>OZ004604.1:20841121-21243102 GCA_963924605.1 Malthinus seriepunctatus
TCTTGATATAGGATGACCTAAATATGAATTATTTCTTACAGATACGATAAAGCATAGCGGTGGAATGGCAAGGCAGTGAGGACAGTGTGGTAACGTTGCGTATACGTTGGTGTGAGCGTCGGTAATGGCGACTACGATTGGCTTTAACGCAACTTAAAATAAAATGAGAACGTCACTGTGTTTTTTTTCCTCAAAATTAAAAAATTTTGATCTATAATTTATCAACCTTAATGGAATTTTGAGTCGTTACAAATAGCGAGACTCAAGAAATGTGAGAAAATTGATTAGAAAATAATTAACGTCAAATATTTCGACTATTATACTGCTCTATACTTGCCGAAAGGCTTGATGATTTCCAAACACCAGTAAACTTCGTCGACGAATTCAGTAGACGTTGGGTATTCAGCGTGAACGTAATTAAATGGATGCCATAACTGCCTAAGTAGTAAATTGGCTTTAATTTACAGAAATTGCTTTTGTAGCTTTCGAATGAGATATGATAATTACAAAACATAAAAATGTATTTTACGCTATGATTTATAATGTTAATGAAGCTTTTAAACCAAAAATTTTTGTTTACATGGCCTACTTATAGTTTGCCATGGAGTAGCCAAACTATGCCACGTATAATCACAATCTGACTTTGTAAGAAATTTTTATTAATTTTCTTTTTCAATATTGAAAGCCTGTCACCTAAAAAAACTAAAAAAAATATATAAAATGTGAAAGTTCTTAGACATTGACAGCTTTATTGTTTGATAAAATTTTCATTCTACCAACTTTCCAATACGTCAATGTTAGTTCTATTGCACGATACGATTTATGAACCGATTCGTGCACATAGGTACGGCCGAATATATTCTTGAACCTTTCAGAGCACTTCAACATTTTTTTTGCATTAAATTTATTAACAACCACCAATTTATAAATTTTCAAAAAAAGCATATTTTATAGTAAAAAAAAATTAGATTCCATCATGATAATGCTTTCCAAAACGGGATTAAATTGAATAAGCGCTTTACACCACTTTTGAACTAAAGTGACCCTCGAGTTAATAAATTCGCTCGGTGATATAAAATTTGCATCGAATTTAATATCTATACTGTCAGTTTCAGTAACCGTTAAATATTTAAGTATGATCGAGGTCATCGACGGCTACTTAAAATAGCCAAATCGGCATTTCTTCCCTTAAAAGATAATATCATCTGCACTGACGTCATCATTTTACAAGTCTTCTTAACTGAATAATAAGGGGTTATAATCCTTGAGAATTTACCAATCGTGTACGAAATGACAAGGAGAAGCCTTTACAATTTCAAGATCCCTATTATAATTGCAATTCAAGTGTCTAACAATTGAAGTAGGTTCATTCGCACTTTTAACCCTAATATAAGATAAAATTCAAAATATATACAGGATGTACAATCACGTTAAAATATTTTATCCCCATATATTGGTTTCGCTAATCATTTGATGGAAAAAATTACTATAGCAAAGACAGATGGACAGACATACAGGTATGTGCAGATATATGAACAGACAGATGGGCAGATTGATGAACGTTAAGATGGACAGACAGAAGAGAAAGCAGAACACTGCTCTGTATCACATACCTTTGCTTTCTATGGAAGTGTTGAGAACCAGTTGTTGAGAATCTAAGATCAAAATGCCAAGATAAAAGTCATAGTGTGGATTTTTACCACTTTGAGTTGTGGGAAAAAAGTAAAAATGGTGCATGCGTTCACTTTTCTAATAAAATTAAATAATTTATCGGTATTGTCATGGTAGCAACGTGTGCTTATTTTTCGTCACTTTCTATCGAAAAAGTGAATTTATTTTCTAATAAATGCCAGTCTAAATGTTTTTCAAACAGTGTGAAACGCTTTTCTTCAGTCTTCACCCTAAACGATTTTGTGGTTCCTGTTATGCCCCATTATAACGGCTTTGTCTACTTTGTTTTCTCTTGGACGTCGTATAACCACTTGATCCTTGACTACCAGATGTTTTAATTGTCTAGAATCTAGAGTATCTAAGAAAATATTGATTGTTTTTAGTGAACAATCTGCCCTTCTTGTAGAAGATGACACACTAGTACGGTGCTTCGCCCAATGGGTGCTCAGCATTCTACCACAGTTTCAAAAGCAATCAAAAATTCATGTCATGTTATAGCAGCTTTTTTAACCCATCGAGTCGGGGAGGTGTAGCGCGGCGTCTACTAATTTCTTTCTCGATTGATCTTTGTGGACAATTTCCACTTCTTGCTTGTAGAATTGAAAATGGACATACTAATATGGTACGCCCTCCAGATGTCCTCAGCATTAGGCCATGTAACCACGTTTAAAAAGCTCCTTCATAGCAATGTTTCAACCGATCAAGGTCATGAGGAAGTGGCGTAAATAACAAGTCCGTAAGGCTTCTATTGTAGGAGGGCCCCTGAAACATTGTTTAGTATTAAAGATCGCTCTAAAATCGATTTGTGGTCAAGTAAAATGTTATTAACGGGGATGGGGATGGGTATGGGGCCCCACTCTAGATTTTACGGGAAGGTCACCAAACTCATAGTTACGCCACTGACATGAGGCGCTTAAAGTAGTATTATTTGGAGTTGGCTGGGCGGAGCTAGTACGTCAGAACTGCGCACGCGTGCGCATAGGGTCGCATCAATTTTAAATTTGCGTTTTTATTGTTTTTATCCGGGAGAAACTGTTTAACGCTTGAAAAGAACTGCAAACACCAATTTTGGATATTTGGTCTGATATTTGATGTTAGAGGAGGGTATCTCATAATGTCATAGCTCATGGGAGAAAAAAATAGACAATCTCATTGATCTTAAAGTCTTCATAATCTTTAACGTCCTGCTACATTGTACATCTTCTTTGACTCCGAGGCTCTCATCTATTATAAACAATGTCACTTGTTTCTATATTCTGTGTCCAAAGTACCTAAAAACATATTGATTGATATTATAGTGAATAACCTGCACAATACCAAGTCGAATTAACAGAAAAAACAGCACTTTTAGAAAAAGCGTAGGGATAGCAATTTTTTTCACGATTCGCCTTATGTTGGGACGTTTATTATGGGAGAGATTTTTCCAGATCAGAGGCGTGCGGGAACAGGCTCAAAATCGCCTTTGTTTGTTGCAAAACTGCTAGTTTTGACAATATCTTTGATCACATTGAAGATAGCAAAAAAATACATCTTAGGTAATTTGTAACGTATAAAATTACAAAGAGAATGAGACCGATCTGAGCCCAAACGTCTGCATCGAATGAAGAGAGCGTACGTCGAATCAACAAAACATCGCATTTTACCAAAGATTTATTTGTTCATAGGTTTTCGTATTTAATTATTCTTATTTTTTTTTCAACCAAAAAGAGACGCTTTTTCTCATTCTACATCCAGATTTTTAATAATTTTCCAACCCGAGTTATTCCTAAAGAAAGGAGAAAAAATCAACTTTCTATTTCAATTTGAGTGTTAATTTAATATACAAAATTTGCTGACAATTGAGAATGTACAAAAATGTTAGTCTCCTTTAATAAGTTTAAAGTGTTTGTGAAGAAAGAAAAAAGTAATGTAAAAAAATATTTTTAGAAATCACATTGTTGTACTTACGTGGATTAGGCCCTTTTTAAATAAGTTAGGATTTGGTTTGGAATAAAAATTTACATACCTTTTAAAATTTATAACATTATTTGATTTTTTAAAAATAAAGAAAGCTTTTTATGTATATCGACAAAAAGTTTAATTCAAATATACGAGGGTGAAGGTAGCTTGAGTGATGTTCTGTGTAGGATGCAGGTGTAGGGTATTTCAAACGTAAGAATTCCTATCGTGAAAGAATCTTGTTGAAAGTGATAACTATTTCTGAACTTGGAAATTTATTTCTAAAGAGCTGGAGTATTTCGCAATGCAGTTTTACTACAATTTCGAAAAAACTAGACGTTAATTTTATTAAGTTCTGATTAAGTTTTGAGTTTCAGTGTTGAGAACTTTGTACGACAACTCAATCCGGATTGAAAGCTCTTTAGATTTTCAACTTCAAAAAGTCACCTTAAACTTTAATTGAAGTTCAAGTAATGCAATAAATTGGTAATTACAGGACGCTTCTTTTATGTTCGAATTTTCTAATGTAATTTGTAAAAGTGAAAATTTTTTTTCTTCGTAAAAGAAATAGATGTTTCATATATTGTAACATTTTATTGAACATTTTAGAGGATAAGTTTATAACTCTTTAGCTCATAAAGTTTTTCTCATCAGCTCTTTTAAAATAGTTTACGACTTTTTATTTGGCAATTTAGTAGAGGCAAATTTTCATATTACTTTTCTGAAATACCTCAGTGTGGTAAGTTTAAAAATAGTTAATAAGATCCTCGAAACATTTTGCTCAACTTCAAACGTCTTGAAAAGCCCCAGCATGTTAAGTGGTGCTGTGCTGCTTTACTCTTATTATTCTATTTTTGAGCAAAAAAATTTAATGGTTGCTTTTAGGCATTATAGCTATTATTACTATTTTCGGAAGTTCTAAGAAAATAACAACGGATGTGGCCGTACAAGGAACTTTTCCCGCCCGTCAAATCTTGTATTATTATTAATTAAAATTTAATTTAATATCTTCAGAAAGCTAATTTTGCGAGCTTTCAAAATATTGAAAAATATACAGGGTGTTCCATTTACATTAAGAAATTTGATCCCGTTTCCGGTTAAAGCGGAAGTTAAAATATAAAGTGTTTGGTAATGTATAACAGCTAATTTTAAGAGCTTTCAAAATATTTAAAAATACACGGGGTGCTCTTAAAAATTGTGATGTTTTTGTATTTCCGGTTTAATCGGAAGCGTTTTGTTTACCGAAAATAGTATCAAATAATAGATATTTATAGGATTGATATAATTATCAATTTTAAAGTTTTCATTTTTATTATAAAAGAAATTAGAGATTTTTGAAGTTTTAACATTCATCGGACGATTTTGATAATAGTATTTTTTACAACAAGAGATGAAACATCAGTTTTTTTCGTGAGATATAATTTAATTCAAGAGGGGCGAGTGAAGTAATCTTTCGAACGAAAAAAGCGGATTTCATCTCGAGTCGTAAATGCTATTTTTTCTACGACGATAATTAGTACATTTTAAAATAATTCTTTTTACTAAAATGTGAACCGACCACAAAAAAAACTGATGTTTCATCTCATGTTGTAAACAACATCCGCTTGTGAAAACATTTTCTCACTAGAAACGAAAATGCTATTTTCGTAACGAGTAAGGTCGAGTTTCATAAAGGGTGCTGAGCACTTCCCCGACTTAAGTTCGAGATCGGGATCAAGCTTTCTCAAACTCGAACAGTTACGTCGCCGCTTTCGGCGGTTATCGGTTGAAATCAAACAAACTGCCAACCTTTTCGAAACTTGGGCAACTCGTTCTTTACGTTTGTTTTCAACCGATAACTGCCGAAAGCGGCGACTTAAATGTTCGAGTTTGAGAAAGCTTTATGAAACCAAAGACCATATACAAGAGACTACCGAAACCTATATTAAAAAATGTGAAAGGCTTTTAAAGGTCAAAATCGCTTAAAATCCCTCGAAGGGTAAACTTGTTTTACCCCTTTCTTTGTTGCTCCCGCCTCGATATGCTATCTTATTCACTCGAAAATGCCCCGGTGACTAGCGACATCTTCTGTAGCAGGGATTTTTGATCACATTCGGCCCATAAGCTTTGCCAGTCTTACACTGTATAGTCTTTGATGAAACGGAATTTTAGTCCGCGATCTCGAACTTAAGTTGAGCAAGTGCTTAGCACCCTTTATGAAACTCGCCCTAAGTGATGACGAAATGCTTAGTTTCACATATGAAAGTAGAAAAAAATTTTTATTTGGATAGAAAATTACATTGTCTATAACATATCTAAAAAAGAAAAAATATGGCATAGGAAGTTTTGAGAAAATCCATTTTAAATTTTGACTTACATTAAACTTTGGCCCCTTTTGTAAGTCAAAGGTTAAATTTGGTTAAATTTTGAAACAATTTTAACAATCGACTAGTTAGGACGAAATTGCTATATTTTGGCTGTACAATGCCGTTTTGAAATTTTTATTATAATAATTACCGGCCAAGTTATAAAGGAAAATCGCAAAATGGGGCAATCGTTCTATTACCCGCCATTTTGATTAAAAAAAATTATTTTTCAATTTGAGCTCAGTTATTATAGCCAAATCTTAGGTTTTATAATCTTATCATTATTTTATAGCCAAGTAAAAATGAATTTGATCCAAATTTTCAAATGTGCGCCCAAAATAACCACCTTATTTTTGGACACCCTGTATAGATTTCTTATAAAAGCTTAGTTTGCCGATGAAATAATTTTAAAGTGGCTAAAATCAAATTTCATCAAAATCTATTGAGTGCTTTTTTCTCCAGGGTTTTTAGCATTTTTGCAATCAGGACTCAAATGACAAAAATTAAAAAATTAATCTCAATTTTAATAATTTGTTAAAAAAATAAAAATAGAAAAATTTCAAAGAAAACTTTGAGAAATGTCAAGAAATGGAATAAAAAAAATTTTGGATTTTTTCTCGATTATAACTTAAAAAACTAAAAATAGAAAATTTTGAGAAATGTCGAAAACTGCAATATAACTTTTTTTGACTTTTTCTGGATTATAATAACTTTTTGAAAACTAAAAATAGAAAATTTTGAGAAATGTTGAGAAATAAGCAAATAAGAGAGCAATAAATTTTTTTTTAATTCTTTCTCGATTATAATAAGTTATTATAATCGAGTTATAAGTTATTATAATCGAGTTATTATTAATAACTTAAAAAAAAACTAAAAATAGAAAATTTAAGAAATGTCGAGAAATACAATAAAATTTTTTTTGAATTTTTCTCTATTGTAAAGCTATTAAAAAACTAAAACTAAACTTTTTTGAGAAATGTCAAGGAATGCAATAAAAAAATTTTTTGATTTTTTATCGATTAAAATAACTTGAAAAAACTAAAAATAGAAAATTTTAAAAAATGTCGAGATATGCAGTAAAAAATATTTTTGTTTTTTTTCTGGATTATACAGGGTGGTCACTTTTATCTTGCACACTATGGGCATCTCCTAAACGGTAAGAGTTACGAGATCAATTAAATTAGAGAAAAGTTGAGCAATTTCAGGTCCTATAAGAAATAAAAAAGAAAATTACGATAGCTTGCTTGGTTTCTGAAATATCCTGAAAAACTGAACACTTGCATTTTCTTGTTAATTACATAACTCTTTTATTATTTAAGGCATTGATATGAAATTTGGTAGGTTTACATAACTTGACACGAGCTACGAATTAAATGTATGAAACTTTTTCTAAGCCTACTAAATGTCTGTTTTTAATAGACAACTTTTGATTTTCTTATGAACGCTATGTTGAATTTTAGCATAAATAAATTGGAGATTTTATTCTCATTTCAACGATGTGTAATTTTCTATGTTTTAACAAAAATGGCGGCACACTCCATATTACTTTTATTAAATCAAGTATTAGCCATGAAAAAACAATTGAAATATAACAAAACTTTTTAAAACCAAAGCTATCCCGAGTTGTCATATTAAATTCTATCAGTGTTTTTTTTCATGGCCACTTGATTTAATAAAAGCAATATGGAGCGTGCCGCCATCTTTCTTTTTAAAGATAGATTATTTCAAATCGTTGAAATCAGAATAAAAAATACAATTTATTTATGCCAAAATTCAACATGGTGCTCATAAGAAAATCAAAAGTTGACTATTAAAACACAGACATCTAGTAGGCTTAGAAAAAGTTTCATGCGTTTAATTCATAGGTCGTATCAAGTTATGTAAACCTACCAAATTTCATATCAATGCCGTAAATAATAAGAAAAAATAATAAGAGCTTTAAAAAACCAAAACTAGGAAATTTTGAGAAATGTCGAGAAATGCAATAAATTTTTTTTTGACTTTTTCTCCATTGTTAAATTTTTAAAAAACGAACTAAACATTTTTGAGAAAAGTCAAGAAATGCAATAAAAAAGTTTTTGATTTTTTCTCGATTAAAATAACTTTAAAAAACTAAAAATAGAAAATTTTAAGAAATGTCGAGATATGCAATAAAAAATATTTTTGTTTTTTTCTGGAGCTTTAAAAAACTAAAAATGAAAATTTTTAGAAATGTCGAGAAATGCAATAAAATTTTTTTTTACTTTTTCTCCATTGTAAAATTTTTAAAAAACTGAAACTAGGGAAACAATTTTGAGAAATGTCAAGAAATGCAATAAAATTTTGTTTGATTTTTTCTCGAATAACTTTAAAAAACTAAAAACATAAAATTTTAAGAAATGTGGAGATATGCAATAAAAAATATTTTTGTTTTTTTCTGGAGCTTTAAAAAACTAAAAATAGAAAATTTTTAGAAATGTCGAGAAATGCAATAAAATTTTTTTTTACTTTTTCTCCATTGTAAAATTTTTAAAAAACTGAAACTAGGTAAACATTTTTGAGAAATGTCAAGAAATGCAATAAAATTTTGTTTGATTTTTTCTCGAATAATTTTAAAAAACTAAAAACATAAAATTTTAAGAAATGTGGAGATATGCAATAAAAAATATTTTTGTTTTTTTCTGGAGCTTTAAAAAACTAAAAATAGAAAATTTTTAGAAATGTCGAGAAATGCAATAAAATTTTTTTTTACTTTTTCTCCATTGTAAAATTTTTAAAAAACTGAAACTAGGTAAACATTTTTGAGAAATGTCAAGAAATGCAATAAAATTTTGTTTGATTTTTTCTCGAATAACTTTAAAAAACTAAAAACATAAAATTTTAAGAAATGTGGAGATATGCAATAAAAAATATTTTTGTTTTTTTCTGGATTATAACTACTTTAAAAAACTAAAAATAGAAAATGTTGAGATGTGTCAAGAAATGCAATAAATTTTATTTTTTAATTTTTTCTCTATAACTTTTTAAAAAACTAAAAATAATAAATTTTAAGAAATATCGAGAAATTCAAAAACATTTTTTTTTTTTCGATTATAATCATTTTTTAGAAGCTAAAAATAGAAAATTTTGAGTAATGTCGAGAAATGCAATAAAAAAATTATTTATTTTTTCTCGATTGTAATTAATTTTTTTAAAAAACTAAAAATAGAATATTTTGAAAAAGCGCCATCACTTGTCAATTACTATAAAATACATTGAAATATCATTTTATGTTACAATTTATTGTAAAAAAGTAAGGTTATATTTCACTTTTACATCGTACGAAGTAAAAAGTTTACTTTTACCTTATAGAATGTAAAAGTAGAACTTGAACCTTACTTATTCAGTAACAAAATGTCGACTTTTTTTGACGTTTGAAGAAAAAAGTATGTTTTTACTGTTTTTGCACTTAAAGACTAATTTGTAACCGAGAGCATTAATGTTTTTCCGAAAATTGACTAAAACTACTTTTTAAGTTTATCAAACGACAATTAGTTGCAATTTTGCAATTGAAAACTCTCATTAACGTTAAATTAATATTTGACTTACAACTATTTTAAAATTATTTTAGATAAAGATTCCTTAAGAGAACCATTATTCACTTAATCAAGTTATTTATTTAAGTTGTTGAAGTATTATTAACTTGTCTTTGTGTTGTAAACAACCTAAAGCAACGTAGATGTTTGGTAATTTTATCATGAAAAAGTAGACTTCTTTGCTATTAGGGTCTGATGTAATGCCTGCGGTAATAACTAACCTCAGAATAAATGGACGTGTTTTTCTCTAGTCGGAATTCTTTAACTTGGCAACAAGGAGCTTAAGCGTGTTGAGTCGGTGGATTGTGTTTAAATAAAATAAAAGAAAAATTGCCCAAAGCTTTATAATGATGTTATTTTGGTCAAAAATCCCTTATTGGAGAGTTTCAAACTATACACCGCTTGTTTTCCAATTTAATTTTGTTTGTGTGTGTGTGTGAGTTTAAATCTATAATAAAGTGCATTGTCAAATCGATTTGAATGTAAATATATAAATTGCATGTTTGAATATCATATCTGCGATATCTGTGAATGTAGTGGGTGAGATTGTTGGTGCATTAAAATATTTATTCATTGTTGGTTGGTGTTGGTGAAAATTGTAATGTAGAAGAGATGGTTCGTTTTATTTTACGCTGTACAATACCATTATGGTAATTTTTAAAATGTAGTTAAAACAACTAAAGTTAACAATGTAGTATGCAAATTTTAATAATCAGAGCTCTCCAAAAAGTGCGGACTAAAATAAATATTTTTCATTACTGGGTTAATTGCGATGATATGAGCTACGATAATAATATTAAAAATAATATTATTTCTCTTCTAAATTTACATATTTTCCGATTACCTAGTTTCTATCTATTTCAGAAATTCTTGGTACATAACTTAATTACTTAATAGGTTTATTGTACATGGTGTACAAACTGGAAAACTCGCCGCAAGCGCCCTTTTTCTAAAGAACTCGTACGTTAACAAGGTGCTTTATGAAACTTGTTCTTTAATATACTATATTGGTTAAAATGGGTTACTCTGTTTTTTTTTATTTCTAAATTATAAACAACAACGCTTCAAGAACTCTCAAACGCTAAAGAATTTATTTCAAAAGCCGCTAAATCCTTTTTTTTCAATATTCGAATTTTTAAACAAAAATCGAGTATTTTTATTGTAGAAAGCCGATGCTGAAGTAATTTTATAAACCTAATTTTATTTGCTTTTCAGGCCTCAATCTCCAGATTGAGCCACTTCAATTTAACATTTGAAGCCAACGGTCCAATTGGACGGTTGCTAGGTAAAAAGTATCAAGTGGTATGCCAAAATTTCAAATCCAAGTGGCGCAAACGAGAAGGAACGGATTCAAAAAAAAATCAGTAGCGTCAGGTAATAATTTTTATTATTAAAACGAATAAAGTTTTGAGCTCAATTATAATAATTTTCACAAAAATTTTTAAATTAAAGTGAAAATGTAACGAGTGCTTTTTAAAATATTTCAAAAAGAATATTTTAAAGAAAGTTAAAAGGCCCCTCTGATGATTTAAATATTTTTTTGGAAAAACTTTTTAGTCTCAACTTGAAATTTTATTTAAAAAGCTCTCTAACAAAGTTTTCCAACTCGAACTTATTCTAAAAGGCACTGAACTTTTGTTGAAAAAATATCATTAATAAATCATTTGTGTATTAAGAAAGTTAAATTTAATGCATTTTTAGTTTTGTTTGTTGATAATTTTCTATTTTAAAAATTTGAAAATGTGTTTTTTAAAATTGTCTGCTTTTAACTAAAGTAAAAAGCGTCTGAAGATTGATATATTATGTCTAGTTCATGTAGGGTAAGTATCGATAAAGAACCAGTAGTTCTAAAACAGGCTCGGTGAAAAAATGTTTTCTCTATAAATGTGAGTTGTAATTGCCAGAGTTTTTAGGGCATGAACGCGTATGCTATGTGTTATGCGGAGCCATTCATTCGATTTTCAGGTGCTGATTTATAAAATTATCTCATTTTGAGGCATTGTACATGTCTAAAAGGCATAAGAAGTCGTTTTAGAAAATAATATTGTGAGACTGACATTCAAGTTTAAATACTTCAGCAGATTTGCCTGAATTCAAGACCCGTTCCTTTAGTCCCAGTAAATCCGAATAAGTTCTAATCTATTTTACAATGAAAATTATTCTTCAAGTTAGTTATAAATTGGCGCCCGAGCACGGCTCTATGTACCTTTTCTCCAGTTCTTTTTAAGTCTGCATTTTTTTTTCTTGCTCGGCGATATCCACTTTAAAACTTTCTATACACACACACTACGTGCAGGCAAGCCATTTTAACCATTTTATCCAACAAAGTAACTCAAATTATGAGCGTCTTGGGATTCTAAAATGTCTTTAGCTTAATTGGACCCTAATAAAATTTTTATAGTTACTTCACTGCCTTTT
This sequence comes from Malthinus seriepunctatus, assembly GCA_963924605.1. Lineage (NCBI taxonomy): Eukaryota > Metazoa > Arthropoda > Insecta > Coleoptera > Cantharidae > Malthinus > Malthinus seriepunctatus. The sequence continues at coordinate 20,853,048 of OZ004604.1, forward strand.
AATCGACTATGACTATAATATTACTCGTCTAGTCCCAGTAAATCCGAATAAGTTCTAATTTTATTTTACAATGAAAGTTTTTTTCCAATTTAGCTATAAATTGGCGCCCGAGTAGGGCTCTATTTCCTTTTTCTGTTCTATTCAGTTTTTTAGGCCTGTATCTTTTTCTCTTGTTCGGCAATATCCACTTTAAAACTTTCTTTAGTTATCTTTTTTCTTCTACACACTATATGCAGCCAAGCCATTTTATCCAACATAGTAACTCTAATTAAGAGAGTCTTGGGATTCTAAAACGTCTTTAGCTTAATTGAACCCTAATAATTTTATAGTTACTTCACTGCCTTTTAATCTACTATGATTATAATATTACTCGTCTAGTCCCAGTAAATCCGAATAAGTTCTAACTTTATTTTACAATGAGAATTTTTGTCCAAGTTAGCTATAAATTGGCACCCGAGTAGGGCTCTATTTCCTTTTTCTGTTCTAATCAGTTTTTTAGGTCTGTATCTTTTTCTCTTGTTCGGCAATATCCACTTTAAAACTTTCTTTAGTTATTTTTTTCTTCTACACACTATATGCAGCCAAGCCATTTTATCCAACACAGTAACTATAATTAAGAGAATCTTGGGATTCTGAAACGTCTTTAGCTTAATTGGACAATAATAAAATTTTTATAGTTACTTTACTGCCTTTTATTCGACTATGACCATACTATTACTCGTCTAGTCCCAGTAAATCCGAATAAGTTCTAATTTTATTTTACAATGAAATTTTTTTTCCAATTTAGCTATAAATTGGAGCCCGAGCAGGGTTCTATTTCCTTATCTGTACCTTCTATTCAGTTCTTTTTAGGCCTGTATCTTATTCTCTTGTTCGGCGATATCCACTTAAAAACATTCTTTAGTTATCTTTTTTCTTCTACACACTATATGCAGCCAAGCCATTTTTACGATTTTATCCAACATATTAACTCTAATTAGGATCGTCTTGGGATTCTAAAAAGTCTTTAGCTTTATTGGGACCCTAATAAAATTTTTATAGTTACTTGACTGCCTTTTAATAGACTTATGACTTTAATTTTAAGCATTCGTGCTTGTGTATGTGCTTGTGTTCAGTGTTCATATCCCGACTCACTTTTTTGTTACTGTAATTGCAAAATTTTGAACTAAAAGAGCTGTAAAAACGAGTGGTAGAAAATAATTAAGGGAACAGTTTCTAGATCTGCTTTACAAAAAATAACTGACGTAATAATAACGGTTCATTAACGATTCTATTCAAAGCTGTGAGGAGTTTGAAAATATATAACTTTTTAAAGGGTTGAAAAATTTAGCGAAAATGCAGATTTAAGTACAAGTGATCAATCTCAATTTAAATAAAATTCCTGCTTGTCATACAAAAACCAAAAACATCAAGTTAAAGCATTTAACTAGAAAATGTCTTATAAAATAGAATCCTATAAATTCGCCAAGTAATCTCTGATTAGTGCAGAATTGTAATAACTAGAGACAGAAAATTAAAGTAAATTGGTTCATCTTAGTTTGCTAAAGTTTTAATACTGTTAAAATATTTTGACGCTCTTAAAATCACCAGGAAATTAAAGATAAGATTGGATATTTTAACTCGAGGCTTCCAATAAATCAAATTAATAATTTTTTTCAAACTTTCTTTCCTTCTCTTAAACACGGATATTAATTATTATTTAATGATTAAACTTTATAATACAACTTTGTAAATTAATCAACGGCGCTTTTTTTCTCGTCTATCAAAAAGTGCAGCGAATAACTTCCCTAGTTGTTAGTTGCAACTGAAATTAGGACCTTGTCTTGACGCTTAGTTTGATATAGGAACAAGAGCAAAAGTTTTCGTGCAAAAACTAACTACTAAGCTATAGTTTTCTCTTTACCACTCTATCTCAAATGCTGTGAAACTAAATTCAAAAGCTTGTTATCTAACCTCAAACATATTCCACGTTTGTGCAGGTTTGTTGGATTAAAAGGTAGACAATTGTTGAAAATAGTTCTTATGACTATGAAAACTATTATTTAGTATCTAAAATTTACAAAGAATTCAATTGTGAAAGAATATACTTTCATTTGAAAAAATCGAGAAAAATTATATTATTATGTCTGTATAATTATACCAATATGCGTTTTCGAATAGTTTGCCACGTATTTGGTAAGTCGACTAACATCAATAAGTAGTTATACAAACAGATTTTAAAAATCGTAATCACAGCCCTGGAATCGGGCGCCAAAAGTGACTCAGCAATGAAGTGGCAATATCTTCAGAACGGTTAGTGATAGACGTATAAAGTTTCATATATATTTGATTCTAAATTTTATGGAGAATCCAAAGGTGTCAAAATATACAGGGTGTTCAATTTGAAAAAATTGAGAAAAATTACATTTCGCATAAGAGTTAAGCACTCTGGGTCTGTATAATAGCATTATGCTCTTTAGAACAGTTTAGCACGTATTTGGTAAGTCGACTAACATTAAGAAGTGGTTGTACGAACAGATTTAAAAAATTTTGATTACAGTCCTGGCATCGGACGACAAAAGTGGCTCAGCATTAAAGTGACAATATCTCCAGAACGGTTAGTGATAGATGCACAAAATTTTATACATGTTTGATTCTAAATGTTTTGGAGAATCCAAATATGTAAAAATGTACAAGGCGTTCCATTTGAAAAAATTGAGAAAAATTACATTTCGCATAAGTTAAGTACTCTGTGTCTGTATAATAGCATTATGCTCTTTCGAACAATTTACTACGTATTTGGTAAGTCGGCTAACATTAAGAAGTGGTTGTATAAACAGATTTAAAAAATCTTGATTACAGCCCTGGTATCGGGCGCCAAAAGTGGCTCAGCATTAAAGTGACAATATCTCCAGAACGGTTAGTGATAGATGCACAAAATTTTATACATGTTTGATTCTAAATGTTTTGGAGAATCCAAATATGTAAAAATGTACAAGGCGTTCCATTTGAAAAAATTGAGAAAAATTACATTTCGCATAAGTTAAGTACTTTGTGTCTGTATAATAGCATTATGCTCTTTAGAACAGTTTAGCACGTATTTGGTAAGTTTACTAACATTAAGAAGTGGTTGTACGAAGAGATTTAAAATATTTTGATTACAGTCCTGGCATCGGGCGCCAAAAGTGGCTCAGCATTAAAGTGACAATATCTCCAGAACGGTTAGTGATAGATGCACAAAATTTTATACATGTTTGATTCTAAATGTTATAGAGAATTCAAATGTGTAAAAATATACAGGGTGTTCCGTTTGAAAAAATTAAGAATAATTACATTTAGCGTAAATTAAAGCACTCTGTGTCTGTATAATAGCATTATGCTCTTTAGAACAGTTTAGCACGTATTTGGTAAGTCGACTAACATTAAGAAGTGGTTGTACAAACAGATTTAAAAAATTTTGATTCCAGTCTTGGCATCGGGCGCCAAAAGTGGCTCAGCATTAAAGTGACAATATCTCCAGAACGGTTAGTGATAGATGCACAAAATTTTATACATGTTTGATTCTAAATGTTTTGGAGAATCCAAATATGTAAATATGTACAAGGCGTTCCATTTGAAAAAAATGAGAAAAATTACATTTCGCATAAGTTAAGTACTCTGTGTCTGTATAATAGCATTATGCTCTTTAGAACAGTTTAGCACGTATTTGGTAAGTTTACTAACATTAAGAAGTGGTTGTACGAACAGATTTAAAAAATTTTGATTACAGTCCTGGCATCGGGCGCCAAAAGTGGCTCAGCATTAAAGTGACAATATCTCCAGAACGGTTAGTGATAGATGCACAAAATTTTATACATGTTTGATTCTAAATGTTATAGAGAATTCAAATGTGTAAAAATATACAGGGTGTTCCGTTTGAAAAAATTAAGAATAATTACATTTAGCGTAAATTAAAGCACTCTGTGTCTGTATAATAGCATTATGCTCTTTAGAACAGTTTAGCACGTATTTGGTAAGTCGACTAACATTAAGAAGTGGTTGTACGAACAGTTTTAAAAAATTTTGATTACAGTCCTGGCATCGGGAGCCAAAAGTGGCTCAGCATTAAAGTGACAATATCTCCAGAACGGTTAGTGATAGATGCACAAAATTTTATACATGTTTGATACTAAATGCTTTGGAGAATCCAAATATGTAAAAATGTACAAGGCGTTCCATTTGAAGAAATTGAGAAAAATTACATTTCGCGTAAGTTAAGCACTCTGCTTAAAGTTACTCAGCATTAAAGTGGCAATATCTCCAGAACGGTTAGCGATAGATGCATAAATATATATTTGCTTCTAAATGTTAATGAGAATCTAAATATGCAAAAATATACAGAGTGTTCTATTTGAAAATAACGAGTTATAGTCATTTGAACATAAGTAAATTTGGGTGGCTTTAATGAACACTATGTACTGTGTTTAAATGTATGTCTTATTTCAAACGGCTAGGTCGCTTCAATAAATCATCCTGTATAATAGCGAATAGCTTTTACGAGTTTTCTCAACTAGTAATTGGACATTTTTGAGCAAAACCGACTTATTATAGGTAAAATTTGTTTTAAATAAAAATTAAAATTTATTAAGTTAATTAATATCGTGTGGTTTATCTTTAAATAAAAATAGGGGTATATGATATAGCTCATAAATAATTGACTATGTTTCTATTTACCCTAATGGAATAGGTGCGGCTTTTAACAAGATAATATGAAAATTGCAACTGCAATTTTCTTTAATAAATTGGTTTTAAAGCACTAAATTTTATATACCATTGGTAACATAAAGGAAATACTGAGATTTTAGATCGAATTTATTTTGACTCGTTTCATCACTTATTTATTTTTAGAGTAGTATTTTATCCAATCAATTATTTAATGAACACACACACACATTTTTTATTTTTTTTTTACTTTTTTATTCATTACACATAAATCCATCTGTTTCCTTTGGTCACTAAAAGATGCTTTTCTGTTTGATATCTTTCTCTAACGCTATATTTGCTTAACTCTTCTGCTTGATTTGACCTAATGCTTTTAAGGTTTCTCTTGTTGCTTCTGAAAAGCTTTAATTACTTCCGATTACATTTGCCAAATTTTCAGCCTCTTGTTTCGTATAAAAAGATAGAACCAACTTCTTTCTCGATAACTTGAGTATTTAATCTTTGAGTTCGTTTAGTAAGAATCTGAGGTCGAATTAAAGGAGGTGTAATCAAAAAATGAAAGTTGTAGTACAGGAGAGTCTAAAAACAAATTTTCAAACCGCACATCGCTGTGATGGGCCGTTCAGAAGATATAAGACTTTCGAGTAAAAATTTGTGACGTCACAAAGACAACGGTCGCATTCTTGCTGATATTTTTGCTGCTACCAGTGTTGCCGCCTTTCACTTTTAAGCTTTCTATCTGTTTTTTGTCGGTGCGTATCTGCATAAATTTTTATGTCTCCCAGCGTGCTAGCTGGGAAATTAATTTCCATTAGTAGTCCAGTTTATAAAAAGTAGGATTATGTAAATTAAAAATTTAATTAATTGTTGTAATTAAATTAGTGAAGTGAAAAGTTATAAAAATTGAAATTCTTAATATTAAAATAGTTGTGATGTTCGTTCTAACGTATAGGTGAGTGAGGTTGGTTAAAGTTTGGAGGCGAGAAAACTTAACTTAATTTTACCTTGGTTGGTTGGTTGAGTTTTGTTGTAGTAAAAGTCACACACATTTATAGAAGATAACATTTAATTAATTAATAAAGTTATCTGGGATATAGTATAGTAACCCTTATCATAATTTAAGTAATCGTGAGTTATTATTTTGGGGGGACAACTTTATTACGCAGTTTATTAATGGCAGAATTCGATATTGAACTAGGTGAAAAAGCAATGTTCAAATCATAAAAAAAAAGAATTGGAAATTATAACGTTTTGGTAATTAGTTAATTACAAAGCTTTATCTTTTAGTTTTTAAAAGAATTTGTAACAATTACTCTAGGTAATTAATTTTATTGCTTGACTTGACTAGCTTTGTTGTTGGTCGATAATTGTATTTAATTAATTATATTGTTTGTCTGTCTGTATGTCCATTCAATTATCTGTTTGTTGATTAGTCTGTTAGTCTGTCGATTAGCCTGCCTGTTAGCCTGTCGATTAGCTTACCCCTTTGCCTATCTGTCTCTGTCTAGCCTGTCCGTTAGTCTCTCTGCTAACTCGTCAGTTAGTCTGTCTGTAAGCTTGCCCTTTGTGTGTCTATTTAAATATCTGTTTATCTATTTCAGTGTCTATCAGCCATCTTGTCAATATCTGTTCATGTATTTTGTGGTTTAGTTGATGACTCTTTCTTGATTTATTTTGAAGAGCGTCTGCCACCATGAGGGCTACACTTAAAGCTGTCTGTCGTGGTACTTTTGAATCATACGTAAAAAAACGGAATCTTTTGATGTGTAATCTTAATCTGTTCATGTATGTTGTGGTTTAGTTGATGACTTTTTCTTGAATTATTTTAAAGAGCGTCTGCCATCATAAAAGCTACACGTAAAACCGTCTGCCGCGGCATTTTCGAAAACTACGTAAAAAACTTGTAACACCGGAAATCGGGTGTTAACTCGGTTCTCCCTTTGGCGTCGCTCAGTTGGAGACGGGGGGTTTCGTGGAAGAAATTAAACACAATATGGAAATAACAAAATATATATATTTATTCGAAATTAATAATAATACGGCCTAAATGGCACGTACAAAATAAAGAAACCTTTCTTAAGGAAAAAAAAATAGAAACTATGATTATTAACTAAATACAATCTCTGATAGTAAGTTGCCTCGGCCACTGTTCTCCCAGACCACTAATCCTCGTCTTCGAGATCCAACCGGTCCTCGAAGAGAGATCAATAGGCTTGGACAAACACGGAATCTCTTTCCTACCAGGTCACTAGTCCTCTCTCTTGAGAAAGAGATCACTAGACCTGCTGTAGAAAGAATGTGAACTCACCAGATCAGTAGTCCTCTCTTTGAAATCTACTCTGGCTCCTCTAAGAGAAATCAGTAGTCCTGATGAGACACATGAGGGCAGAGAGGAGTATTTCTTCTTCTAGGACAATAGTCCTCTCTTTGAGATCCAAATTAGTCCTCTAAGAGAGATCACTAGCCTTAAAAGGAAGAACGAGGGACTACGTATTCCACCAGATCAATAGTCCTCTCATTGAGATCCTAAATGGTCCTCTAAGAGAGATCAATAGTCCTGGTGAAAAACTGGCACGGAAGATTATCTTCCCTAGATCAATAGTCCTTTCTTTGATATCCTAAATGGTCCTTGAAGAGAGATCAATAGTCCTAGGGTCGAAACACGAACACGGATTTGCTGAAGGCAAGGGAAAAACAAATAAAAATTAATTAATCAAATTAAATTAATTAATCAATGTACATTTGCAATTGCTACATTTTCGGATGCATGAGAATCAAGCATTATTGGAAGTGTATTGATTTGCTATTTTCATTGTAAGGTCCCTATTTACGACCTTATTGGAGTTAGAGTAAAGGTAGAATCAGCAGAAGAAAATATGCCTCTTCATAACAGTGGATTTCTCTCATTCTCTCATTTGTGATTTCTATATTTTTTTGAATTTTGTAGATTATCCAATTTGGTTTCTCCACCACAACATTTTTAAGAAGTTTAAAATAGTAGAATAAACAAAAAGCTTGAATTCTGTTAAAGTTTATTGAAAATCGCAAAACCAGCACTTCTTCAGTTCACATTCAATTGATCGAAAAGTGTTTTATTTGACTTACAACTATACATCTACAACTCTACAATTTTTATTACACCTTACTATAACACTTAAAATAAATATTCTAAATATTATAAAACGTTTAAATAAATAAAATATTTAAAAAAAAGTCCAGCATTTATTAGCTAAAGATTCGATACACCAGAATCTTCTAGTTGGGCCAAATTTTAAACTCGAGAGGATTATAATCCTCGGATTATAATCCGAAATTTTTAAATGTAATTTCTGGCCTTACAAACTATCCAAAATTAATTTTGTTTATTGATTTAGATGCAGAATATTATGCTCTAGAGGTAACCCAACGTAAGGTGAGTCCACCACGTGATGACCGTTAAAGTTGCGCAGTAGATTAGTGCGGTCGTTGCTTAGAAACGAACGTAGACAGTGCCGTCGTATAATTATTACATTACTTTTGTCGAAGCAAAATAATTACAAGCATTTTAATAATGTGAAGATCTCATTCACAAATTATTAAACCAGTAATTAATTATTAATAGTACTTCAAATAAAAATTTAAATTAAGTAATTATTTTAAATTTTGACAACTTTTAAAAATAATTTTTTTGACATAAGAAATAACTAGCTCCGCCAATGGGTTCTGAAGCCACGCCTCGCGCAGGTTTGCTCACGTAGTGGATTCAACTTAAGTTGGGACTACTATAAAACTTTTATTTAAAGATTTTTTTTTCTAAAACCAAATAGGAAGACGGAAATTACCAAAGTGGGATTTTACATGTAAAAAAATACTTATCATTAAATTTCGTTTTTTTCGTAATTTTTTTTATACCTCTAAGGACTGTACTATCAAAATTGATCGAATTAGCTAAAAAGAGCGACAGTTTTCTTGTTTACTCGCTATTTCTAAAACTTGAAAGCTTTGTAGTAGTAGTTTCATAATTAAGCTATAATTAAATTGTGGCATATTGTAATAATAATCGATAGTTTTAGTTGAATTGTTGCAGTAATTCAAAATGCAATTTTGTAGTTGACTAAACAAATTTCATATCTTTGAATGTAATAATAATTTTAAATCAAGCATTCTTGATACAAAACGAAACTTTATAATATTAATATTAAAATCAATGTTGGGTAAGAATTTTCAATTTAAAAATATAAGATTCCTCGAAATTCCTTAGACAATTATTTCTTTTTTTTAAGCCGAGAGCTTGTTTTAAATCTAATTAAAAGGATACTTTACGTCTAAATTCTTTAGAAATTAACAGAAGCGACGTTAATTTAATTTTGTTAAAGAGTTTTCTTTTTTATATAAAAACCTGCATCCCCAGGTTCTCTATTGCTCCAATTTAAATAGACCTTCTATTCTACGATGTTCTGTTTCCATTACTCAACGTGTAAATTAATGAAACGAGTTACAAAGGAAGTTTTGAAAGTTTCACTCAATAGAAGCTTTGACCGGTTACTATTGATATAATTATTCTCTATGCATTATCTCTTTATTATTACTATGTAAAACATAGCGCGTATAAACTAAATCAGGGTCACCTCCATATAGACTTCAACGTTTGAGATATAAATCTGAAATCATATTATATTTTAAATATCAGACAATTTTGTATTCATTCCATTTAGTAAAATATTTGTGTCACTTTCAGTCTTACCACGGATGACATGACATGATAACTTTGGTTATTCAAGTAGAACATCCTGTATATTTTAACTTTTTTATAATTTAAAAAAATTAACCTCTTTTATTATTTGGAAAAAATAGTATATTATGATACAGGGACGTAAAATGATGTTTCACGGTCGAAGATGAAGCCTTGAGAATCAAGACGTAAGCCGAGATTCGCAACCGCCTGAAACTGAAAAATTTGACGCTCCATCTTAGGGGAATACTGGCCTAACAAGCCCACTATCAGCTACACTTCACCCTCTAGTATCCTTGAATTCTTCCAAAGGTTGGGATGGATTGAGGACTAAAGAGACGGAAAGAGTTGCTAGAAGGAGGCAGTACAATGAGCCCTCTAAGTTGCCTAAGTGCACGTAAACTTTGGTTAGCCCTCGAATCTAACAATCCTAATAACGGGCGTTGGCGATAATGATTTAATTAACTGCAGATCTGAACAGTTGAGCTGTTGATTTTCATAACAATTTTCAAAAGTTTTTTACTCTGTCAGTTCTTCTTTAGTAAAATTGTCAGTAATTTTTCCGTGTATTTTCTCCTGCATTTTTATTTAAGATTTCTTCGATTTTTGCTTGCCAACTGTCTTTATTTAGTGGCGCGGAGTGGCGGATAATGTTACCCTCAGGAGTGGCACGTATTTTGGATTTAAAAGCCCAAATGCGTGTCATACTCTAGCGTAAGCAAGCGTAAGAAAGCGTCAGCTGAGAGCGGCTCTTAGACGAAGGCAGAATACTGTGCTCCCCTGCTTAGCTTAGATCGTACAGGCGCCTCCACGTGGCGGCGCTGGAAATGCATATACTCGGTCAAGGTTAGGTAGCTAAAATCTGGCGGTTGAATACTAACACAATGATAGATTGATCAATGCTAATCCATCAACTCGTAACCGATTCGTTAGATACCGATCTAACTGTATTTAACGTTTCTAACGGATCTTATAAATCGATTCGTTTTCTTTGCTTGAGGGAGCTGTTGGCTTAGGTATGCACAAAAGTTTAGCAGGGCGCAACGGCTCAGAGGCGTTCCAAAGAGGTCTAATGGGTCTCGGCTGACCTTTTTGTAGGTATATCTGTTCAAAAGTATTCTTATGACCAAGAAGGACGGTGAATATCGAGCAGTTCTAGAAACCGGAGCTAACGTTAGAGACTGAGGTTAGTGTAGTCCGCTGTACTAAGTCCACTGGGAACTAACTGGTAAGTTCGGTGATCTGAAAAAGTCTATAATATTGCTAAAGCACGGCTAGGTTATCTACCGTTTTAGAAGAAATCGAAAGAGGAAGAAGCGAAAAACGGCCCTTCTCGGGGCTTTTTAGAAACGTCTCAGTGTGAGAGCTCAGCTACTCACGCTGGTACTGACCAAGGCAAGGTGAGTTGGGAGGGCCCGTACTTCGGTCGTAATACTAACATTTAGCGACACATGTCTTCGTGACGGTTCAGCCTTCAGGGCTCGCACTCATAACTCTTGCGTAGACCGGATATCTGATTGTCGAGATCTTCAGTCTCTGTGGCAAACACTCTCCGTGCCAATTCTTACGAGTTTTGGAGCGGTCTTTTTAGTCGGAACCTTCAGTTCTTTTGACGTATCACGCACAATTGTGCATAGGGTCTTCAGTTAATTATCACTGTTGAGACGAAAACTCCTCCGCTTCTCGGAGTAGTCCTAACCAGCAACCTTTCCTTTTTGTAAAGATTCCTCCTTGAACGCTCTTAAGACAGTCTCCCTACTTCTTTATTTAATTATGTATTCATATTAATTTTATACTTTATTTTATTTTATCTAATTACTTATTTTATTTATCTTCTCAACATAGTCACTTTTGAATTAATTCATTATACAGTAAGAGAATACTCTCACCCGTTCGTTGCAGCAAGCAGCGCTAATGCAGTGATCTATAACCCAATGATGCAAAGATCTTTAACCTCTACTACCACGGACTAAGACTTCGAACAACCAACACCACCCATAACTACTTATACCAATGCAAATTTAACTTATTTATACTCCCTTGAGGTTTACAGAAGGACTAGACGCGAGTAGGAGATGATGACTTAGGTTAGTCTGAGTCGTCAACCTGATACGCACCCGACTCTATTTCACAACCTTTTACACTCTCTTCAAGAGCACCTTTATATCATGTCCCGTCTCGCTTTAAGGATTTTAGCCCTTCAGATCACTACAAGAGGCTTTCACTTGACCACCAGGCTCTGAGTCTCTTGAAAAGTCTATCAAGCTGCTAGGACGAAGACAACCGGTCCGGTCCAATATCTTTTGCTTCAAGTTTTGTTGCAACTGGTCTAGTTTCAGGATTACCCCTGACAAAGCCTCGGCTACTGGTTGCGATCTCCTCGCATCAGTTTCAGTAACCTTTTTGAAACCACAAATACTATCTAAACAATGAGGCGGAGATGCGACTGAGAACGTTTTAAATGTTTGGCCTTAATCTAGAGTCTCTAATCTCTCTGCTCTCTAATCGGGCACTCACTAATGACATTATTCACTAAACTTCCATGGAGCTATGGGCATAGCTAAAGATCTTGAGTCAAAAGGGACGTGAATAGTTTATCATGCACTGACTAATAACCCCGGCAATACCTACTTTCTCTCACGAACTTAGGATGTACTCTTCCATGCTGAATTCTGAGGCAAAAGCGGGTGGTAGGAGCAACCGACTTAGACGTAAACTCGCTTAACCGAATTCACTTGCAATTCGTCAGATAATTAAGACTTCCTCGCTAATTTTTAAGAGTTTGGAGGATGGTGGTTGGTGGTGTTTCCTTAACTGTAGTTTCCAAAGAAAGTAATGATAAAGCTTCGAAGAGCAGTGGACTTAGACGGAAGTCAGCGCGGATCGTCGTCCTCGTTGAAAAGCCCAAAGGGTGCGGCTTTCAGGGGGCTTGGCCCCCTGTTTGTTCCTACCGGAGGAGACCTTAGTATAGACGATGGAGTCGAAATAGTTTTGTCCTTATTAAGTAAAAATCCATTCCAGCAGATTGGAGGTTTTTTCACTAATTTTTGTAATTTTTGGATGGCGCTTGGTCGGTAGTGTTCTTAATGATAGATTAAAAAAAAACAGAAAGACGTTTATTCAAAGAGCACTGGGAGCTTAGACGACTCATAATGAACAAATTCACGAGTCACTCCAGTATGAAGTTGTAGTCTATGTGGTTCTGTTTGCCTGCTTGTGGCTGTTTGTTTCTGTCTGTGAGCCAAACTTTATTTAACTACTTTTACTTGCCATCATAATTAGCAACATTAGTCGTCTGATCGCCTTTCCTGACCTTTCCCTTTTTTTCATTTTCTTAGATTCTCGTGCAATGTGAACAAAGTCTTTGAAATAGGCTTAATTGATTTTTGTTAACTTTAAAATGTGTTCATCAGGTTCGTAAAGCCCTGCAAGCTGCACGATTTTAATTTTACTGGTGTAATAAGTGAAATCTTTCAAACAAAGTTAGATTGATGCAATTACTTTAAAAATCAAATATTAGTCGAGATTAAACTCTGCTTCTCGTTAATTTTCTCGTACGTATAGGATTTATATAATTTGAAACTGTGTGGAGATAAAATTGAGTCTATTTAAGTATTTTTGAATATTTATTTAGGTGCTTTTAGCAAACTGAGTAAAGGTAAAAAATGGTGTAATTCAAATAAAAGTTAGTATGAGAGGAGAAAATTTTTTATTTTAATGAAGATACGTAAGTAATACATTTTTCTTTTATTAGCAATTTATATATAAAACGAGAAGAAATGTTATACGAGATGTAGGTAGCGGTGGTAAAAGTGAACACATTTTTCTCCAATCAGCGCCAGGATAATTTAGTAAACTACCGGTGGCGGCGTTCGTTTCCCAGCTAATTACTACTGCCGCAGTCCGGATAGCACTCAGACGCCGCCATTACGTTAATCCCTCATCCACCTCGGAGAGTCCCCAAAATTATTGCGAATAAACGAGATTATGCTAATAAAATATTGAAGCTATTTCAAAAACTAAGTTACCTTACTCTTAATGTAACACGAATTATATTATTAATGAACTCGAAGCGTTTTCTAAGCTTCTAAATGATTACACGAAAATTGTGTAAAAAGACGAGAGCTTCTCTCGCTCGAAATGTCAATTGAAAATAAATTTTCTTTAAATAATGAAAAACCGAAATTACGTCTCGCTACGAAGTAATTATTTTGTAAAATGTCAAAATTAATTACTATCGAGAAATTTTGTTATACAAACTATAGTTTATATCTCAAAAAGGAAGTTAGAAATACAGACGAAACAAGTGAGTTGGGTTTAATAAATGATCGGCTAGCAAAGTTCGTTATGATTCTGGTTACTCAGACCCAGTGCAGTGTCGTAATCCGTATTCTCGAATATATTAGTGGGTGACTGGACGTTTGGCAAATAGGTTCTATTCATCATTTTCATTAAACTCGCAAAATTAATCTTCATCGTGTTTCTTTGTTGCAATTTTACTCGATATTTTGCTACTTTAAATTAAATATTGAAAAATTATAACAATTTAAAAAGTAATTGCGAAAAGGCGTCGATGAAATTATTTAAACGCGAACTAGTACACGCTCACCTGTAACTTGTGTTTATTTGATATATCAGGTAAACTTAATTAATGTGCCAAGTTTACTTAATGGTGTACCAACTTGAGCTTTCTATTTGTAAAGTCGGGCTTGTTGAAAAGCACTTAAATCCCAAGAAAATAATTAACTATCTTAAACTATTAGTACCCTACAATTTAAATTTATAAGATACGACTTGAGAAAAAAATAAACCAAGTAAAATTATCCTTCTCGACATTTTTCTAATTAAAAAAATAAATTAAAAAATTTTTCCTAGTAAAAACCCTCATATTGTAACTTGATTCGTGGTCGAGAGTTAGACGTGAGTGGTTGCTACCCGCAAATATGAAAAAGATGTCTTTTACCAGAGACCAATCAAAAGATACAAACACGGTAATTAGTAAAGCAACTTTAGTTGAAGATAAAATAGTTATTGAAATTAACACGAAGACTTTGACTACCATTGTACTAAAGGAAGTAGAAATAAAACTTAAAGCTCAACAGAAGCAGATTGATGAGGTCAATAATTGTGAAACTGCTAAGATACGTAAAGAGAAGGAAAGTGAAAAGCATGCCATGGAAGCAAAAGTAGACCAGCTGGACCAATACACTCGCCGAAACTCACTTCTAATATTTGGTGTCGAGGAAAAAAAGTTTGAAAATGTAGAAGATGAAGTGATTGAAATGTGTAAGCACTATTTAAAAATAGAGGTTAAAAAGGAATATATCGACAGAGCACACAGAGTTGGAAAGAATGGTGAAAAAACAAGAGTAATAATAGTGAAGTTTACATCTTATAGATATCGTCGACTTGTTTACGACAGAAAGAGGCTTCTGAAGGGCACCAGAATTACAGTAAGGGAAGATCTTACTGCTTCTCGAGTTAAGCTACTTAAAATGGTTGAATTAAAATTCGGTTTAAAAAACACCTGGACAACTGACGGTGTTATATATTTGAATTATAATAATAAAGTTAAGAAGATCCGTGGAGAAGAGGATCTAACAAGTGATCTAAATTAAATAATTATGTACGGTTGGGTCATGACTCATGAGGTGTGTTATATTCTTTAGGTGCATGTGGTAGCTTTGTTTCCTTTTAATATAGTAAATGAATTACATTTAAAATATAATAAAATTAAATAATTATTAGCAGTGTATTAAATTTCGCATAGAACCGCGAATAGGCCTGACAAGCCCAACGTGTTTACTCCCAGGATTTATTTTAGCTGAGTGTGTGTTAATTTATTATGAATAGTTGATCATAACTATTATTAAATATTTTATGTGTCTAAATATTAATGACCAATTTCTATATAAATAGTTTAAAAAAAATTATCAAACTATGAGGGAAGGCCTATTAAACTGTTAGGCCTGATAGACCTAACGTATTCACTGCTGGGATTATTTTACACGTGTTTAGTGTTGTAGGGTTAAGGCGTTTGTCCGATTAAGATTAAGTTTAAGATTAAGATTAAGTTTGGAGCTGACGAAGGACCTGGTGGTAGCGCAGGTGGTTGTTCTCTAACAACCAACCTGACTGAACCAGGTCCTTTTGATAATGTACGTTTATGAAATGTGTCTTGTTTATTTCTATTTATAGTAATATATTGTACCTACATGTGAAATGATAAATAAAACGAGTCATTATTATAATTCCATATATAAAAAATGGGGTCCGTTTGGACCCCACTGTCTGTTTTTGGCTTGCGATTTTCGTAATAATTTTTTGTTTGTTTAAAGCTTTTGGGACTTTGTTCTTTTATATTATTTCTAGTCATTATTATTGCTAGTCACAGCACATTCATTGCTAATCTTAAAGCTCGCAAGTAACGACCTATAACAAAGAATTCCAAAAAGTCATTGAAATTTCATATTTATTAACCATAAAGTGTCCTGATTTATGAATGGCCTAGTGAATATGTGCCTTTCAACTTCGATTTCCTACTTCTTAGGTAAAATTATTATTTATTAATGTAGGTATTATTCTCAAGAGTAATTTGTCTAGGTTATCGATTTTCCAAGCTTGGAATTTTTTTTGTTAGAAAATTACGTAGAAGCAAACAGCAAAGGTGGTAGATAGAAAATCTTAGCTTGTGTTTCTATAAAATATTAAATTTTTTAAATCTATTGAAAATCCAAAACCACTAATTTCATCAATAATATAACATTATATTATAACAAACCGCAGATTTTGAATAAAAATATGTATAGTATTTTCAACAAGGTAAAATAAATTGATTGAATGCAGATATTTGATTATTCAAATATCATTCGACACATAATATTGAAATTGTGTAAAATTCATACCGATGCTATTTACTATGTACCTACGTTTAAATTCCAAACATGCACATTGCACAACTACGTTACATCTATTTAGAACCACATAATAATTTAAGCAGAAGCTTTGGTAAGTAATTTAGTAATCATGATGGTAAAAAAGAGGTAAATTCAAATTGTTGTCAAAAAAGCAGAAGTTAATGCGTTTTGCCTTTAAGAGCACACAAGTATTGAATATTTAGACCTACAGACACATTCAACAAATTCTTTTGGGTTACCTACACCTCTTCTAGAAACTGCTCAAGCTTAGAGCACGAATAGATCAATATTTACCATTGAGAACCTCTAACAAGCAGAATCAGAGCCGGTCTGGCTAGTGGTTGGCCCTACTTGGCTACAAAATAAATTGGCCCTAAATGCAGTGGCGTAGCGAGTAGCCACACTATCACGGGTCTAAATTCCAAAGAGTCCCCAAAGAGTTTTGGAATTTTCAAGTTTAACGAGCTTAGATCAACTTTAGGAATTTTTAGACATATTTTGTACTGTAAAATTAAGCAATTCATTAAGCAAAATTTATGCAAAAGTTATGCATGTGTCTTCATCTAAAGTGAAACACACTAATGAACTTTTTTCTTCATTTTGATTTTTCCATTTATTTTCATTTGGACCCAATTTCACTTGGCCCCAGCGGGGATCGTCGGTCAGCCGGCCGGGCCAGTCCGAGCCTGAGCAGAATGGAAGCAAACAATGTGGATATGATTTACAAAATCCCATTGCACCAATTAGCCTTGCAGCTAGACCTGCAAGGCTAAGCGAGCGTATATACTTCTTCAGTTACGACAGACGTTCAGAAACGTAAAACTGTGTGTATGAATAATAAAAAAATTATTTTCAAAAAATTTCACTCTATAAAAAATCCAAAAATCCTTCTACATCAAGTCCCTTAACACAAATTATTTTTTATCTACGTTTTACAGCAAAGAAAATATTAATAATTCTTTGCTTCAACTAGATACATGACGGATTTTATCTTACTTATATTACCAGTTGAACTTGTTATAAAATGGCGCCCGAGCAGGGACTAAAATGACTCAAGCACCAATTTTTACTGTAAAATCACATTTTCATTTATCGATAAGGTTTATTATTTTTAGTTACTTTATTATTCTCATCTGGACAGTTTTACGAAGACAGAAAATTTATATCTTTAAACTTTCATAGGTAATACTTATCTTAGTTAGGTTTAAAATAGAGAATGTTACGTTACGTTTTTAAGGCTTCCATTGTCTTTAACAAAGAGTTTTGGAGTGTTGGTTTGGATGTAAAATAACATTTTTGTTCGCTTTCGTAAAATCCAATCGATGAATTAAATTCATAATGATTTTATGAAGAAAATAATAATTTTTTTAATGATTTTAGTCCCAGCTCGGGCGCCAATTTGTATCGACCTCAACTGCTTTACTGCTTAAGTGCTTATAATTATGTAAAAACAGCTAAATTAACTAGTTTATTTACTTATATTTCAAAGTTCTTGGGGTCTCATTCAAGGACTGTCTTTATGACATACGATACCTTTTCTGACTGTAGTTCCTCAAGAGCAATCTTACGATAATTTTACTTCTAATAAAAATTGTAGAGCATAAAATTATGTATCAAAGTCAAAAATAATAACTTGTTCTAGTCAACATGTAACGATGTGGATTTACCTATGGCTTAGAGCTGTCTTGAATCATCAAGATTCTGCCTCCAAGCTTGGTAACACCTGCATCGTTCCTCCCTCTTCTCTGGTGGTTCATAAGTAGTCACATTGGTTACCTCGGGTCTAATGATCCAATTTTTGACTAACATATTTTTTATTTAATTTTTGTGTGTATTTGAACTCGAACCTACCCCCTCATACCTCTGAGCTATGCCAATAAGGCACTTTCAAGAAGACACCAAGTTTGGGTCTTACAATGGCCTCCAACGTGGGACCTTCATAGTTCAAATACATCACTAACCCGCAGAAGTCATCCCTTTAGATATTCCAACCTCACGTTTGGGCTTACAATGGCTGCCAACGTGGGATTTTAAAGCTTCCAATACCACTCTGCCCCCTGGAGCATTCTAACCCAACGTTTGGGTCTTACAATGGCGCTCAACGTGGAGCCTTCAGAGTTCAAATACATCACTAACCTCCGAAGTCACCCTCTTGGATATTCCAACCTCACGTTTGGGCTTACAATGGCGCCCAACGTGGGACCTTCAGGGTTCAAATACATCATTAACCTCCAGAAGTCATTCCTTTAGATATTCCAACCTCACGTTTGGGCTTACACTGGCTCCCAACGTGGGGTTTTAAAGCTTCCAATACCACTCTGCCCCATGGAGCATTCTAACCCAACGTTTGGGTCTTACAATGGCGCTCAACGTGGAGCCTTCAGAGTTCAAATACATCACTAACCTCCGAAGTCATCCTCTTGAATATTCCAACCTCACGTTTGGGCTTACACTGGCTCCCAACGTGGGGATTTAAAGCTTCCAATACCACCCTGCCCCCTGGAGCATTCTAACCCAACGTTTGGGTCTTACAATGGCGCTCCACGTGGAGCCTTCAGAGTTCAAATACATCACTAATCTCCGAAGTCATCCTCTTGGATATTCCAACCTCACGTTTGGGCTTACAATGGCGCCCAACGTGGGACCTTCAGAGTTCAAATACATCACTAACCCCCAGAAGTCATCCCTTTAGATATTCCAACCTCACGTTTGGGCTTACAATGGCGCTCAACCTGGGCTTTTAAAGCTTACAATACCACTCTGTCCCTGGTTCATTCTAACCACACGTTTGGATCTTAAAATGGCGCCCAACGTGGAGCCTTCAGAGTTCAAATACATCACCATCCTCCGAAGTCATTGGATATTCCAATCTCACGTTTGGGCTTACAATGGCGACCAACGTGGGGCTTTAAAGCTTCGAATGCCACCCTGCCTATTGGTGCATTCTAACCCTACGTTTGGGTCTTACAATGGCGTTCAACGTGGGGCTTTTAGAGTTCAAATTCATAACCACCCACAAAATTACCTCCTTAGATATTTCAACCCCACGTTTGGGCTTACAAACATAATAATTTATAAACTTCTCATTTAGTTAATGGAGAGCTTTAGTAGGTCAAGTGGACATAATGTCCAAATCCAGAGATCTAGAGGGTGTACAGAAATTGTACGATAAGGTTCAGTTTCTCAGTAACATTTTGTTTTTACGTACTTTTTCTAACATAAAATATGAAACAAAAGTCCATGATGAACGTATAAGAAATCTATAAAAGTTGTAATTTGAAAAGGTTATTCGAAAAAGTCAACATTAGCTCTGGAATAATAATAATTGCAATTATTAATGATGATACCAATTCTAATTAATAGTTTATTAACTACTGTTCATATAGGAACAAATAACGTAATTGAATGATTTCGGATAGTTGAATTTTCGTTTAAATTTTATTGAAAACACATAAATTAATAAGAGCAAAATCAAAATTGTGTAAATCGCGTGTTCATTCATTTAACACAAAATTTAAAATTAAAACGAACATCCTTATTTTATAAATTTTCCATTATGTAATACCAAAGTTAAATGTAAATTACAAAGGAAATTTTCGTTTCTTTTCTTGATTTTTAATTTCTTTACAATATTTTAAAGTTTCAAAAAGTTTTAAAATTAATTCAAAATTAGTCTATTAAAAGCATGCTTTAATTTTAGTTGTTTTGCTTTTTAAAAGTGTCTGCGACTTAAAGTAGAGATAGTTTAAAACTTTTGCTTCTTCCATATGTCATAAAGTTCATCGTACGTACTGCTTGTCTTCTTAATAAGAATTCATTGCACGAACTTCATTCCAGGTGGCTCAAACTAAGAATTGTCTATTCTTTCATTGAATGTGAAATAAAACAAATTATAAATTTGGGTCGTACAAAAGAATTTGATTTGATTCACATTTTTTGTTTTAGTTTATTTTTCTAAAGTCTTTTGTTAGTTTATCAACAAAAGAGCCTCAATTGCATATCCTATAAAAAAGATGATTTTTTAAGTAATATCAATATATATCAACTTCTAAATTAGCAAAAAGTTGCATATTTAGATGAGTTTTATGAATGTTTTTAGAAAACTACAAAATTCAAAATGGTTACTAAGATAACGCTTAAAAAATGAAAATTGGCTATTTAGTTTTTCGACTGTAGTTTAAAAATAGTTTGAATTAAAAAAGAAATTTGGGGAAAATTTTCAAGAGGTCAAAAAACTAGCTATGCTAAGCTATGCTAAGCTATGCTATGCTATGCTATGCTATGCTATGCTATGCTATGCTATGCTATGCTATGCTATGCTATGCTATGCTATGCTATGCTATGCTATGCTATGCTATGCTATGCTATGCTATGCTATGCTATGCTATGCTATGCTATGCTATGCTATGCTATGCTATGCTATGCTATGCTATGCTATGCTATGCTATGCTATGCTATGCTATGCTATGCTATGCTATGCTATGCTATGCTATGCTATGCTATGCTATGCTATGCTATGCTATGCTATGCTATGCTATGCTATGCTATGCTATGCTATGCTATGCTATGCTATGCTATGCTATGCTATGCTATGCTATGCTATGCTATGCTATGCTATGCTATGCTATGCTATGCTATGCTATGCTATGCTATACTATGCTATGCTATGCGATGCCATGCCATGCCATGCCATGCCATGCCATGCCATGCCATGCCATGCCATGCCATGCCATGCCATGCCATGCCATGCCATGCCATGCCATGCCATGCCATGCCATGCCATGCCATGCCATGCTATGCTATGCTATGCCATGCTATGCTATGCTATGCTATTTTGAGTTATTTATGGTTTTTAATTTTTTTCTTTTTTTAGTTTTAATTTTTTTAGAATCGCAAGTGCCTATAGTATTGCATTTTTAAGAGGCTCGTCTTGATGTGAGGAGTTTTAATTATCAT
Source organism: Malthinus seriepunctatus (assembly GCA_963924605.1). Lineage (NCBI taxonomy): Eukaryota > Metazoa > Arthropoda > Insecta > Coleoptera > Cantharidae > Malthinus > Malthinus seriepunctatus. The sequence continues at coordinate 20,874,312 of OZ004604.1, forward strand.
CGTCTAACAGTCATATAAAACTAAATTATACCCTCCAAATTATGAGCCACATTCATAAACACATTAAAATCCAGACTTTCACTTGAGAAAGTTAAATTTTAGTAGAGAAGTGTTAAATTTTAAACCGGTAAACGGAAATGACCAGTTGCAATATCGATCAAGGCTTAAAATTTTCTAGAATTTAGACGTGGAGCTTAGAATAAGCTCCTATGAAGCTTATCAAGGGTTTTAAACGGTAACATGAAATGTAAAAAGAAAAAGATTTTTATTAAATGAGTGAAAATGCTGTACAAGTCAAATGAAAGACTAGGCTTTTGCTAATAAATGTTTAGTAAACTTAAATAAATGGAGCAATTGGTAGAAGCTGGATTTGATGGTTCTTGAGTAAATCTTTATATCATGGAGTTATGTAAAAAATGTGATGGTTGATTTTCTAGGCTACGAAATGAAGTTCTAAAAGCTAGAGCTAAAAATGCGTATTGTATGTATCCTTATCATTATAGTTTTAAGGACACCGCCTCTTGGTCTTAGTACGTTGTCAGTAACATATGGATAACCACTTTGTCGAACTTGGGCTATTGGCTAGTTCTTAAAGCATAGCTGACCCTTAAGGAGACTTAAAATACTAGAACGAAGAGAAAGATAAATAATTATCTATTCTAGGTGAGAGATTAAGCTAAAGAAACGGATACAACATAGATATAAACACTGCAACCAAGAAATTGGAATGAAGATAAATTTTTTTAAAACTGCACATGCACAGATAAATGGAGTAATAGGTAGACAAGTAGGTACGACGAGATACCACGAGGAGAAAGGAGAAAAATGGGTACCTCTGATACACAACAACAACGGTAGAGATAACAAATAAATTGCAGTCGTGACTGGTCTATAATGGACCTAGTACAAGGTCGTAAGATGCGTTAAGAGAAGAAAGACCAAGAGTGGGTTTTCTATGGAATCATGGATAAAGATCTGCTAGACGTAAGAAATAACTACCTATCTATGATTGCGGATAGTGGCTCAGGATTTTATACGTTTGGGTGTGATATCTATGTGACCATTCTTAACAAATTCTGACAAATCTCAGCAGAACAGGTTTTGTTAGTTTTTTTCGCATCTAGGAATCTATTTTTAGATTAAGCAGCAAATTCAAAGATAAATGGAGTGACAAATAGGTAAATTGATATCACGACGGGGATCTGGATAAATGAGGTACTGGCAGAGTAGTTTTTATCGGTGTAATGGACATAGTACAAGCGAGAGAGAGGGAGGGAGATTTGTCCTAGCAGGAATAAAAAATGCCAAGTCAGTTGGAGTTGTCTGATACTGCGGATATTGCCTCGAAATCTCTAAACATTTGTATTAACTAAATCACCATTTTAAAATTTTATTTTTTATTAGAGGTCGAAGGTCGTTAACCTTTTCCATGCAGAAATGCACTTTTATGGCAAACAACAAATCCTCAGTAGCTTTAACTACCTACAATGTATTCATCTTCTAGATATTTCGTTTAAATTTGTGTAAATGAATATAAAAGTAGACGTTTCTAACCAGGATATATCTACATCAGACAGAGTTTGAACAAAATCTAATACCGGTGTAATATATATTGTAACAATAAGGTAGCGAATTATCAAATTAAGTTTCTGGCGTTATAAAGCATCCAAATTCAATTTAGATGCATAATTTTTTGCTCTAAAAGATTTATTTAAAGATTTTTTTCCTAAAATAAATTAAAAGTCTGGAAATTACCAAAGTACGATTTTAGGCCCGGTCATCTTCTGTATGGTCGTATGTGTAAGACACCATACGCAATTTACTAATTGGACCCTCTTCATAAATCGATTTTATAATTTTGTTATAATTAAGATGTCTAATAAATATCGTCTGAAGTAATTCTCATCCGAAAACTCGAAGAAGAGTATATAAAGTTGAACATTAAATTCTTAAAGCTCGAGGATATTATTATTAATATTTAATAACGAGATATTAAGAGCAATACTTTTATTATTAGATATAAACTTGAAGAAAATCCTTTTGTATAATATTCCATTTTCAATTAATGCTCTTATTGGAAAATACCAATTTAGTAAATTGCTCTGAAACGTTTATGAATTTAAAACGTTTAAAGCTAATTTTTACGTTTTCAACTAAAACGTTGTTTTAAACATTAAAAAATTAAATTATTACGAATTATAAATCTATATAATTTAAATAAATTAGTGTAAATTTAATTACATGGTTATTGACATCTTTTATAATAGCCTTTGCCCAATACAAGACTGTTGTACTGATGAACTGGAGGAAAAGTAGATTGAAAAAGTTCCTTAATTCATAGGTAGCAGAAAAGGTTGTTTCTGTCTAATCCATAGAGTGAAAATGAAGAAAAATATATTTTACAATCTTCTAAGTTAGGTAGAGAAAACCTACAACCAGACTTAAAGAAGTATCATTTTTAACAAGGTATGACACTAAGGTTAAGCTGCTCTATTTAATTAAAAAAAAATAAGATCGATTTAAAGAATTTCTGTAAAAAAATAATTAACACTCAACACCAAAAATGGCAAGAATTTATATCTTTATTTCTATGATATTACGTTTCTTGTAGAAACGTGAGTACGATGCTCACAGCGTGACCACTCACGACTTAGCTAATAGTAGTCTTACAGGATTTAGCTTTGATCTTAAAAATCCTACATTTTTATTTTCAAATTTAAAAACACCGAAACACTTTCATCAAATATATAAAAAAATATATTTTTTTCCTTTTTGAGGTCTTACCATCATTACTAATAATACAGACTGACTTGGAGACAAAAGTTAATGAATTATTCAGTTTAAACTAAGATGGTTTTATCTTAGCAAGACAAATTGAATTTAGTAGCTACTTCTTATTCAAATAAAAATATGCAAAGCTCCTAAAAATGAGGTTACAAAACAATTTTTTGTATTAAAAAAATTTTTTTTCTTACACAAAAAAAATTAAAATATAAATTATTAAATGAGATTTAAAAAAAAATGGTTATAAGCTAATAAGCAGTTCATTTATTTTACTTAAGGTTGATTTATTTCGTATTGTTGAGATATAAATAGCAATAATTTAATTTTCAGGTGTGGAAATGTTGAGATCTGCTACTAAATCGGCACGGTATTGAACAGTGCACCTTCATAAAAATGGTTGGTGCACGATGCCTTCTCATTATAGCAAAATAGTATATTGTTTTATTAGGATTAAAAGTGCAACTTTGTTTGGCAAGCAATTTTTGCATTTGCAAGGCGAAGCGAAGCGTAGCCGATGCTACGCAAAAATTAGGGTGCCAAACGAAAACACTTTAATCCGAATGATTAAAACTGACTTTAATAACTGGCCCTAAGGGCCAGTATTATAAAGTCTAGTTAACCGAAGGTTGACTGAACCCTAGGTTGAACTTATAAATAAACGACTATTTCAATCTTTTTTTCAATTAAGTCAAACTAAATTAACAGCTAACCTTAGGTTGACTTTCAACCTTCGTTTATAATACTGGCTTTAAGGGCCAGTATTATAAACCCGAGTTAACCGAAGGTTGACTCTACCGTAGGTTGAATTTATAAATAAACGTCGATTTCAATATTTTGTCTAATTATGTCAAACTAAATCAACAGCTAACCTTAGATTGACTTTCAACCTATTGACTTTGACCCTAAGGGCCAGTATTATAAAGTCTAATTAACTTTAAGTTAACTTTCAACCTTCGTTTATAATACTGGCTCTAAGGGCCAGTATTTTAAAGCTTAGTTATCCGAAGGTTCACTCCGTAAGTTGAAATTATAAACCTACGGTTGACTCAACCGTAGGTTGAATTTATAAATAAACGTCGATTTCAATATTTTGTCTAATTATGTCAAACTAAATCAACAGCTAACCTTAGATTGACTTTCAACCTATTGACTTTGACCCTAAGGGCCAGTATTTTAAAGCTTAGTTATCCGAAGGTTCACTCAACCGTAAGTTGACTCAACTTAATTACATAAAACTGAAATGACAGCTAACATCTATAGTTGAGTTGCAACCTTCGTTAATAATACTGAGTGAATTAAGGGTGAGTAACAAATAAAGTATTTTGCATTAAATGCCAGGTAATTGTTTTTACAGGCTTGTAAAGGTGTCAGGCTCGCCCGCGGCTCGCCAGTCATAATCCTCTTTGCGCCATTAAAAACAGTTATACCTGGCTTTTAATGTTAAATACTATAATCGTTCAATTAAAACCTGTTCAAACTCATAACAATAATAAAATTTTTGTGTAGGGAGGGGGGGGTCAAAAAATCTCGTACATACATTTTCTATTACATAGTTCGTGAATGTTCGCTCTCTCTATTTTTCTATCTCCCCCCCCCCCCCCTCTGTAATCTAAAGTGACAAATATTTTATAATATTCTTATTTATCTGCCTCAGGTTTATTGGTAGCCTTTTCAGGTCATTCACAGGCCTGAAAACATTGATGGGATTAATTTCAGCAAGCTTAAAAGTAATTATTCTAATAAACTTAAAAATAATGTTAGTTGTAATACCTATTATTAAATTTGGGAACTTTCATGAGAAAAAATCAGAAAGAAAATTTATTTATTTATAACTTTTTGATCAACTTTTTGCCATTTAGAACACACTGTCAAACTCTGACGTTGATATATCAAAACATATTCGCTATAATTTGTTCTAAGATACTTAAATAAGCGCCACGATTAATAAACTTTTTTGAAGTCTCGTGGTTAGATAGTAATTTATAAAACCTACAAGCACCTACGTATATAGTAGCAACCATGTCATTCAGCTTTGACTTCCACTATTTGAACGTAAAAATAAAAACTTTGTGGACTGTTAACAATTCTAAAAACACAAGAATTATTTGTGTTTGATATTTGTTTTTCTTACGACAAACAAAACGTTCACGTGCAATCGATAGAGACGTCCTAACGCAGCCACTCACGTTTTAACAGAGCACGAATTTTATTTATTGAAGAATTCGGAGATCAATGATGAATTTGTAATAGTGGGAAGATGAGTATAAATTTATTTTTAAAAGAACGAAACAAATTTGTCGGAAATAGAGGGTGAGTATTATAATAGGAAAAGTGTTTATTTTACACGTATTTTTAGTCGGTCGAGTAAAAACATGAAACGCAAAGTGTTGTTGATCCGTACAGGTAGCCGACTTAATTAGATGAAGTTTGCTGTGCCATGTTAATATTAACCCTTGGGGAAATTGCGAGCGGACATTTTGAGGAAAGAAAAATATTCCCAATTTCCACTCATCACGGTAACTTGAATTAATTTTGTGCATATCAAAAGCGGCAAAGAGACGAGCAATCCCACAAGCTTCCGTCTACATCATTTGCAAGCGACTTCTCTCCTCTCCTAGATCTTCTTCTTCAACTTCCTTTATTGCTTTGTATAAATTTCGATGTCAGTTACTCACTTATTAAAGTTATATTTTTAATGAAAATTACCTCTCTCTTATCTCATTATTTATATTATTATAGTAAAAGAAATATATTTTTATATCTCCTTTTAACTTTGTCGACTTTAACATTTTTATATAAGAAAGAAAAACCTAATTTATATTACGTTTAGTGTTGAGTTGAAATATAATATACAATTCATTTGCCTCACAAAATTTATTATTTATATAGTGATATAAATTTTTGTTATTTCTTTATTTTTTTCTCGTGCGAACGTTGTCAAGATTTGATCGATTATTATCCAAGTCTTTTTACTTCATTCGTTTTGATATCATCCCTTTTTCTCAAAAAATAATAATTTCCTTCAAACAAACATTAATAACCTTTGATTTTTCTTTCTTTTTCACAACTACTCCAAACAATTGATTTTATTCAATTTTTCAATTCACCACTACATTTAAATTAACCCTCATATATTAGCCTTCGTCGGTTCACAGAAAATGATGGATTTATAGGTAAAAACTACAGGTGGGAAAATTCTTTAACATTATTCATCATATAAAATGACGTAGGATACTTTTGGTATGTTGAGAAGGGCGCTATAGGTACTTATAAACGACTGTTTTTTAATCCAAGTTTTAGCTTTCTTGAAATTCTTGGATTTAATTTGCCAAAATTAGTACCTAATTGAAAATATATAAATTATTATTTTCTTTCCAAAATAAAGTGAGGAATTAAAAAAAATTATTTTTACAAAAAATCCAGCGGCTTACGTAGTTATTTTTTGCGTGAGTGGGATCACTAGGATTAGTGAAAAATTCTAAGACTCTGTAGAAGACAGTGAACTCAAAATCGCATGAAAGATTGCATTGGATTAGACATTTGAGTGCTTTAAATTTTAAATTGAGAACCTATCTTCTCTACTTTTAGACAATTATTGAAAAAACAACCAAAAACATTTCTTTAAAATGCCCTGTATTTCCCTAATGGTGTTAGTTCAGTCATTTGGCCTTAAAATAGGGGTTGAGGTAGAAAGTTTTGAAAATTAGTAGTCTTATAGATTTTGAGGTGCTTTTTCCGATTGCCACCTTGTACGGGCATTGGAAATGGCACCATTTTGGGAAAGATGGCACAAGAAGCTGGTTTATCGCGAATATCTCTTTACTGGTTAAATTTTTGACAAGAATAGTTATGTACAAAATTATTCTATAGGAAATTTTCTACAATTTATGTGCGATTGATTGTTTTCGTCAGACAAGTATTTTCGGCGTACGAGCCTAGTGAATTTAACCGCAACACATTGGTGAAAAACTCATTTCCACACCACTTTGAGGTAGAGCTATAGGGGTGAGAGGGGGAACCGCGGCCCCTTAAGGAAAGTCTTGAATATCTCCGAAATTCTATGATTTAAAGGGGAACTGGGAGGTGTAAATGAAAGATAAAACATTAGGGAACAAAATGCATGGTTATTAGAAATTAACAAAACAGTTTAAAAAAAATATAAACAATTAAAAAAAACATACAATTTGCCGGTTTTACCCCGCAGCTTGGGGTAATATCGGCCAGGGGTGGCAATTACCCAAAATTCTGTACATTGGTAGAAATCGCACACAAATGTTTTCTTTTTTTCTCAAATAGTACATTTAATGTGAGCTCATCCAAAACAGATCACACATCTTACCAAGAGTTCCCGGTCTTTCCCAAATTCTCCACAAATAATGCAAATGTCCTCGTAAACTTCGGCGTCTGATATTTCTTCTTCCCCATCACAGTTATCGTAGGTTACCTTAGCGTTTCTTCTAAGGTGTGGTTTCTGTTGTATGGTGTTTGTGTTTCTTTTCTCCTAAACCGTCTAAAACCTCCATGTAAAGGTGGCCGGAATTACCCCATAAAACAATAATTTAATACCCAATAAATTATTTAAAAATAGCTAAATTTAAGTGGGTTTTGAGTAAACTGAGTGAAAGAAATAAGAATTTAGTTCACTTTTATATACATACAAAAATTTTTACAACTTACACCCTTTTTGAAATATGAAGCCTTAACCACACACTTTTCTTGTAGTAGTACGTCCTATTTTCTAAAAAATTACATAACTTGCTATTGCACTGCCTAAAAGACACGAACTTGTACTAACCCTTAAAGTTTGCTGTTAGGATTGACCGGGGACTTAAAACGTTTCAAAATTTTAATTAGGGCTGGAGAAACTTGACGTCCGGAATTACCCTACGGGCCGGTATTCCCCCTCTTTCCCCTAACTTGTTTTTTTAGTAAACCTAATCCACCTGATGGATTCGTTTCTTTGTTCTACGGAATTCGCTTCCGTTTTGTCTTGAAATTACGAAAGAATCTTCTCTGTCTCGTCCTCGTCGTCGCTCTGTCCTGTAATCCAGTCTCTACATTGGAATACACCTCATTACAATTTATACACATCGTTGAGCACTTTAACTCAGTCTTTCTACATCCACATGCGCCTTGACATCTTCTTTTGCATTTGCAAGAAATGAGTTTTTTTAAATTTCTGGAGCGGGAGGCTCCAGAAATTGTGTGGTGACTGGAATAAGTCCGTTTATGCTTATTTTCATTATTTTTGGAAGTTGCAAAGTATTAACTTGAAAAGTGACTTTGGAGCTGGAAAAGAATGTAATTTTCCAATATTGAATAATACTGGACACGTTCATTCGTTCATTTACAGTATTGAACGTTTTGCAATATCTAGAATATTCGATGCTCAACTGTTTTTCTGATTTTGAAAAATTATTGAAAATAATCCTTCTAACATCTTTCATTTATAATATTTATTTAAAACTCACACCATAGCCGAGATATCTGCTGTGACATAATAAATCAAACACACTGTATATGTGTGCTCGTTTACACAATTAACTTTATTAGAAGCATTATGCATCCCTAAAAGGCATAATGAGTCGTTTTTGAAAATAATTTAATGATACAGGTTAATTATCTCCAAAGCTTTGGCTTCTTGAGTGCCAGTAAATCTAAATAAGTTCTAGTTATCAATATTAAACGTATAAGTTATTGCGTTTCATTTGCATATATAACTGTTAAAAAGTGTGCATTACTTTAAATTTAAGAAAGTCTTTTAAGAAAAATCAACGGTTTTGCTCCTTCTCAAGAGTATTCAATACAAAAAGAAAACTGGAGATGATGAGTACACTCTAATTAGTAATTAGTTCATCGAAAAATAGATTTTCTGATAGTATCTTGTAGGAAATTTTTGGATCAAAAATAATTTTGTTTGAAATTGACAAAAAATCCATTTCTTTTGTAAATTTTTGAAAAAAAAAAAAAAAAAGGTAAATTTTGATCCTAAAACCAGTTTTAATGTTCAAAAAATACTTTTTAGGAGTTTTTTATGATTAATTTTCAAAAATACGTAGAAGAAGCATAAAGTTTCGACCACTCATATGGTTTTGTAGGGAAAAAAGTTTATTAAAAATTTTATTTCGTGTGTCGCTTATTTTAACTTCTACACCCTGTATTTCGATCTATAATGACTACTATTATACTCCCACCCTTAATCCTTTATGCATGAAGTAAATTAATAATTTATGAATTTCGACTCTACTTGTTCTCGATTAAAATTTTGATATCGTAAAAACTATAACGTAGAAACTTATTTTTGGTAATTAATCAAAGTTTCGAGATTTTCTTAATTAGCTATGAGTACTTACTTAATCTAATTAGTAAATGAAACGTCTGTTTTTACTTAAATTAGTTAAACTTTTAAAACAAGACCAAATCGATCTTCTTCTTTCTGTTTTCTTTTTTCGTTTTCACAAAAAAATATACATCTAACTTTAATTTACTTTGAAGTATTAAAAAAAATGTTGGTACATGATTTAGTGGCGAAAAAGATGCGAAAAAGTTTTCATTTAATATAGGGACCGCAGGAAAACCACTGCTCTAACGGAAAAATTTTGTAGGACATTTTTTTAGTAGAAAATCTTCATCTATGAAATGATGGTCTAGTCATTTTTCTCTAGATTGCATATTTACCGATATATTTAAAAAAAACGCATTATTCTTCTTCAACTTTGTTGCTTTTTTTCCTCCATCAATCTGAATACATAAATTTTATAGTTTTTTAATTTTCTAAGCTGATTTTGCTTACGTGTCTGTGAAGACTAGGCTAATTACATTCAATCTATACCAAAAAGTTAAGCAACAGAACTCAAAGTTATAGATGTTACTATTGGCGCCCGAGCACGGACTCTTCTTTTAAGATCATTAGAGTGAGAATTACCAATTTATTGAAAAGTATAGGGAACATTTGAACAAAGTTCGAATTTTAGCCGTTAGTTTCTTTACACAATTGGACCTTTAGAAGTTTATGTTCGTAAATGTTCGCTAAAGATACTTTGTAAAATGTACTTAAAAATTTGTTTACTCACTCTCAAGTTCAAAAAACTGTAAATAAAAATTTTCCCTGAAGGTTTTTAGTAGGCTCTTCTAATACCTACAAAATCGATGTCCAGTTTGTACCTCTCGTACAAATAAATTTATTTACATTTACAAGTAGTAAAGTAACTACCTATTTTAGTTATAAATTCATCTCAAAAGTCACGCCGAGAGAAAATTTTCAACATGTTAAGCTTACAGACAAAGGTATAGTCAAAACAAGCGATTAAACATTAAGCCCTTTCTTTGTGGTTTAATAAAACATTCTTAGTGTTTCGCTTTAGTCATTCAACACTAAAAAGCCTGTTTATAGTTCCTTCAAAAGGTGTGCAAATAGTAATAAGAAATGTACACGTCAGAGAGTTATTTATTACAAGAGATATTGAAATAAAAAGGTCTCGCTAGAGTTTGTTCTGTAAATATTTATTTCAAAGCTTTTGTATCTTTTGTCTTTTATAACAAGTTTACAATTTCTATTTTTAATAACTAAGAAATTACATCCATTAAAAAGGTTTAATTGGTGGAAATAGAATTAATTTGAAATATATACATATACATGGAGAGCATAGGTTGTTTACAAATAGGGCGTTTAATTAAAATCTGATTTTTCTCAGTTTTTACTTTTTATGGCAGAAACATTGTCTGACTGTCTAGGTGCTTCCCTGCGTGGCTGTTTGCTAGGATGACTCGCTATCTATACCTACCAACCGGCCTGCTTGTCTGTCTATTCGTGTGTCTGTAAGTCCGTCCGATACCGCCAATCGACCTCACTGCTTCCTTTTCTGCCTGAGTGCCTTATGTTATTTATAACGCGCTAACTCATATAGTATAAGTATACATAGTATGCCATTGCGCAAATTTTGTGACGTAAGCAGGAGTCAACACACAACACTATACGACGAACGCGACTTGCACCGTAGTTGCAAGTACTTAAACTCAACACTGCAATCAACGGGACTTGTCTTACGCGGCCTAGTACGATTTTCGTACACCTGGATGGCATACTACGTATACTATCGCCATGGGCTCTGATGCAAAACGTAGTACCACATAGTACCTCTAGCGAGTCAGTCACAAATAAATTTATATTTTTTATTTTATGTTTCGGAATATACCCGTCGAGATGTCCAAGGTTCGCAATAATTAACACTTTTCGGTCGCTGAAAATAAAACACATCTAAACCTACGAAAGAGAAATTATATCACGGTTCTTTCAAAATACAAAATAAATAAGAATTCACGATTGGATTAAATAAAACAAATAAATTACTCTTTTTTCTACAGGAGAAATTTCTTCTGTTCCGCCACTGGGTTTGCACGTCTTGGTTCAAAAATGCGTCGACTTGCATTTCATTCTGGTTTCGTTAAACGACGGCCTTGAACGACCTTCATCGGACGAAACGAAGTTGAATGATGTGGTTGCTTCATTTTAAATTAATGGAATCTGGTAAGTAAGCAAAATGTATTAATTAATTAGGTAAGTAAAATACTAAGGACTTTTTTTATCACAAGGAAATATTTTTTAGGGAAAGAGAAAATTAACTGGAGTTGTTTGAAGTGAACATCATAACCTCAAACTTCAAAAATGTAAAAACAAAGTAAATTAATGGTTAATTACATTGGAAAAATGTAATTGTAAATGTAAATGTAAAACACTAAGGACTTTTTTATCACAAGGAAATAATTTCTAGAAAAAGAGAAAACTAACTGGAGTTATTTGAAGTGAAGAACATAACCTCAAACTTTAAAAATGACAAAACAAAGTAAATTGATGTAAAAAACATTGGTAAAATTTTAAACTCAAATTAATTCAATGAGTTTGGAAGCAAACGTAATAATTAGAATGTTTATGGACGAAACATAAATCTCCTTTTTATTATTAAGTATTTTTTTAGTTTTTGCTAGCTCCGTACAACTAGTTTATTTTGCCGAAGTGAAAAGAATTATTTCTTTTCTAAATGCAAGTCTTTCGTATTGCGAATGACTAGCTGCAATTTATTTAAATTGCACACCTTTCAAGATAACTAAGCCTTTGGGTACTTTTTTATTAATTCGAAGATGGATTAGCTTTTAATCAAAAAATTAATTTCTTTTGAGCTTTACGGATACCTACTTCTTTTCTATCTTCTTGTGTAAGAATTGCAAGTTATCAAAGCAATAAAAAGTGAATTGACAATTTGCTATTTTATCAGAAAGTTGACTTTGAAATTATTATATAAATTAGATTTCTTCTAGGCCAGAAGTTGAAAGGTTAAGCACTCTATGTATCATCACTTACACATCCCCGAGGTATGCATACAGATGGTATGGATTTAATTAGCCCTACGACTACCATTGTGGGTTATTTTTGACATTTTTTCTATAACACTAAAGGTACGCATACATCTAAACCCTCAGTGTCGACACAAATGTATCAGAAACGCAGTCTAGTTATCTCAGTGTATTGGGTGACACCAAGCAGTTCCGACATTGATAGGTACACTTTCTGCATTGACTCATCACTGGTTAACATTTTTAATTCAAAATTATTGTCGGCTATGAACTCCTTAATTTACATATTTCGTTGTTCAATTGTGTCCTCAAGTTGTGTACCTTTTGAGTAATTTCAGTAGTCAGTTCTAAATTGTTTGATCCATGACCATACCATCAATGGTACAAATAAGGTCTGTTTTTAACGGTAGTCGTAGGGTTAGATTTCTTGTAGGTCGGAAGTCAAAAAGTTAGTACTTGAGGTACTCATCGGTTACACACTGAGTACGTTGCAGGAAAGGCTTACATTCAACATTTAACGAATAAAGGCTGCTGAAGACAAAGAAGACTATAAGGTGAAGGCTTGGTATTTGCTCAATTCGTGATTAATTATGTTGAAATAAGACTGGATAGGACATGTATACAAAAAATAGGGAAAGAATGGTCTAATCGTACCGTAGAGGTAGAATGTCTAAGGATGTCTAAGAGAAGCACTAGAAGACCCAAAACACCGTGGATTTATGATACTGAAGAAGTTCTAAGGAAGTGAACGTATAAACGCCAATGGAGACAAAGAATAAACTATAAGGTGGAGGACTTGTTATTTACTGAATTCATAATTAATGATACTAAAATGGGATTTGATGGGACATGTGTTCAACAATTAGGGGAAAGAATGGTCTGATCCTACCGTACGGGTAGAATGACCAAAAACCTCTAAGAGAAGCACTAGAAAACCCAAAATACCGTGGATTGATGATGCTGAAGAGGTTCAAAGGGAGGTATATACTCAGCAGTGAACATATAAACGCTGATGGAGACGAAGAAGACTATAAAGTCTTCTTATTTGCTTGTCATTTACTGATTTCGTGATTAATGATGCTGAAATGGGATTGGATGGAACATGTTTCCAAAAAAATGGAGAAAAGAATGATCTAATCGTACCGTAGAGCTATAATTTTCAAGGATGTCTAAGAGAAGCACGGGAAGACCCAAAACACAGTGGATTGATGATGCTGAGGGGGTTCTAAGGAAGGTTTATATTCAGCAGTGAACATTTAAACGCTGATAGAGAAGAATAAGATTATACGGTGGAGGGCTTGTTGTTTACTGAATTCATGATTATTGACGCTGAAATGGGATTAGATGGGACATGTGTCCAAAAAATGGAGAAAAGAATGGTCTAATCGTACCGTAGAGCTAGAATTTTCAAGGATGTCTAAGAAAAGCAGGAGAAGACCCAAAACACAGTGGATTGATGATGCTGAACGGATTCTAAGGAAGGTTCATATTCAGCAGTGAACATTTAAATGCTGATGGAGACGAATAAGACTATAAGGTGGAGGGCTTGTTGTTGACTGAATTCATGATTAATGACGCTGAATAGGATTGGATGGGACATGTGTTCAAAAAATAGAGGAAAGAATAGTTTAAACGTACCGTAAAGGTAGAATGTCCAAGGACGTCTACGAGAGGACCCAAAACACTGGATTCATAATACTGAAGAGTTTCTAAGGAAGGTCTATATTCAGCAGTGAATGTATAAACTCGTATATAAATACTAGGAAAACTATAAGGTGGAAGGGCTTGTTATTTACTCAATTCATGATTAATGATGTTGAAATGGGATTGGATGGGACATCTGGACATGTTGTCAAAAATAGGGGAAAGAATGGTCTAATTGTACTGTAGAATGTTCAAAAGGACGTCTAAGGGAAGCACGAGAAGACCTAAAACACAGTGTATTGATGATACTGAAGTGAAGAGGTTCTAAGAAAGGTCTAAATTCACAGTGAACGTGTAAACGCTGATGGAGGCGGAGAAGATTATAAGGCCCAGAGCTTGTTATTTGCCCAATTTATGATGATATTATTGCTCTTAGTTTTTATTCATCATTTATCAAATAATTTTTCAAGTTTTCTAGTTAAATAATAAAAGAAAGAAATAAACAAGTTAATAGTGTTGCTTAATTGTCTCTTATAAAACATTTATTAAAGCCATTTTCGCCTTGAAAAAATAAGCAAAAAATATAAAGCTCTTTTTTTCTTTTTTTTCCTAGAATGTTGAGTCTAAATTTTCATAAGTAATATAGCGTTATGCAACTTTTATCTTTATCTTTTTGAGAATCGTTTTAAATGTTAATGTATTCGTGTTTAGCTTCTTTGTCAAAGCAATTGCGTTTGAAAAGCTACGGTATAAGATCACGAGATGTTTTATTATATCGTCTATGAACACTAAACACACGACAACTTATATATTTAAATTCCTTTCTTTTTTCCCCAATACGATAAGTGGAGCGTAATTAATGAATTTATGTCTACTAAAATCAAACGATGAAATGTTTTATTAAATTTTGCTCTTTTAAGATTTTTTATTCATGTAAACAGGATTGTATTTTACTTTTTTTTTTAATTTTTATTAGTTGAAAACAGTTGCAGGTGAAGTATTCGTTTCGTCCAAAACAGCAAGTCTCGACTGCAAGTATTCTTGATTAGGTCATTACTCATTAACTTATACCAAAAAGAGAAGAGGACCTAGTATGGAACCTTGTAGGACACCATGCGTGAGCAAGCTAGGAAGATATATCTTCCACATAGACGACCACTTGCTGTTTGTCTTAAAGATACTCTCGTGGAAACCTTTATAGGATTTTGTTATACCTTAGCTAGCATAGAATTCTAGCCATAATAGTGCGGTTCCTATTTCTAAATCCATGCTAGCATTTTTCCAACAAATCACACCTAGAAAGCCAATTTTTTCCTTAATTAGACTCTCTAGGTTTTAATTAATTTTTTGGTCGATTGAGGAAAATATGCGAAATTCTCTAGTGGTACTTCTACTTTGGAATTGGCAACATGGCTGCTGTTAACGAAGTTGTTAATGAACTTTCAAAATTGAAAAAAGAATACTTAGTTGATATAATAATAAAGAAACGAGTTCCAGACAACGTTATTGTTAGTGATAGTGTGAGACAATTCATAGAAAATATGGAAAACAATGTGTTAAATATGAAATCATGTGATGGATGTAAACATAACCTTACCGACATTGATGGTAGGTTCAAGTTGCTTACTGTTGAAAATGACCTCAAGATGGTTCAGACTGAGCTGAGCTGCTCGCTACGCCTAAACTCAGAGTTAGAAAAAAGAATCGATAACCTGGAACAAATTATAAAACTCTTAAATTCAGGGCGGGAAAATTGCGACGTTGCCGCTGTGGAGAAAATTTCAGGAGAAACCAGGAAGAATAAGCAAGCAGACAAAAGCAAAGAACCTCGAAAGCAAAGCATGAAGATGCCTGTGAAGGACGGTGCAGTAATCGAAGGGAAGTCACCTGCTGCTTCAAAGACCGCGGTAACTGTGGGAACTAGAGACATAACTCAAATACTGCCTGCTGCTAGTTTTGCGGCTGCTGTAAGACGTGCATGGTTACACGTGGGACGGGTGCAGCCTGGAGTAGAGGAGAGTCAAATTAAGACCTACTTACAAAGTAAGTTTCCAGCACATGATTTTCAAGTCGAGAAGCTTCCTAAGAAACAAGAAGCAAATAGTGTGTCTTTTAAAGTAGGCGCCGACATATCTCTTTTGGAAGAACTAAATAAGCCTGAAACTTGGCCCGAGGGAATTATTGTAAAGCGGTATAGTTTTTTTCGACGCCAGCGCCAGGACCATTTCTCAAAGTGACAAACAGGAACAAAATGAAAACAGTTTTCAGTTAATAAACTTGAACATTCAATCTCTACAAAATAAAATTGATGAAATCGAAATACTACTACATGACAATCCTGTACATTTTCTCTGTTTAACGGAACACTGGTTACAACGGGAAGCTTTGATAAATGTTCAATTACAGAACTACAGTATTGCTGCTGGTTTTTCCAGGAAGAATAATAAGCATGGCGGTGTTTTGATTGCCGCAAGAAAAGATATAGAAACTAAAACACTAGACAAAATCAATGAGTTTTCAGAGGAATTTGTACTTGAAGCTGCTGCCATAAAGTTAGTAAAGACAAAAATAATAATTATGTCCGTATATAAAGCACCTACTGCATGCTATAAGCTGTTTATTCATCGCCTTAATATTTGTTTAAATTACATACAAAAAAACTATTCAAACCATTTCATCTACATTGCTGGTGACTTTAATATCAATATCTTGGACCAGACACTGGCTGGAGATTGTCTATTGAATCTCATGAAAGAATTTGGACTTGTACAAATATTTACTGAACCATCCAGAATGGGAAGTACATCTGCAACATGCATTGACAATATATTTACAAATCAGGAAAGAATATTATACAGGCAAACCTGGAATCCCCATTTATCTGACCACCTTGCACAGATTATACATATTCCAAGCAATTCAACCTTTAAAAATAAGCAAACCCGAAAGGAGATAAAAGTTGTAAACAATTCCGAGTCGCAGATGCTTGATCTTCAGGAGGCACTGGTCCAGACCGACTGGGATGTCGTGTATGATTCCAAATTGTCGGCGGAGGAGTCATTTGATGTTTTCTTTGACGTGTTTCTGCGGGCGTACAATGCGATCTGCCCTGAAAAAACTAAATTAATTGGAGCTAAAGGCAAATGTTCGTTAAAATGGTACAATGAAGACTTGAAAAAGCACAAAAACCAGCTTGACGCACTCTACACAATTCAACTAACAAGAAGAGATCCAACATCGAAATATTTGTATGTAGAGTACAAGAAACTATATCGTAGAAAAGTCATAACTGCTAAACAACAATCGGTTGCGAAATACATAAATAACGCCAACAACAAGTCAAAGGCTGTCTGGGAAATCATAAAAAGCGTTACTAATACACCCAAGACATCTCAATTATCTCCCGATCCGGATCTTTTAAATGATCATTTCACAGCAATAGCCGGAAAAACTCTTGACAGTATGGACCGAGAGAAAAATGATTTCTCATACTATCTTAAGAAAAAAAAAGTACAAAGCACAGGATCCATGTACCTTAATCAAACATCAGAAACTGAAATACTTACTATAGTGCGTCTTCTAAAATCGTCAAAATCAAGAGACATTTATGGCCTGAACTGTTTGGTTCTTAAAAAAGTCGTGCAGTGTGTGGCGAAACCGTTGACCTTTGTGATAAACAAGTGCATGACAGCTGGTGTGTTTCCTAAAAGGCTTCAAATCGCTAAAGTGGTCCCAATACCAAAAAAGAAAATTTCCGAACATCTGGATGATTATAGGCCGATCAGCATTCTTCCCGTGTTCTCGAAGGTTTATGAGACAGTCCTAAAAAACAGACTCGTAAATTTTTTTGAGAGTGGAAGCATGTTTACAAATAAGCAACATGCCTACAGGAGAGGGAGATCAACAACTACAGCACTAACAACAATAATAGAAACAATTGCAGAAGCCTTTGACAATGGAATGTTTGCCGAGGCCATATGTTGCGACCTCAGTAAAGCTTTTGATACGGTTCAGCATGATATCCTTCTCCAAAAGATGAAGCATTACGGAGTACGAGGTGTGGTACTGGCTGTGTTTGAGTCTTACCTAAGACATCGTGAGCAGGCAGTCTACGTCGACAACAAACGTTCAAACATTAAACGCCAAACCGCTGGGGTACCACAGGGTTCCGTTCTTGGTCCCATTATGTTCTTAATTTATGTCAACGATATGGATTCCAGCGTGCCGGCCGGTGTGTCAGTATTTTTCGCAGATGACACTACTTTCATCAACACAGGAAAAAACATCGAAGATCTAAAGTCAAAGTACTCGACAACACTGGAGGATGCTGGAGACTGGTTCACATCAAACAGGCTAAAAATGAACGTGGGTAAGACGCAGAAACTTACTTTTTCGACAAGACCTAACGTCGGTGGTCACCTGAGATTTTTGGGCGTTTTCATCGAGGAAGGTTTACGATGGAAAGTCCACATAACTGCTCTAAGTAAGAAACTTTCATCCGTTCTTTTCTCACTGCGCAGAATAATGCAGATAGGTACAAGTGACGCAGCATTAACGGCTTACCATGCTAATTTCAATTCGGTGGCGACATATGGCTTGCTTCTGTGGGGTAATTCACCAGGCATAGGCGTCATATTGCGCCAACAGAAAACCGCAGTTCGCATTATCTGCAAAAAACAAAATCGAGACAGTTGCAGAGGACTGTTTAAGGAGTTGGGTTTGCTTACCATCGTGTCGAGCTATATACTGGCTTGTGTTACGTTTGTCCACAGTGGTGAGCACGCCTTCAGAAGAAACGAACAATTTCACACATACGAAACTCGTAATAAACGTCGACTCGCTATCCCATTTCATCGAGTAAGAGCGAGCCAACATAGTACTAATTATATGTGCCACAAGTTGTATAATCATCTTCCACAGTCACTGAAGGCAGAAAGTCCTGCCGTTTTTGCAAGAAGTGTGAAGAATATGCTGATCGAGGGAGTTTTTTATTCACTCGAAGAATTTTTGTGCAGTCACTAACGCCTGTCAAAACGTTTTTAATTATTGTCGAAGACTGTTGTATATTTTAACCCGTTAAATTTCAGCGGTCTGGTTTTAAATTGTTTATATTAATCAGCACATGGTTCGTGGCCGTGTTGCTCGTATGTATTTTATTTATTTGTGTTATTTGTTTACTATGTATATCAATCTATGACGTGTCAAACAATTATTTATTGTAGAGACTTAAGAAATAAATCTAAATCTAAATCTAAATCTAAATCTACTTTGACCACAAAGTAGCTTATCGAATTAAAATGTAACTATTTTTTTGTAAAATAGTGACATGTTAGTTGACTGCAAGTACATAGCTTTGTGGCGAATGCTGAATTGCATTTTATTCCCACATCGATTCAAACATTCAACTTGATATTCTATCTAAAAGATTCTAAATAGACTACCAGTACGAGTCTTACATCATGATGTAAATAGATCTTATATTACGTGCATTTGCATTACCATAAAGTATACATCTATCTATCTGCATATTGATAGCTTGGCTATTTCATCTAGTACTTGGATGTTAGAAGAGTACAAATATTAAATCAGCATACTAGTAAAGTTTCATCATCTCGCTAATATAATCGAGTTTTATCCTTAAGAGACTCGAGTCAAGTATAAGTAAGAAAAATCGAATAAAAGAGGAAAAAAATTTAAAAAGGGATCACCATTTGAACTTTTCAAAAATCCTAATTTAACCTCAAAGTTTTGTGAAGAACGAACGTAAATTGACCGTTAGATGGGCATTACAAACAATGCACTTCAAGTTGTTGACTTGTACGGTTTTATAAAAAATAAATAAGTAAAAATTTTAAGAGCCTTCGGAGTTTGATAGGGAAATTGTTTTTAAAGTTATATGTTTGAAGACGTATAACTCTAGTATAAACACAAAGGAATATTGATGAATGAAAGACACCCTTATAAGCCTGGACCGCATAAGATGCTTTGCGACCCTTTTATGTTCAGTCTTATACTAATAATATTTTATTATGTCACAGAAATTCGACGTGCTCTACAAGAGCTTTGCAATGTTAGGTTAGTAGAGAATTTATATAAGATCCTTAACATATTTGAATTAATAGTTGGTTTCAACATGAGAATTTCACTTGTAATATTGTAAAAAAATGTTAACGGTGATTTTGAGTTAACTCTTCGGTAAATACATGGCACTGACGAGTGGCTCAGTTTATAGCATTTAATTTGTTGCATTGTTACACTCAATTCTCCCATTTGGATTTAAAACAACTTGCAATGTCAGCGAGAAAGCACAGGTGTCTCTTTTGGAGAACCTTCAGATAAGTAACGGAGTACCCAACAGGTCAATCCTAGGGGAACGCTGCTATAAAATATACTCTAAGGTGACGTCCTGAGAGTAGAGTCTCAAAATAATTGGCTTCGACGAAGATTTAGTAATTGTAGTCACCAGGAAGACAGAAGCTGGACAAATTGGAGTCTGCAAATGCGGCCATTCAGGAGATCCACTCTTCGATGATAAACGACAGACTACAGTTGGCCTCAATGCGAGAACACTTCCAAGTACTAACCCATGGCCTCTCAAGCTTCTTCTTAGCCACATACCGTTAAAGCTACCAGTTAAGCCACTTCATTTCGCAGCAGACTCTGGTCTCGTAGACGTCGCTGGCAGTAATGTGAAAGAAGTAGAGCTATAGGCTCGACGGAGAGACTAGTATGCCACGGTGCAGTTGGACAGTAGGACGAGTAACATCTATCCCATCTCAGATGGGACTCAATAAAAGTCTTCACAAGGCATAATTAATAGAGCTACAACGACTCGGCGTCGGGCGCTCCATAAGGGAGGGCTATGGAAGGACAAAGAGAAGGTATTTCTTAATTTACCTAACCTAACCTAACCATACATAACCTAACCTAACCGTCGTGTGTTTTCACGATCGGAGGAATACACACTATGTAAGATTAAGTAGAGCACCCGATCTTTGGCCTCTGGGCAAAAATAAAGCTGTCGGCCACGCCGGTTGCCATTATAAATGTTGCGAGGGTAGTGAGAGGCTTAAAGATGCACAGAGTCTATATCTAACCGAACCTAACCTAGCACAGTAGAAAGCATAAAACCACCAGGGTGTTCTCTTAGGTGCTGCTTACTATCCGGTTCAGGAGTAGAGTCGGTTCCTGACGTATCTGAAGCATTTGGTTGGTGGTAGGGATACGGGTTCCGAGAGAGCCGATCTTTGAGTACTTAACTAACATTTGGGTGCTGCGGTAGAGGTGGAGTTACAGACTGAGCGAGCTGGAGTCGGCCACCCCTAACGGAGCCATAATGGCTCTTATGCCCCTAACCATGGCATAATGCATGCGTCTTTCTCAGGGGTTAAAGTTCCCACCAGTCGCAGAATGGAGCCGTCCTGTACGGTTATATGCTCGAGTGTTTAGTTCTGAAGGCGGCGGACGATCTCCGCCACAGTTGGTCGCTTGCTATCGCTTATCTTGCTGCATACTATCCGGTTTAAGCATAGAGTTGGTGCTGGACGTACCAGTAACATTTGGTTGGTGGTAGGGATACGGGTTACAAGAGAGCCGAGCTTTGGGAACTTAGCTAACATTTCGGTGCTGCGGCAGAGGTGCAAGTACAGACTGAGCGAGGTGGAGTCTGCTACCCTAACGGAGATGGTCTCGCGTGGCTTAGAGGCTTCTCGCTTATGATGCATGCGTTTTTCTCAGGGGTTTAACTCTTCACCGGGCCCAAAATGGAGCCGTCTTGTACGGGTATATCCTTGGGTGTTCAGGTCTGAAGGCGGCGGGCGATCTCTGCCACAGCTGGTCGCTTGCAACCTTTGACATTCAGTGTCCTGTATGTCCAATATTAGACTGCTGAGTATTATTGGTGTTGGACGGTGCATCCGTAACTGTTATCCTGTAATCGGGTATAAACATAAACCGATGGTACTCAGCAGAATTTATCGTTGTGAGGGGACCGATGCACCACCAGCCAACTGGTCTACATAACACTCATCGTTTGGAAGGCCTAAGGTTTTGCAGGCATATCCTTCAGGTAGCCGGGATCCGGTAACCTAAATAGATGTTGTGATCACTGAATGCATCCTCTCAAAGTCAAGCACATAATAAAGTTTTAATCTTTGTTTTCTAGACTACACTGCTACAGGAGAGACATTGTGTGCCTATTTTCAAGTTTAAAATAATTAAGCTGGCTGAAACACACCGCAGAGTCACTGTAAGCATGTCTTGTTAAATAAACCGACCTTGAACGAGTAATCCGCTCTTGTAGAGGTTATTTATTACTAGACCGATAATTACCGAAATTTGGTGATTAGAACCAAAGATTCGTCTATCGATACTATTGAATAAACTTTGCCATGTCGAACAAAAGGTAATACTTGAATATTAATGTTGGGAAACTTTAAGCTTTGTGTAGGCAACCAGTAGAGTTGTAATTCAAAAATCAACCATTAAGGCGTTAGAAAGAAATCTAGAAAATAATATAATAAATTAAGTAATGATGTCTTTTGTAATAGATAAATAAATGTTATTTAGAGGTTGCAAACAGAAGTTGCATAAAGTTATAAAAGCCCTCGTTACAAAAATAAAATAAAAATGGTAAGAACGAGTTTCCATTTGAAGAAAATGTATTGTACTCGAATTGATTAGATTCTTGTTGAAAATAACAATTTTATTTACAAAAAAGTACAAAATTGGCAATTATTTTATAAATTGTAAATTTTCCGTTTTTTAACAGTTTCAAATCTGAATTTTGATTAAAATTTTAAATTTTACGTCGCTAATTAAGTCGTTTTAATGTTTAAGAAAGTGAGGATACTTTCACCCAATGTGATGCTCGCGCTAACAGCGCTGTTTATCTTAGAGACTGTGTCTTATGTTAACAAGCATTCGTGCGTTCACAGATAGTGCCTGATCTGAATACGAACGGCCTGTGCCTTCATTAGCCCATTTCCAACACACGTCACTTAACATGCACTTATTAGACATCCTGTCACGTTGATGAAAATTGATTCACCCTTCTGATCTGTTACTATAATATTATCTCGCCTCACTCGCGCGCAATAAACGATGCCTTATAACAGGGTGTTTAACAGCTGCAATGCGTCACCGCTGAGCTTAGTTTTACTTGGTTTTACCAAGATTACATCAAAGGAGTTGAAGCAAGCTCGTATACAAGCGCACATAAACTAATTCTCTAATATCTCGGCCGTTACTAAAACACAGATTTATCTAAAAACATCCAGGAAACGTAATAAATATGTAATAGATTCAGAAATTGAAAAAAATTCGTAAAAATTGAAATTTGCTATAAAAGACGTGTGAAAGTGTCTTTCCATCTTTTCTGACTTATGCCAAATCTGTTATCTTCGAACTATTTTAATAAAACTCATTTAAGCTTAATACTACTACCGGTGGGGGTACGGGTGTTGTCCCTCACCTACCACATTCTAACTTTATAATTTGCAGTAGGTACTTGTAAATGCCGTAAAACTCATGTAAAATAGTTTAAGCCATGACTGACAACTATCCCTACTCTTTGTGAGAGAGTTTAAGCCGTTTTCAGAAATACATGACTTGTAGCTCTTATAAAATATTTTAAAAACTTGTAGAAGATTTCAAGACTTGGCGAGAGACTCTCGCCCAATTTTAAATGAGTCTGAAATTTGACTAATGCCTGTTTTCAGGAAAGTTAATCTTTTGAAAGAGATCATTGATTTATCAAAAACTATTAAAGCTTGTAAAATAATTTCAAGCGTTGGCAAGTGAGTTTTAGGCAGTTTTGGCCATATTAAGCTCACTTGAGCGATCATCAGCACTTTAAAATGTTGCCAAACTCATATAAAATGATTTAAGCCTTACCTGACAACTCCATACTATTTATCAGAGAGTTTAAGCTATTTTCAGAAACACTGGACTTGCGATTCTTATAAAATACTTTAAAAACTTGCAGAAGATTTCATGTCTTGGCGAGAGACTCTCCACCAATTTAAAATCAGACTGAAATTTGACCAATACCCGTTTGTGGAAAAGTTACGCTTTTGAAAGAGATCTGTGATTTATATAAGAATATTAAAGCTTGTAAAAGAGTTTCAAACTTTGGCAAGTGAGTTTTAGCCATTTTAAGCTCACTTAAGCGATTTCCAAACTCATATTTCCAGAAACTTGTGATTTGCGACTCTTACAAATTACTTTAAAAACTTTCAGAAGAATTTATGTCTTGGCGAGAGACTCCCAGCCAATTTTAAATCAGTCTAAAATTTGACTCACTCCCTTCTTCAAGAAAGCTGTGCTTTTGAAAGAAATCTGTGGTTTATAAAAGACTATTAAAGCTTGTAAAGGAGTTTCAAACGTTGGCAAGTGAGTTTTAGACAGTTTTAACCATTTTAAGCTCACTTAAGCTATTTACAAACTCATAGAAAACGGTTTAAGCCTTAACTGGCTACTCCAAACTCTTTATGAGAGAGTTTAAGCTATTTCCAGAAACTTGTGATTTGCGACTCTTACAAATTACTTTAAAAACTTTCAGAAGATTTCATGTCTTGGCGAGAGACTCCCAGTCAATTTTAAATCAGTTTAAAATCTGACATATTCCCGTCTTCAGGAAAGCTGTGCTTTTGAAAGAAATCTGTGATTTACAAAAGACTATTAAAGCTTGTAAAAGAGTTTCAAACATTGGTAAGTGAGTTTTAGCCAGTTTTAGCAATTTTAAGCTCACTTAAGCGATTTCCAAACTCATTTAAAACGATTTAAGCCTTTACTGGCTACTCCAAACTATTTATGAGAGAGTTGAGGCTATTTTCAGAAACTTGTGATTTGCGACTCTTACAAACTACTTTAAAAACTTTCAGAAGATTTAAAGTCTTGGGGAGATACTCTCAGTCAATTTAAAATCAGTCTGAAATTTAACTTATACCTGTTTTTAGGGAAGTTACGCTTTTAAAAGAGATCTGTGATTTATAAAAAAAATTAAAGCTTGTAAAAGAGTTTTAGGCATTGGCGTGTATTTTTAGCCAGTTTTAGCCATTTTAAACTCATTTAAGCGTTCTATAGCACTTTAAATGTCTTTAAACTGATATAAAATGATTTAAACTTTGACTGGCGACTCCATGCTCTTTGTGAGAGAGTTTAAGCCGTTTTCAAAAACACTGGAATTGTGATTCTTATAAAATATCATAATATCATATCTTAGCGCGAGAGATTCTAAGCCAATTTAAAATCAGCCTTAAGTTTGATTTTTATCCGTTTTTAGGTAAGTTGCGCTTTTATAAGAGATTTGTGATTTATAAAATATTCTTAAAAGTTGCAAAAGGGTTTAAGCGTTGGCAAGCGAATTTTAGTCACTTTCAGCTCATTTAAGCGATCTCCAGCACTTGTTAGATGTCTTCAAACTCTTGTAAAATGATTAAAGTCTTGATTGGGAAGTCTATACTGTTAGTGAAGAACTTGGAAGAGTTCTATGATTTTTTAAAAGCTTTTAAACCTTGCAAAAAACTTCAAACCTTAGCGATTGGTATTTAAGCCAATTTTATCACCATTAAAGCTCGTATGAGCAATATTTAGTACCTACTTGTAAATTTTCTCAAACTCTCGTCTAAAAATTTTAGCCTTGACTGACAACTCAAAAGTTTTTGTGAGAGACTTTTAGAAGTTTTTAGAAAAATTACATTCTTGAAAGAGGTCTGTGACTTTTATAAAAGACTTTAAAATGTTGTAAAGAGCTTCAAGCCTTCACTAAAAACTTTAGCCAATTATATCACCTTTTAGCTCAATAAGCGATCTCCATCACTTGTAAATGATTCACGTGCCCTTTGTGAAAGGCTAAAGCCAGTTAGACACGAGATTTTACCTAATTTTAACTTTTTCAGAATTAATAATTTTTTACATTATTACTTGGATTTATTACGGACTCTTGTGCGAAAGGTAATATAACGCAACTTGACGTTAAGTTGCGTACGTAAAATAACAACAAATCAACTAGGTATAAATTAAAAGATAACGACCTATTTACCATAATCCAATTAAGTTACCTCGTTTGTTTAAAGGAACAAAAACTTTAAATAAAAAAGAAAAGGCGAAAACAATTTGGAAAATTTAAGTGTTTTAGTAAAGAGAGAGGAATTTTCTTGTTCTCTAGGGAAATTGTGTTCTTTATTTGTATATCGATTGAAATAAGGTAAGTATCCTTTTAAAGTCCACAACTATAGCCTGTTGCTGACCCCTAAGAAAACCGAATGGAACATTTTCGACAAATCGAACGTTACTCCAATCACACTCACCATAATCGTTGAAAGCGTTCAACCCGAACGATTGTTTAGTAAAATCAAACGTATTTTATAACTGCTCTCCCTTTCTTTTTCTACATTTTCCCCCATTTTATCAAATTTCACTTTCTTACAAAGTATTTATAACGCTTTTAACTTAAGTAAAAAAAATTTTCTTTTGTAATTATCGCTTTGCGTGTATTTTTTTACTAAATTGGTTATTGACAAAACGCATACTATGATATTATTGTAGATACGATCTAATAATGACATCGATAATGGTTCAATCACATTACATAATGTGCACGACGTTCGTAATCTTCATTTCGGTTAATGTTACGAGACCTATTAAACAAATTGTTATTGATACTTTCCCAAATTTTATTCTATTTATTTATTGCAGGTATAACACCTATAAAATCTTGCTCGACAGACCAATAAATTATTCAACGATAATTTGATTATTTTCTTTATATAGTTGCAGCAAATTAACGCAATTTACTCCAACATCAGAATTTCTTAACAACCTCGCAACCTCTCATAGAGTTTCTTCTAGCCCAACAAAGGTTTTTATACACTCATGAGAAGTTTTACGCCACCAACAACCGATTCTTTTCACAATCTCTAACAGATTTTTACACAATCCCCAACCGAGATTTTTAGCAACCTTCAACAGAGTTTTTCACGACCCCAAAAGAGTTTTTTTTATCGATCTCTAACAAGTTTTTTTCTCACTTCATAACAGAGTTTTGTCCTTACCCCAGCAATTGCCTTGCGCGCGCATAATGTTTTTTCTTGATCTCCAACAGAGTTTCTTCAAGACCTCCACAGAGTTTTTCCGCGATCGTCAACGATTTTCTTGTGATCTACAACAGAGGTTTTTGCGACTAACAACCAATTTTATTAGCGACCCAACAGAGTTTTTTCGCGATCTTAAACAGAGTTTTTCGCCACCCCTAACAGAGTTTTTTGAAATCCTCAACAGAGTTTTTTCTCAACTCCCAATAGTGTTTTTTTTGACCTCCAACAGGTTTTTTTCGCGACTCTTTTCACGATGTCAAACAGATTTTTCTGCAACTCTCAACAGTTTTTTCTAAACCTTCAACAGAGTTTTTTTGCCACCCCAAAAGATTTTTTTTATCTATCCCCAACAAGTTTTTTTCTCAATTCATAACAAAGTTTTGTCCCTACCCCAGCAATTGCCGTGCGTCCCCAACAATGTTTTTCTTGACCACCAACAGAGTTTGTTCGGGACTTCTACAGAGTTTTTCCGCGATTCTTAACAGTTTTTTTGTGAAATTTTTTGCGATAATTAACAGAGTTTTTCGCCACCCCAATAGAGTTTTTTGGAATCTTCAACAGAGTTTTTTCGCAAACTCCCACAGAGTTTGTTCTCTACCCAGCAGAAATTTCTCTACCCCCAGGATAGGTTTTACGCGACCAACAACCGATTCCTTTTCACGATCTCTAACAGATTGTTTCGCAATCCTCAACAGCGAGTTTATATTCGCTACCCCAAAAGTGTTTTGTATCGATCTCCAACACGTTTTTTCGCAATTCGTAACAGAGTTTTGTCCGTTCCCCAGCAATTGCCTTGTGTCCCCAACAATGTTTTTTCTTGACCTCCAACAGAGTTTCTTCGCGATCTCTACAGAGTTTCTTCGCGACTAACAGAGTTTTTTGCAACCCCCAACAAAGCTTTTCGCAATCCTCAACAGTATTTTTGCAACCTCCAATAGTGTTTTTTCTTGAATTCTAATATAGTTTTTCACGACCTCCAACAGGTTTTCTTCACAATAATTTTTAACTAATTTGTCTCTATCCTAGCAATTGCCTTGCGTCTCTAACAAATTTTTTTCTTGACTTCCAATAGAGTTTCTTCGCGACATCCAAGGAGTTTTTCAGCGATCCTTAACAGTTTTTTCCTGATCTATAACAGAGGTTCTCCCGACTAACAACTGATTTTATTAGCAACCCAACAGATTTTTATTTGCAACGCCTATTAGCCTCCAGCAGAGTTTTTTCGCAATATTTAACAGTTTTTTGCGGTTTTTAACAGAATTGTGTCACGACTGATTCCAGCTAGAAGTACTCTCGCGACCCCAACGATGTTTTTTCTCGAACCTATCAAAGTTTTCCCGGAACCGTCAACAAAGTTTTTTAATGACCCCAACAGGGTTTGTTCGCGATCTTTAACAGCTTTTCACGACCTGATAGGTACACAGTTTTTTCACAATCTGAAACAGATGTTTTCGCCACTCATAATCGATTTTTTAAGCGACTATAATAGAGTTTTTCCCAACTCTCAATAGAGTTTTTAGCCACTCGCAACAGAGTTTTTTGCAACCTCCAACAGAATTTTTTGCAACCCGAACAAAGTTTATTCGTCATTTTTAAAAGTTTTGTACCGACCGACTTTAGCAGTTCTCTCACGACCCCAACAATGTTTTTTCTTCATCCATTCAGAGCTTTTTCTCGATTTTTCTCCAACAGAGTTTTTTCTTGACCTCCAACAGTGTTTTTCCTTGACCTCCAACAGAGTTTTTTCACCACCTCCAACAGGTTTTCTTTGCAACTTTTAACAGAGTTTTGTCCCTACCCCAGCAATTGCATTGCGACCCAAACACAGTTTACTTTGACCTCCACAGACAAAAATTTTTTCGTGATCTCCATTAGAAGTTTTCGCGAATAACAATCGATTTTTTTAGTGATCTAACAGTCTTTTAGCGATTCTTAACAGATCTTTGCAACCCCCAACTGAGTTTTTCGCAATTCTCAACAGAGTATTTTCATAACCTCCAACAGAGCTTTTCTTCTTGAACTCTAACAGTGTTTTCGTGACTTCCAACAGGTTTTTTCGCAATTTTTAACAGAGTTATTTTTACGATTTTTAACAGAATTGTGTTCTGACTGACTCCAGATAGCAGTTCTCTCGTGACTCCAACAACGGTTTTTCATGAACCTATCAAAGTTTTCTCGGAACCTTCCACCTCGTGTTGTAATCACCCCAATAGAGTTTTTGTTTTCAGAGCAACTCCCAAAAAAGTTTCGCAACCCATAACAGAGTTTCTTCGCAACCTCCAGTAGAGTTTTTCGCGGCTCCGACCGATTTTTTTTCGCTATTTTCAACAGAGTGTTTTCATGATTTTTAACAGAATTTTGTCCCGAACGACTCGAGCAGTTCTCTCACGACTCCAACAACGTTTGTTCTTGAACCTATCAGAGTTTCCTTGGAGCCTACAACAGTATTTGTTAATGACCCCAACAGGGTTTTTTCGTTTTTCGCGACCTGAAACAGAGTTTTTTTACAATCTGCAACAGAGGTTTTCGCGACTAACTACCGATATTTTTAGCGATTCCAACAGGGTTTTCTACAACCTCGAACAGAGTTTTACGCCACTTGCAACAGAGTTTTTTTTTTAATCTCCAACAGTGTTTTTAGCGACCCGAACAAAGCTTTGTAGCGACCTGAACAATGTTTTTTCGCAATTTTTACCAGAGTTTTGTTCCGACTGACTCGAGCAGTTTTATCAAGACCCCACAATGCTTTTTTTGTCCTATCAGAGTTTTCTTGGAACCTACAACAGCATTTTTTAATGACCCCTACAGAGTTTTTTCGTTATCTTTAACAGTTTTTCACGACCAGAAGCAGAGTTTTTTCACAATCTGCAACAGAGGTTTCCGCGACTAAACCGATATTTTTAGCGATCCCAACAGAGTTTTTTCCAACCTTCAACAGAGTTTTACGCCACTCGCAATAGAGTTTTCTTGCAACCTCCAACAGAGTTTTTCGCGACCGGAACAAAGCTTTGTAGCGACCTGAATAAAGTTTTTTTCGCAATTTTTACCAGAGTTTTGTTCCGACTGACTCAGGCAGTTTTGTTATGACCCCAACAATGTTTTTTTTGGTCCTATCAGAGTTTTCTTGGAACCTACAACAGCATTTTTTAATGATCCCAACAGAGTTTTTTCGTTATCTTTAAAAATTTTTCGCGACCCGAAGCAGAATTTTTTCACAATCTGCAACAGAGGTTTTCGCGACTAACAACCGATATTTTTAGCGATCTCAACAGAGTTTTTTACAACCTCCAACAGAGTTTTTCGCCACTCGCAACAGAGCTTTTTTGCAACCTCCAACAGAGTTTTTCGCGACCCGAACAAAGCTTTTTAGCGACCTGAACAAAGTTTTTTCGCAATTTTTATCAGAGTTTTGTTCCTACTGACTCGAGCAGTTTTTTCACGACCCCATTAATGTTTGTTTGGTCCTATCAGAGTTTTTTTCGCGACCCTTAACAGTTTTTCTCTACCTGAAACAGATTTTTTTCGCGATCTCTAACAGAGTTTTTTAACGATTCTGCACAGAGTTTTGTTCGGATTCCAGCTTTCTCGCGATCTCCAAAAATGATTTTTCGTAATCCCCAACAGAATTTTTTCATGATCCTCTTGTGTTGTCACTAGATTTTTTTGTAGTTTTTCAGTTTTAATAATTTTAGCAGTTAAGCTGGAAGAAGTTTATGGTTTAGCAGAATTGCAATACGATCGTGTAACTGTGTGGAAGTTTACAAATCACATAAAAGCAAGCTCTGAAAATGCGATCGCTACGAGGAACGTGACTGACTATAAAAATGAAATCCGTTGCAGATCTATTTTGTTGTTCGTTGCTAATAATGCTCAAGCTCATGTTTACAGAAATAACACAACTGTTCGATGTGAGTCGGTGAACTCTAAATAAATGTGGCTATAGAGAATGACGACGAAGTTTGTCAATTAAACGTACTGGTTGTGTACCTACCTTCAAGGCACAGCGTGAATAAAAAAAATTAATGTAAGCGTTATGATTTAAATAAATTTTTTAGAAAAGCCTTGTATCTCGTCATATTCATGTTATTTTTTCTCTAGAACTTTCATTTTTTAATAATAACTATAATGACCTCTGTTCATTAGTGAAACGCAGTAGCGGTTTGTTGGAACGTCGTTAATTAATTGTAAGCTCGACTTGATAATAAAGGTAACGTAGCTACCAGCATCCAACCGCGAACCACGTAGTACAAGCTAAACTTGATCATCCGCGTACTTGATTTCAATAACAGATTTAGAGAAATCTTGGATATGAATACATGAATACGCAGCCCAGATGGGTGAGCTAGGTCTAATTTATCCCTTTTACATATTTCATTGTTGGAAATAAATTTCACGAGATGAAATGGTTTTTGTTGCAAATCTCGAGAATTTTATTTTTAGAGAATTATACGCTTGTTTTTAACTTAAGCTACGAATACGAACATTTTAATCAGCTCTCGTAGATTTTGCTTCTTAGACACACAAAAAAAGGAAAGATACCTAGGTTTTCATATAAATTACTCAAACGTTTTCTTTAACAAAATAAAACACTTACCTCCAAGAAGAAGTAGGAATTATTTCAAGTTAGTCGAGAATTTATTTCATTTAAATAATTAGCAAGACGTTCTTAACTATTTTTTGATAAACGACGCTAACTTTTAATTGATTAATTAATATAATTCGTTATTGCATAAATTATACGTAATTTGCAACAAAGTTATTCGTTAACCTATTTATAAAATAAAGTTGGTGGTAAAGTACCTACAACCTACAAGGTTTGGTTAAAAACGAAATTGGATTCAAAAAATGCTCTCTCTCCTCTGTTTAATTTAAAGCGATGTTTTGTTACAAAATTTTTATCAAGATCAAAGGTAAATAATGTAAATTTATTATGTGTTTGAATTTTACCCTTCCAAATGTAAACTTTAAAATAAGTAAATATTTATTTTGTGAATCATTATGTGAGCAAATATTTTGTGGAAATCTATCTAAGAATAATAAGAGAACTGATTTTTTTATTTACATATTATGTAGTAGTAAAAAAACAATAAAAAAATTCCAGATTGTTCATTTTTGGGTTTTTGAGCCACTCTACATCGCAAGGCAATGGCAACCGACTTAAACTGTCATACTTATTTTACACCGTGCTCTTTTATATGCTTGTACTAGTAATTTATCTGATTATCTGTAATTTTCTTATATTTGTATTTTTAAGAACTTCAGTTCAAGATCAGACCAAGAGTTTTGCTGAAGACACCCTCACAAGACAACGATGTTTATAGTCAAGTACTAATGAAAAGAATAGGGCGGAGCCAATATCAGTAGGTATACCGACGATTTGAACGGGGTAAGTTAGGAATCTACTTTACCGACATGTTACCGACAATTACAGGTTTCTGTTACCGACATTACAGATTCTCGCCATTTTGGTTTGAAACTTTGCTAAGTTCGCTATTTTGGTTTGAAACTTTGCTAATTTCAAAAAAGTAAATTTGGTGTCGTAGCAAAGTTTCACAGATGTCGTAGTTTGACACATATCCGCTAGGTGGTGCTGTAGGTCAAATGGCCGATCTACTCTGTAACGGCCATAGAGTTCAATCTATAATACTACTGGAGAAACTATTTTTATATAAATCCTATAGCAAGAAAACCGTTCGACTTGACTGAGCAGTACAACATGTTTTCCCCACTCTTTTAAGGGTATAACGTTGTGTATTATACATATTATGGTTATACCGCTTTATAATAACGTGGTATGACCATCATACGACCAATACGACGTGCACACAGTCTTCTAAGAAGTGGGGGTAGTAGGACGGTTTTTTGACGTAGAGTAATGCCTCCAGTAGTAATGTAATGCCTCCAAAATGGCAAACTTAGCAAAGTTTCAAACCAGAATGGCGGATGCCGGTAACAGAAACCTGTAATTGTCAACTTAGCAAAGTTTCAAACCAAAACGGCGGGAATCTGTAATGGCGGTAACAGAAACCTGCAATTGTCGGTAACATGTCGGTAAAGTAGATTCCTAACTTACCCCGTCAAATCGTCGGTATACCTACTAATATCTTGCATATTACAGATGTAAGGAGCGAGTGCTCTCTCTCTCTCTATATCTCTAAAATTGTTGCGACCAGATGTTACCAGACACATTTTCGTTATAGCACAGTGACTCCGCCCTATTTTCTCATAAGTTCCGGACTTCTACCCAGACATCAAGATCCCTTTAAAAATATTCTGAGTATATTTCAATTTGGAACAGGGGCGATCGTTCTCTCTTAGTACACGGCCACGTCGACTCACCTCACTTCACACTTCTCTTAGCTCCGCGCTTATCATTGTACCAACAAAATAACTCAAGTATTGTTTTATATCAGTGTGTGCGAGACGAGGCGTGACAAGTGTATAGCTAATATAATATATAGAATAACAACACTTTATTCTTTTTCTTTGGTGCATTGCTAAGTGGGGTGGTAGGGACAACATGGTGCGTCGACGTGGACACACAAATTTTGTGTATATCGTAAGTAGTAATACTCTGCGGGAGCTAGACCGAATGTGACGTCACAGCTGATAAAAATGGCGCGAAATTAAATTTAAAATTGGCGGTAATAGGGCGTGCCAATTTGAAAAGTTAAGATGGCGCTTAAAAATAGCTGGGAAATTTAAATTGTAGGCGTATCAATTTAAAAATTCTCTATGAATATCTATAGCTTATGACGCCATTTTCCATTATGATGTTTTGAAGTATCCAATCATCAAGAATTATTTTCTCCATAGATAGAAAGCATCTACAAAGTAACAGCTTTAATATTTTGTAACCTACCATTTTAAAACTACATCCTTTAAAACCATTTCTCTTGTGGGATTTTTTAGCACCGAAAAACTACTTGCGATCAATTCAAAAAGGTAAATTAACTCGAAAATATCTTAAAATTGTTGGGAAATTTATCTGTGGCTAAAATATTGCCCTCCAGCTTAAAGAAATTGAAATAAAAAAATAATAAATTTTCACTAAAAGTTTAATTTATTTTTGAATAATACTCAACTATTTTTCAGCCGTCGCAAAATAAAATTGATTTTAAAATAAATTACTCCAAAACATGTCCTTTTTTCCAGTATTTTTAAAATTGAAACAGATTTTTTTGATTTTTTAATTTTAAAAGTTCTCAAATTGGTTTAATTTGAATATACGGAAATGAGTTCTTTTTATGTCAAAAAAACAAGATATTTGTGATGCAAAATTTTTTAATGTTAAATTTTGCTTAAGGATCAAAATTTTATTAAATTAAGAACTGCATTAATCTGAAATAGACATCCCATTCCCATCTATAAACGTTAAACCGTCACACTGTTTTTTTCTTATATAAATCAATACATTTTGAAAAAAAACGGAAAAACATTACAAAGTTAAATAATGATAGTAAAAAAAAGAGTTTTATCCTAGGGAAAGCCACGTGAAATATCGCCCATTATATTAGATCCAAATCCAAAAATGGGTGTTGTTCTTTCCTTTGCCACACATAAAACTGCAGTTAATGTCAACTTGAAACAAATCACAAAAAAATTGGCAAGAAATAGTAAAAAAATATATATTTTATACAAAAAAAAATCACAAAGTAACAGATTTGTTGCTTTAAGATGAATGTGATGATATGGACGAAACGCTATATCGAGACTAAGACAATAATCAGACGGATAGCGCCTTGACGCGACTCTTGATTAAGTAGTTTGTTGGTGTTTGGTATCCATGAAGGAAGAATATACAAAAAAATTGTTTGCAAGAAAGTTATTTATTGACAGCCTGTCAAATAAACTTCTTATTACGTACAGACCAATAAATATTTAACAAGTCCTACACAAATACAAGTTGGAACGCTTTCGTTTCATGATTTTTGTACTTGAACAAAACTTTTCTTATTTAATTTTTTATGTAAAGTAGGGAAGCTGAAACCAACAATCAAAGGCTAGGTAAGTAGCTAAGCTAGCTAAGCTAGGTAAGGTAAGTAGAAGAATGCGAGGAGACCGAAACAGGCAGGCAAATGTAAATAACTATAAGTAGAGAGAGGACTTATCACAGGCAGAAACGGGCAGACAACAAGTATAGGAACTGAGGTAGGCATACTAAGGCAAGATAATGGCAAAGTGTCAAAGGCTAATAAGCTGAAGCAAGAAAGCACAGAAAGATAGAGAACTACAGTCAATCCAGACAGAGAAAAGTCTTTAAACAGATTTAAAGGGAGACGGGCCGACAGACATAATCATTCAGACAGATTATTAAATTAGGCAGGTAGAAGAAGGCAAGCTGAAGCTAGCAATCAAAGGCTAGTAAGCAGAAGCAGGCGAGGAGACCGAGTCAAGCAGATATATTCAAACATCTAGGCAGAGACGATTTATAACAGTCACGAAGGAGCAGACCCACGGTTATGTACTGAGATAGGTATAATAAGGCAAGCTAAGGACAAGTGTTGAAGGCTAGCAAGCTGAAGCAGGCAAGCACAAAAAGACATAGAGCTACAGTCAATCCAGACAGAGAAAAACCTTTGAACAGGCTTAAAGAGAGATGGGCCGACAGACATAATCATTCAGACAGATTATTAAATTAGGCAGGTAGAAGAAGGCAAGCTAAAGCTAGCAATCAAAGGCTAGTAAGCAGAAGCAGGCGAGGAGACCGAGTCAAGCAGATATATTCAAACATCTAGGCAGAGACGATTTATAACAGTCACGAAGGAGCAGACCCACGGTTATGCACTGAGATAGGTATAATAAGGCAAGCTAATGACAAGTGTTGAAGGCTAGCAAGCTGAAGCAGGCAAGCACAAAAAGACATAGAGCTAC
The DNA here is from genome assembly GCA_963924605.1 of Malthinus seriepunctatus. Classification (NCBI taxonomy): domain Eukaryota; kingdom Metazoa; phylum Arthropoda; class Insecta; order Coleoptera; family Cantharidae; genus Malthinus; species Malthinus seriepunctatus. The sequence goes on from OZ004604.1 coordinate 20,910,062, forward strand.
AGTCAATCCAGACAGAGAAAACCCTTTGAACAGGCTTAAAGAGAGACGGGCCGACAGACATAATCATTCAGACAGATTATTAAATTAGGCAGGTAGAAGAAGGCAAGCTGAAGCTAGCAATCAAAGGCTAGTAAGCAGAAGCAGGCGAGGAGAGCGAGTCAAGCAGATATATTCAAACATCTAGGCAGAGACGATTTATAACAGTCACGAAGGAGCAGACCCACGGGTATGTACTGTGATAGGTATAATAAGGCAAGCTAAGGACAAGTGTTGAAGGCTAGCAAGCTGAAGCAGGCAAGCACAAAAAGACATAGAGCTACAGTCAATCCAGACAGAGAAAAACCTTTGAACAGGCTTAAAGAGAGACGGACCGACGGACATAATCATTCAGACAGATTATTAAATTAGGCAGGTAGAAGAAGGCAAGCTGAAGCTAGCAATCAAAGGCTAGTAAGCAGAAGCAGGCGAGGAGACCGAGTCAAGCAGATATATGCAAACATCTAGGTAGAGAGGATTTATAACAGTCACGAAGGAGCAGACCCACGGGTATTCACTGAGATAGGTATAATAAGGCAAGCTAAGGACAAGTGTTGAAGGCTAGCAAGCTGAAGCAGGCAAGCACAAAAAGACAGAGAGCTAGAGACAATCCAGACAGAGAAAAACCTTTGAACAGGCTTAAAGAGAGACGGGCCGCCGACAGACATAATCATTCAGACAGATTATTAAATTAGGTAGGTAGAAGAAGACAAGCTGAAGCTAGCAATCAAAGACTAGTAAGGAGAAGCAGGCGAGAAGGCCGAGTCAAGCAGATATATAAAAACATCTAGGTAGAGAGGATTTATAACAGTCACGAAGGAGCAGACCCACGGGTATGCACTGAGATAGGTATAATAAGGCAAGCTAAGGACAAGTGTTGAAGGCTAGCGAGCTGAAGCAGGCAAGCACAAAAAGATAGAGAGCTAGAGTCAATCCAGACAGAGAAAAACCTTTGAACAGGCTTAAAGAGAGACGGGCCGACAGACATAATCATTCAGACAGATTATTAAATTAGGCAGGTAGAAGAAGGCAAGCTGAAGCTAGCAATCAAAGGCTAGTAAGCAGAAGCAGGCGAGGAGACCGAGTCAAGCAGATATATATTCAAACATCTAGGCAGAGACGATTTATAACAGCCACGAAGGAGCAGACCCACGGGTATGTACTGAGATAGGTATAATAAGGCAAGCTAAGGACAAGTGTTGAAGGCTAGTAAGCTGAAGCAGGCAAGCACAAAAAGACATAGAGCTACAGTCAATCCAGACAGAGAAAAACCTTTGAACAGGCTTAAAGAGAGACGGGCCGACAGACATAATCATTCAGACAGATTATTAAATTAGGCAGGTAGAAGAAGGCAAGCTGAAGCTAGCAATCAAAGGCTAGTAAGCAGAAGCAGGCGAGGAGACCGAGTCAAGCAGATATATTCAAACATCTAGGCAGAGACGATTTATACCAGTCACGAAGGAGCAGACCCACGGGTATGTACTGAGATAGGTATAATAAGGCAAGCTAAGGACAAGTGTTGAAGGCTAGCAAGCTGAAGCAGGCAAGCACAAAAAGACATAGAGCTACAGTCAATCCAGACAGAGAAAAACCTTTGAACAGGCTTAAAGAGAGACGGGCCGACAGACATAATCATTCAGACAGATTATTAAATTAGGCAGGTAGAAGAAGGCAAGCTGAAGCTAGCAATCAAAGGCTAGTAAGCAGAAGCAGGCGAGGAGACCGAGTCAAGCAGATATATTCAAACATCTAGGCAGAGACGATTTATACCAGTCACGAAGGAGCAGACCCACGGGTATGTACTGAGATAGGTATAATAAGGCAAGCTAAGGACAAGTGTTGAAGGCTAGCAAGCTGAAGCAGGCAAGCACAAAAAGACATAGAGCTACAGTCAATCCAGACAGAGAAAAACCTTTGAACAGGCTTAAAGAGAGACGGGCCGACAGACATAATCATTCAGACAGATTATTAAATTAGGCAGGTAGAAGAAGGCAAGCTGAAGCTAGCAATCAAAGGCTAGTAAGCAGAAGCAGGCGAGGAGACCGAGTCAAGCAGATATATATTCAAACATCTAGGCAGAGACGATTTATAACAGCCACGAAGGAGCAGACCCACGGGTATGTACTGAGATAGGTATAATAAGGCAAGCTAAGGACAAGTGTTGAAGGCTAGTAAGCTGAAGCAGGCAAGCACAAAAAGACATAGAGCTACAGTCAATCCAGACAGAGAAAAACCTTTGAACAGGCTTAAAGAGAGACGGGCCGACAGACATAATCATTCAGACAGATTATTAAATTAGGCAGGTAGAAGAAGGCAAGCTGAAGCTAGCAATCAAAGGCTAGTAAGCAGAAGCAGGCGAGGAGACCGAGTCAAGCAGATATATTCAAACATCTAGGCAGAGACGATTTATACCAGTCACGAAGGAGCAGACCCACGGGTATGTACTGAGATAGGTATAATAAGGCAAGCTAAGGACAAGTGTTGAAGGCTAGCAAGCTGAAGCAGGCAAGCACAAAAAGACATAGAGCTACAGTCAATCCAGACAGAGAAAAACCTTTGAACAGGCTTAAAGAGAGACGGGCCGACAGACATAATCATTCAGACAGATTATTAAATTAGGCAGGTAGAAGAAGGCAAGCTGAAGCTAGCAATCAAAGGCTAGTAAGCAGAAGCAGGCGAGGAGACCGACTCAAGCAGATATATTCAAACATCTAGGCAGAGACGATTTATACCAGTCACGAAGGAGCAGACCCACGGGTATGTACTGAGATAGGTATAATAAGGCAAGCTAAGGACAAGTGTTGAAGGCTAGCAAGCTGAAGCAGGCAAGCACAAAAAGACATAGAGCTACAGTCAATCCAGACAGAGAAAAACCTTTGAACAGGCTTAAAGAGAGACGGGCCGACAGACATTATCATTTAGACAGATTATTAAATTAGGCAGGTAGAAGAAGGCAAGCTGAAGCTAGCAATCAAAGGCTAGTAAGCAGAAGCAGGCGAGGAGACCGAGTCAAGCAGATATATGCAAACATCTAGGTAGAGAGGATTTATAACAGTCACGAAGGAGCAGACCCACGGGTATTCACTGAGATAGGTATAATAAGGCAAGCTAAGGACAAGTGTTGAAGGCTAGCAAGCTGAAGCAGGCAAGCACAAAAAGACAGAGAGCTAGAGACAATCCAGACAGAGAAAAACCTTTGAACAGGCTTAAAGAGAGACGGGCCGCCGACAGACATAATCATTCAGACAGATTATTAAATTAGGTAGGTAGAAGAAGACAAGCTGAAGCTAGCAATCAAAGACTAGTAAGGAGAAGCAGGCGAGAAGACCGAGTCAAGCAGATATATAAAAACATCTAGGTAGAGAGGATTTATAACAGTCACGAAGGAGCAGACCCACGGGTATGCACTGAGATAGGTATAATAAGGCAAGCTAAGGACAAGTGTTGAAGGCTAGCGAGCTGAAGCAGGCAAGCACAAAAAGATAGAGAGCTAGAGTCAATCCAGACAGAGAAAAACCTTTGAACAGGCTTAAAGAGAGACGGGCCGACAGACATAATCATTCAGACAGATTATTAAATTAGGCAGGTAGAAGAAGGCAAGCTGAAGCTAGCAATCAAAGGCTAGTAAGCAGAAGCAGGCGAGGAGACCGAGTCAAGCAGATATATTCAAACATCTAGGCAGAGACGATTTATAACAGTCACGAAGGAGCAGACCCACGGGTATGTACTGAGATAGGTATAATAAGGCAAGCTAAGGACAAGTGTTGAAGGCTAGCAAGCTGAAGCAGGCAAGCACAAAAAGACATAGAGCTACAGTCAATCCAGACAGAGAAAAACCTTTGAACAGGCTTAAAGAGAGACGGGCCGACAGACATTATCATTTAGACAGATTATTAAATTAGGCAGGTAGAAGAAGGCAAGCTGAAGCTAGCAATCAAAGGCTAGTAAGCAGAAGCAGGCGAGGAGACCGAGTCAAGCAGATATATGCAAACATCTAGGTAGAGAGGATTTATAACAGTCACGAAGGAGCAGACCCACGGGTATTCACTGAGATAGGTATAATAAGGCAAGCTAAGGACAAGTGTTGAAGGCTAGCAAGCTGAAGCAGGCAAGCACAAAAAGACAGAGAGCTAGAGACAATCCAGACAGAGAAAAACCTTTGAACAGGCTTAAAGAGAGACGGGCCGCCGACAGACATAATCATTCAGACAGATTATTAAATTAGGTAGGTAGAAGAAGACAAGCTGAAGCTAGCAATCAAAGACTAGTAAGGAGAAGCAGGCGAGAAGACCGAGTCAAGCAGATATATAAAAACATCTAGGTAGAGAGGATTTATAACAGTCACGAAGGAGCAGACCCACGGGTATGCACTGAGATAGGTATAATAAGGCAAGCTAAGGACAAGTGTTGAAGGCTAGCGAGCTGAAGCAGGCAAGCACAAAAAGATAGAGAGCTAGAGTCAATCCAGACAGAGAAAAACCTTTGAACAGGCTTAAAGAGAGACGGGCCGACAGACATAATCATTCAGACAGATTATTAAATTAGGCAGGTAGAAGAAGGCAAGCTGAAGCTAGCAATCAAAGGCTAGTAAGCAGAAGCAGGCGAGGAGACCGAGTCAAGCAGATATATTCAAACATCTAGGCAGAGACGATTTATAACAGTCACGAAGGAGCAGACCCACGGGTATGTACTGAGATAGGTATAATAAGGCAAGCTAAGGACAAGTGTTGAAGGCTAGCAAGCTGAAGCAGGCAAGCACAAAAAGACATAGAGCTACAGTCAATCCAGACAGAGAAAAACCTTTGAACAGGCTTAAAGAGAGACGGGCCGACAGACATAATCATTCAGACAGATTATTAAATTAGGCAGGTAGAAGAAGGCAAGCTGAAGCTAGCAATCAAAGGATAGTAAGCAGAAGCAGGCGAGGAGACCGAGTCAAGCAGATATATTCAAACATCTAGGCAGAGACGATTTATAACAGTCACGAAGGAGCAGACCCACGGGTATGTACTGAGATAGGTATAATAAGGCAAGCTAAGGACAAGTGTTGAAGGCTAGCAAGCTGAAGCAGGCAAGCACAAAAAGACATAGAGCTACAGTCAATCCAGACAGAGAAAAACCTTTGAACAGGCTTAAAGAGAGACGGGCCGACAGACATAATCATTCAGACAGATTATTAAATTAGGCAGGTAGAAGAAGGCAAGCTGAAGCTAGCAATCAAAGGCTAGTAAGCAGAAGCAGGCGAGGAGACCGAGTCAAGCAGATATATTCAAACATCTAGGCAGAGACGATTTATACCAGTCACGAAGGAGCAGACCCACGGGTATGTACTGAGATAGGTATAATAAGGCAAGCTAAGGACAAGTGTTGAAGGCTAGCAAGCTGAAGCAGGCAAGCACAAAAAGACATAGAGCTACAGTCAATCCAGACAGAGAAAAACCTTTGAACAGGCTTAAAGAGAGACGGGCCGACAGACATAATCATTCAGACAGATTATTAAATTAGGCAGGTAGAAGAAGGCAAGCTGAAGCTAGCAATCAAAGGCTAGTAAGCAGAAGCAGGCGAGGAGACCGAGTCAAGCAGATATATTCAAACATCTAGGCAGAGACGATTTATAACAGTCACGAAGGAGCAGACCCACGGGTATGTACTGAGATAGGTATAATAAGGCAAGCTAAGGACAAGTGTTAAAGGCTAGCAAGCTGAAGCAGGCAAGCACAAAAAGACATAGAGCTACAGTCAATCCAGACAGAGAAAAACCTTTGAACAGGCTTAAAGAGAGACGGGCCGACAGACATAATCATTCAGACAGATTATTAAATTAGGCAGGTAGAAGAAGGCAAGCTGAAGCTAGCAATCAAAGGCTAGTAAGCAGAAGCAGGCGAGGAGACCGAGTCAAGCAGATATATTCAAACATCTAGGCAGAGACGATTTATACCAGTCACGAAGGAGCAGACCCACGGGTATGTACTGAGATAGGTATAATAAGGCAAGCTAAGGACAAGTGTTGAAGGCTAGCAAGCTGAAGCAGGCAAGCACAAAAAGACATAGAGCTACAGTCAATCCAGACAGAGAAAAACCTTTGAACAGGCTTAAAGAGAGACGGGCCGACAGACATAATCATTTAGACAGATTATTAAATTAGGCAGGTAGAAGAAGGCAAGCTGAAGCTAGCAATCAAAGGCTAGTAAGCAGAAGCAGGCGAGGAGACCGAGTCAAGCAGATATATTCAAACATCTAGGCAGAGACGATTTATACCAGTCACGAAGGAGCAGACCCACGGGTATGTACTGAGATAGGTATAATAAGGCAAGCTAAGGACAAGTGTTGAAGGCTAGCAAGCTGAAGCAGGCAAGCACAAAAAGACATAGAGCTACAGTCAATCCAGACAGAGAAAAACCTTTGAACAGGCTTAAAGAGAGACGGGCCGACAGACATAATCATTCAGACAGATTATTAAATTAGGCAGGTAGAAGAAGGCAAGCTGAAGCTAGCAATCAAAGGATAGTAAGCAGAAGCAGGCGAGGAGACCGAGTCAAGCAGATATATTCAAACATCTAGGCAGAGACGATTTATAACAGTCACGAAGGAGCAGACCCACGGGTATGTACTGAGATAGGTATAATAAGGCAAGCTAAGGACAAGTGTTGAAGGCTAGCAAGCTGAAGCAGGCAAGCACAAAAAGACATAGAGCTACAGTCAATCCAGACAGAGAAAAACCTTTGAACAGGCTTAAAGAGAGACGGGCCGACAGACATAATCATTCAGACAGATTATTAAATTAGGCAGGTAGAAGAAGGCAAGCTGAAGCTAGCAATCAAAGGCTAGTAAGCAGAAGCAGGCGAGGAGACCGAGTCAAGCAGATATATTCAAACATCTAGGCAGAGACGATTTATACCAGTCACGAAGGAGCAGACCCACGGGTATGTACTGAGATAGGTATAATAAGGCAAGCTAAGGACAAGTGTTGAAGGCTAGCAAGCTGAAGCAGGCAAGCACAAAAAGACATAGAGCTACAGTCAATCCAGACAGAGAAAAACCTTTGAACAGGCTTAAAGAGAGACGGGCCGACAGACATAATCATTCAGACAGATTATTAAATTAGGCAGGTAGAAGAAGGCAAGCTGAAGCTAGCAATCAAAGGCTAGTAAGCAGAAGCAGGCGAGGAGACCGAGTCAAGCAGATATATTCAAACATCTAGGCAGAGACGATTTATAACAGTCACGAAGGAGCAGACCCACGGGTATGTACTGAGATAGGTATAATAAGGCAAGCTAAGGACAAGTGTTAAAGGCTAGCAAGCTGAAGCAGGCAAGCACAAAAAGACATAGAGCTACAGTCAATCCAGACAGAGAAAAACCTTTGAACAGGCTTAAAGAGAGACGGGCCGACAGACATAATCATTCAGACAGATTATTAAATTAGGCAGGTAGAAGAAGGCAAGCTGAAGCTAGCAATCAAAGGCTAGTAAGCAGAAGCAGGCGAGGAGACCGAGTCAAGCAGATATATTCAAACATCTAGGCAGAGACGATTTATACCAGTCACGAAGGAGCAGACCCACGGGTATGTACTGAGATAGGTATAATAAGGCAAGCTAAGGACAAGTGTTGAAGGCTAGCAAGCTGAAGCAGGCAAGCACAAAAAGACATAGAGCTACAGTCAATCCAGACAGAGAAAAACCTTTGAACAGGCTTAAAGAGAGACGGGCCGACAGACATAATCATTTAGACAGATTATTAAATTAGGCAGGTAGAAGAAGGCAAGCTGAAGCTAGCAATCAAAGGCTAGTAAGCAGAAGCAGGCGAGGAGACCGAGTCAAGCAGATATATTCAAACATCTAGGCAGAGACGATTTATAACAGTCACGAAGGAGCAGACCCACGGGTATGTACTGAGATAGGTATAATAAGGCAAGCTAAGGACAAGTGTTGAAGGCTAGCAAGCTGAAGCAGGCAAGCACAAAAAGACAGAGAGCTAGAGACGATCCAGACAGAGAAAAACCTTTGAACAGGCTTAAAGAGAGACGGGCCGACGACAGACATAATCATTCAGACAGATTATTAAATTAGGTAGGTAGAAGAAGACAAGCTGAAGCTAGCAATCAAAGGCTAGTAAGCAGAAGCAGGCGAGGAGACCGAGTCAAGCAGATATATTCAAACATCTAGGCAGAGACGATTTATACCAGTCACGAAGGAGCAGACCCACGGGTATGTACTGAGATAGGTATAATAAGGCAAGCTAAGGACAAGTGTTGAAGGCTAGCAAGCTGAAGCAGGCAAGCACAAAAAGACATAGAGCTACAGTCAATCCAGACAGAGAAAAACCTTTGAACAGGCTTAAAGAGAGACGGGCCGACAGACATAATCATTTAGACAGATTATTAAATTAGGCAGGTAGAAGAAGGCAAGCTGAAGCTAGCAATCAAAGGCTAGTAAGCAGAAGCAGGCGAGGAGACCGAGTCAAGCAGATATATTCAAACATCTAGGCAGAGACGATTTATAACAGTCACGAAGGAGCAGACCCACGGGTATGTACTGAGATAGGTATAATAAGGCAAGCTAAGGACAAGTGTTGAAGGCTAGCAAGCTGAAGCAGGCAAGCACAAAAAGACAGAGAGCTAGAGACGATCCAGACAGAGAAAAACCTTTGAACAGGCTTAAAGAGAGACGGGCCGACGACAGACATAATCATTCAGACAGATTATTAAATTAGGTAGGTAGAAGAAGACAAGCTGAAGCTAGCAATCAAAGGCTAGTAAGCAGAAGCAGGCGAGGAGACCGAGTCAAGCAGATATATTCAAACATCTAGGCAGAGACGATTTATACCAGTCACGAAGGAGCAGACCCACGGGTATGTACTGAGATAGGTATAATAAGGCAAGCTAAGGACAAGTGTTGAAGGCTAGCAAGCTGAAGCAGGCAAGCACAAAAAGACATAGAGCTACAGTCAATCCAGACAGAGAAAAACCTTTGAACAGGCTTAAAGAGAGACCGGCAGACAGACATAATCATTCAGACAGATTATTAAATTAGGCAGGTAGAAGAAGGCAAGCTGAAGCTAGCAATCAAAGGCTAGTAAGCAGAAGCAGGCGAGGAGACCGAGTCAAGCAGATATATTCAAACATCTAGGCAGAGACGATTTATAACAGTCACGAAGGAGCAGACCCACGGGTATGTACTGAGATAGGTATAATAAGGCAAGCTAAGGACAAGTGTTAAAGGCTAGCAAGCTGAAGCAGGCAAGCACAAAAAGACATAGAGCTACAGTCAATCCAGACAGAGAAAAACCTTTGAACAGGCTTAAAGAGAGACGGGCCGACAGACATAATCATTCAGACAGATTATTAAATTAGGCAGGTAGAAGAAGGCAAGCTGAAGCTAGCAATCAAAGGCTAGTAAGCAGAAGCAGGCGAGGAGACCGAGTCAAGCAGATATATTCAAACATCTAGGCAGAGACGATTTATACCAGTCACGAAGGAGCAGACCCACGGGTATGTACTGAGATAGGTATAATAAGGCAAGCTAAGGACAAGTGTTGAAGGCTAGCAAGCTGAAGCAGGCAAGCACAAAAAGACATAGAGCTACAGTCAATCCAGACAGAGAAAAACCTTTGAACAGGCTTAAAGAGAGACGGGCCGACAGACATAATCATTTAGACAGATTATTAAATTAGGCAGGTAGAAGAAGGCAAGCTGAAGCTAGCAATCAAAGGCTAGTAAGCAGAAGCAGGCGAGGAGACCGAGTCAAGCAGATATATTCAAACATCTAGGCAGAGACGATTTATAACAGTCACGAAGGAGCAGACCCACGGGTATGTACTGAGATAGGTATAATAAGGCAAGCTAAGGACAAGTGTTGAAGGCTAGCAAGCTGAAGCAGGCAAGCACAAAAAGACAGAGAGTTAGAGACGATCCAGACAGAGAAAAACCTTTGAACAGGCTTAAAGAGAGACGGGCCGACGACAGACATAATCATTCAGACAGATTATTAAATTAGGTAGGTAGAAGAAGACAAGCTGAAGCTAGCAATCAAAGACTAGTAAGGAGAAGCAGGCGAGAAGGCCGAGTCAAGCAGATATATGAAAACATCTAGGTAGAGAGGATTTATAACAGTCACGAAGGAGCAGACCCACGGGTATGCACTGAGATAGGTATAATAAGGCAAGCTAAGGACAAGTGTTGAAGGCTAGCGAGCTAAAGCAGGCAAGCACAAAAAGATAGAGAGCTAGAGTCAATCCAGACAGAGAAAAGCCTATGAACAGGCTCAAAGCGAGACGGGGGTCTACAGACATAGTCATTCAGACAGATTATTAAATTAGGTAGGAAGAAGAAGGCAAGCTGAAGCAGAAGCAGGCGAGGAGACCGAGTCAAGCAGATATATGCAAACATCTAGGTAGAGAGGATTTATAACAGTCAAGAAGGAGCACCCCCACGGCTATGCACTGAGATAGATATAATAAGACGAGCTAACTACAAGTGTCGAAAGCTAATAAGCTGAAGCAGGCAAGCACAAAAAGACAGAGAGCTAGAGTCAGTCCAGACAGAGAAAAGCCTATGAACAGGCTCAAAGCGAGACGGGGGTCTACAGACATAGTCATTCACACAGATTATTAAATTAGGTAGATGGAAGAAGCCAGCAATCAAAGGCTAGTAAGCAGAAGCAAGCGAGGAGACCAACTCAAGCAGTTAGATGCAAATATTTAGGTAGAGAGAGGATTTATAACAGTCAGGAAGGGGCAGACCGACAAGAATAAGCACTGAGGTGGGCATAAGAAGGCAAGCTAAGGACAAGTATCAAAGGCTAGTAAGCTGAAGCAGGCAAGCATAAAAAGACAGAGAGCTAGAGGCAACCATTCAGACAAAGAAAAGCCCAATTATAGAAACTGGAAGAGACATTGTCATTGAGACAGATTAGTAAAAGTAGATAGGCAGAATAAGGCAAGCTAAAGCTAGCAATCAAAGGCTGGTAAGCAGAAGCAGGCGAGAAGACCGAGACAAGCAGACAGATACGAACATCTAGTTAGGAAGAGATTTTATAGTAACAGGCAGGAAGGAGCAGACCGGCTAACATAGGAATTCAGGTATATGAAGGCAAGCTAAGGACAGTTATCAAAGGCTAGTAACCTGAAACATGCAAGCAAAAAAAGGCAAAGCTACAGCCAGAGAAAGGTCTTTAGGCAAGCTGGAAGAGGCAGAGCGAGGTAGTCATTCAGACAGATTTTTAAAAGTAGTTAGGCAGAAGAAGACAAACTGAGGATAGCCATCAAAGGCCAGTAAGTTGAAGCAGGCAAGTAAATAGAGTACGACAGTCAGAGGCTAGGGTCTAGACAGAAACGGCAAATAAAAGTAGGTAAATTCAGATAGGCAGACAAGAAGAGGCCAAAGGCGAGCATCAGAGGAAGTTAGAGGCAGTCATATTCAAGCAGATGGAGCCAGACAGGGGTGTACAAATTCACATTTATGATTTACCCTATTTACCTATAAAATATGTATTACCCAAGTAAACAAGAAATCAATTAGTCCGCATTTATTTGTTTGAAACAAATAATTAAAAACCCTTTAAAGCTTTTTCATTAAGTCGTACAAGTTTTAATTTGTATGGAATTTAATTAATTGAACATTATCGGCGGCGGTTTTCAATAAAAGATTTATTTATACAAAACAATTGTGTGAAAGTTCTTTCTTTTTTTGTTTAAATCTCACATAAAAATCGAATAAAAAGTGCGAAACTTTTTAATCTCACGCTTAAATTGTGTAGAGATGTTAAAATTGTTTCAAAGTTAACATCGGTAAAGTCAATTCAACCTCGGTACGCTATTTTGTTCCAGTCCAGTAGACACCCACCATTTTATAGCCGAGCAATTTATAAGGCAAGTTGCATCAAGTTTGTCATTATTTGGTAGTAAAATTTAAAAGCCATCTAATTTATATTCCAAAAGTAACTCAAAAAGTTTTGTTACATATACTACGTTTTATAAAATATACGAAGAGTTAACTTCGGAAAAAAAAAGTTATTAACCTTCCAGTACTAACATGCCATCCTATAACATCCATACTAACGCCGGTCTCACAGACCGCGCTTAGTTTTAATTTTTTTTAAAGTATTTTTTACAACTTTTTTATTGCAAATAGAAATTATTTAAAATATTTAGTAATTTTTCTGGATACTTATTATAATTTTAGCAAAAAAAAATTCATTTTAATAACCAAAATTCACTTTTATAAAAATAAACAACAATAAAAAGATGCATAAATTAAATAGGCGATTTCAAACGAATTAAACAAAATTTTTTAATAACTAGTAATATTATAAACAAACCTAGGAACAACACTTCTAAAAAGGTAAAAATATTTTTTTCATCTTCAACAATAGCTGAAATATTTTGGATAGAACATTTGTCGCATTTTACATGTTAGAACATATAGAGCATATTACCGCATGTACCAAAAAAAGCTACTTATTAATTGAAGTAAATACAAAAATCTCTTCTGTTTTTTTGTTATCCTATTTCTATTCAAGACAAGTGGAAAAAAATAATTTTTAACTAAAAAAATTTAAAAATTTAGAAAAAATATTTAAAATTTTTAGTTACTGTTTTACTAACGTCGGTCTCTCAGACCGAATTCAATTATTATAATTGAACCATTACAAACTTATGCTTGCAAACTTCAAAAAAATGTGTGAGAGCATTTAGTTTAAAGGTACTGATAACCTCCCAACCCTAGCAGTTCGTATTTCAAAGATATTAATAAAAATAAAACTCGTCGGTCTGTGACACCGAGTGTTAGTACTGAAAGGTTAAAAGATCTTGTAAAAAACTCTGTTATTTTAATTATGACAAAAATATGTTTTCAACTTCAACTTTTCAGTTTAATTGCCTTAACTTTATGTTAAATTTTCGTTAATGTGGTGGAAAGATTTTAACTGACTGGTGTGGTGGGGTATGACATACCCCAAATTAAATTTCTTTTCAGGTTTTCAGAATTTTTAAAATTTGGCAATTTTATCTTAAAAATCTATTTTGTACTTATTTGACTGCCAAATAAAACAAAGAAAACCAGTAAACTTTCATTGATAACAAGAAAGTTCTGGCGGTAACCGGCACCACCACCCCAAAACCATCCTCCTTTTTAATCGGTTATTGTAGTTTTTTTTCTCAATGACCATACTTTTACTTATAATGACTTTGTGTTACCAAAATTTCATCCTTGTAGTTTAAAACCGTTCAAACATTAAAGCAAAATATTTTGAAAGTAACAACTTTGCCGAGCGGTTAGCCTTGAGTTCATAACATAATCATGATTGCAGCAACCAGCAATCATGTTTCATACGGAGTAAAAGTACTTTTTACAGTATTTTTATTAAATAAAAATAAGTAGCTAATGGCACAAATAAAAAAATAACCTTTCCTAAGGGAAAAAATTTTAGTTTGAATAACTAACAAAATACAACTCTGTGATGTTAAGATGACTCGGTCACGGAGACGGTTTTCCTTCTAGACCACCAGATCCCGTTCTAAGACCCAAACTGGACCTCTGAATGAGACCAACACACCTAAAAAAAAACACGGACTTGGCTTCCTTCTAGACCACCAGACCTCACTCTAAGACCTAATAACAGACCTCTGAGTGAGACTACTAGACCTAAAAGGACACACAACGGCTGAGAAGGCGATTCCTGTCGCTAGACCACTAGATCTCGATCTAAGACCCAGAAAGGACCTCTGAGTGAAACCAACAGACCTAACGGATAAGACACGGAAGTTGCGTGTTTCTCCAGGCCCAGACCAACAGACCTCCTCTCGAGACCTAAACAGACCCCAAGATAAGACCACTAGACCTTAGAGGAAACACGAACACACGGATTTGCTGAAGGCAAAGGGAAAATAAAAATTAATTAAATAAATAAAATCAATTAGCTAATTTAACACGGGAAATAACACGTAGGAAAATAATAATTAATTAAATTAAATTAATTAATTACCACGGCTTTGCTGAAGGCAAGGAGAAATTGACTCAAGGGGAAAATTAACAAGAGCGCGCTTTCGCTCACCACGATGGTGAAGCGAGAAGTCCCTTATCAAAAATGGAGTGGGAGCTTTTATTGGAAATCCGACGACCAACTCGCATTCACTCGACAACCAATAAGAACGCAGCAAAAAGAATTAAATACAAGATCGACTATCAGTTAATTATTATAACCTAAATTAATAACTTTTTAATTAGCGCGAGATCGAGGATAAAAGTCAGCTCATTGGAAACGCACTAAAATTCCGAGCACGTCGTCATAAAATTTGTAATTATCATTTATAATAAAAGAAGATCTCATTTTTCAATCGATAAAAAATTGGCATTTGCACAAAAGTGCCAAAATGCATGTAGGTAAATTTATTAAGACCTTTTTTCTTCGATTAATAATGCTCAAAAAGCCTCAATAAATTACCTTAGGCATTTTGGCACTTGAGTGCAAATGTCACTTTTTTGTAGATTGAAAAATGAGGTTAAATTATATTCGATAAGACAATTTTTTTTAAATAAAAAAGACGATTTAATTCCGATGCAGTAACAAGGTGCAGTGCATTTGTCGCTGGAAAAATGAGGTTTAGACTTTTTATCAGGCATTGGTAACGTGATAATAATAAACGTTTATTAGCCGCTGCTATTAATCAATACATTTATACAATAATCACAATTTTACATGGAATTTAAAATGATTGAATGACATAAAATTTTAATTTATTTTCGAACATGGCATAACTTACACATTTGGCAACATCTTGAGGAAGGTCATTATACATACTGCAACCCTTTAAGAATAATGATCTACTAGTGCGCATTTTATACGCACGGTCAATAATAATGTTGATCCTCCTAGTATTGTAGCCATGAACATCAGAATTAAATCCCAATCTATTACATAAATAAGATGGTAGCAACTGATTTTTCAATTTATATACAAACAGCAGTGTTCTATAAGCTAGTCTCTGCCTAACACTCATAAGACACAACGATTCCAGCATCAACGCAATAGGAGTGTATCTATTACAACCCAAGACCACCTTCATCGCTTTGATAGTGTACAAAAAAAATTGTCAATTAAAATTTCAACATTAAATTAATTCATAAAAATTATTTTAAGTTTATTGAACTAATTTATAAAGGAGTAAAAATGACACCAGAGTCACAGTAAAAATAAAACGGGATCTCTAGCTCTTATGGTTGCCGAGTTACAAGGAAATCAGCTGTTAGTGCTGATAACGCTGATATGAAAAATACAAAAATTGAAGTTCGGTAATTATGGTCCAATCTTGACGAGATTGGACTCAAATGAAAGTGCTTGAAGAGCTGAACACGGGAATGTAAAAATGATCTCCATTGTGATCTCAGGGGCGGGCCTAGGGGGAAACTAAAGTTTAAAAAATAGACAAGCTGCTTTAAACTATACAAAATTTCCAGAATGCTGTAATACTGTACCAGTATTTTTGTTCAGCATTTGGATAAGATTCTGCATCGTTACAGCCCAAAAATAGTATATTGTTTTATTAAGAGTAATAAATATTTTGTTTAACTTTTAGTGTGTTTCATTTCCAGCTTCGAACCTCCCTATCTCCAACTGAGAGATGCTAAAATGAGCACTAATGAAACACCCTGTTTCCGGTGCATAGGGCATTTTGTTCATAATAATATTGAGAGAACATTTTATTACTATAGGTACCATAGGTACACCATGTCATACACCGTTTAATGTTGTTGTTTGTTGTAATCTTTTATCTATTTATTTGTTTGAAATCTATTTCATAAACATGAATCATTGAAATGAGCATCAAGATATAATAAATTATAATGCTATACCTACCTACAATTATATTTTTTAGATGTATTTTAAAATAAAAGTTAAAAATTTATTTTTCGTACAGACAGTGTTTACCCAACTCTACCAGCTAGCAGAGTTCAATAGTTTTTTGAATATGTTATTATTGAGTATTTTTTATATTTTCTTTTTATTGTTGCACTTATCTCTAAATCACGATTTATTATCTAAGGTACGAGTTGTTGAAAGTAATTAATAATTAAAAACGATTAATGATTAAAATTAATTTTAGTTCAATCAAAATGATTACAAAATGAAAGATTTCAGAACAGAAGTAGTAAGTTACAATCCAAATTTAGTGAAATATCTCAAACTTGTTACTTATAAATATAATCGTACAACACCAGTAATGAATTTTTCGGTATCTTATTTAATAGATATTGAAGATAAATTGGAGGTAATTATAAATTATTGTTTAAAAAATAATAATTAAATAAATTTAAGTTCATCAGTCAAGTTTACAAATTTACAAGTAACGAATACCGCCATTTTCCCGTAAGACTTCAATTAAATGTCTATGAAGCCTTTAATGCCAATGCATTCGGACTACAAAGTGTGAAAAAATGTGGAAACATACAACCGTTTTACTTATTAAAGGTTTTTACCAAATTTTTTTATAAGTTTCTGTTATTTATTCGAAATTTTAATTTACAGAACGTAGATTACCATATTTGCAATTGGGCACCAGATAAACGTAAATTTGCACCTTTAATTCCAAATGGGTTGTATAAAGTAAATTTGCGTTTCGTATATCGTGATGCAGATCTTTATGAATTGAATTACTATGCAGAAATTTATCGCCCTATTTCTATTCCGAAGAAATAGTCTATTAGAGCACATTTTGAGATCTATTGTACGATTCTCGAAAGAAAAACTCTTTCAGCAATGCGGGTTCTGTCTTTTACAATTAAATAGCGGAACTCTTAATTTGCATTACATTTCTTGATATTACATACATATTACTTGTGCCGCTTCATTAATGCAGTTGCACAAATAAATTATAAATATAACGTTGCTACGTTATAATGACGGCTGGTTTGGACGATTACACTTTACTGTCTACTCCATTGGCGTTGCTAAAAATTTAATTTAAACACAAATTATTATATTGGTTGCAATTGGTTTAATTGATTTGTAATTGTTGTCTCAATATGTACATAAATCATGTATTGCTGGAGAAATAAAAAAAAAATAAAAATACTAAGATAGCAGTAAAAATCAAACTCACGACGCCTATGGTTTCCATCTTTCCATAGAGACAGTACCGCTCCTTTCCCCTAACGCTTTCTTTCCAGACTTTAGCAATACGTATAGCGTGTCAAGAAAACAAGAGAGACAGGTCTAAATATGCCTTGAATATTTCTTTTCTAAAACAAATAGGGAAGCTGTAAATGATAAAAGTATGATTTTGCATGTTGCATCCCTATCACCGAGCTCTCCGGTCACCACCCCTGTATGTAGATTGTCCAAAAACAAGAGAGCTACTTTAAAATAATGTCATACATGGTCATACATAATATTTGAATTGTAGCTCATAAAGGTTGGGTTGCAGAAAACTTTTAACGGCTTGTTACAGTTAATTATAGTTTTGAATGTGACGTTTCAGGTGTCAAAATGTAGTGGCTAGAGTCACATTCAAAACTCTCATCAATTGTAACAAGCCGTTAAAAGCTTTCTGCAACCCAAGGAAAGACTTGTATGGCCAAGCATTGAATAAATTTACTATGTTACTATCAGGACGGAGCATTACAGCCAGTAACATATGAACGCAATGGATATTTTTCTTCTATTTTCTTCTATGACCCTTCGTAGTAGTAATAGAAGCATTACAATTAATGAGACGTGACTGCGTTGGGGGTCTATACATTCTCTTATAGACAACAGTTGCTATCACTTCTTCGTGACACTAACAAGGTGTTTTTAATCAATATGGCTAACTTTCGATATAAGTTACAAACTACTGAAATAATATCATATAAATAATAACCGCTATTATAACCATTGGGATTCCACATGTAAAATTACAATTATATTATGTAATATGACAACTGTCAAATCTCTTTGCTTGGCCCCCCGGTACCACCGCTTGCGTTGTCTGCAATTTGGAATTAAAGATTACGGATTTGACTTAAGTTGATTGCGCTGTATCTCCATAAGTAACACTCCGATTTAAATAATCTAAGTTGTTTAATTTTAATAATTTTCTTCGTCGTCTTTCAGAGTGAGTAATCAGTAAGAATTGTGGGTGAAAATATTCTACAAACTAACAAAAGCTATACTAATACTCAGTTAGGAAAATTCGACTGTTTTAACTTTAAAATGAAAATCTCACAGTTCTTGACCACTGTACTTTATAATTTTCGTTGCAATTCTCTTTAATTTAATATTCAGAGACAAGCAGCGTAGATAAAATGAAAGGAGAGAAGTGAAAAATCGACCATAGTTTCATTCGTGGTAAAGTTTGTTACCTCATTACTCTCATTACCCACATAACTCATTATACTACAAGCTAAAAATAAAATTGTATACAAAAACATCCTAAAGGCTCAATACTTTTATTCATTCAATAATATTTTGCTATTTTTATTTGTCTAATTAAATTTTCCTTCAATCGCTCGATTCATAAAATCTTGAAACAAGAAATTTGGGTCTAGTTCTTGCACGTCCATTTTACAATATTCCCCATTTTTATTTATACGTATGTGGGCTAATTATGATCATCGTCGAAATCATCAGCCGTAAGTTCTTCAGCTTGTAGAATCAGACTTACGAGCGAATCAAACGTCTCTGCTGCAGCAGAATAAATTTGGTTAGGAGGTAAATGATGTGACTTACCTCTTTGTTTGTAAGAAAGGGCCAGAGTTATGTTTGGAAAATTTTTCACGATCCAGCCAGTCGCTATACCATATGCAGCTACTACAAAATTAATCTTTAATTTAAATAAAACAGTTCTGAAAACGTAATCATTTAGTCGTAACGTCGTAACTGTAACTTACGTGCTGGACGAAGGGTAAACTTAGTGCCATATCTATGAGCTGCAACTTTTACTGCGTTACTGCCCATATTTGTCTAAAATATTTAAAATATAAAATCACTTAATAGTTGTTGTTGGGTAAAAATCGCTTACGTATTCTTCCTTATTCGGAGGCCAATTGTGAGTAAACACATAATTTAATTTTTCACCGTAATTGCTAAATTCAAAGTAAGCGAAGAGATGATGTGGTAATTTTTTTAAAAAGCGAGACCAATAACGAGTTTCGACTTCAGACTGTGGATGAAATCCAGCAAAAGAACCTTCACAATTAGAATCACGTTCATAATAAAGCCACTGAAAGTTAAAATTCTTGGTTAAATCTGCACCAAAACATTTGTCATAAGGTTGTCTATTTAACGACCAGTCGCGATCCTTAAAAAAATTTAATTAATTCAAAAAATCTTTCTATTCAAAAACTCAACTTTTGTCCATGTGTGAACATATCCATCTGGGTTCAAAACAGGAGCAATGTACCACACATACCGTTGAGCAATATGTTGTATATGCAGATATTGACTGTTAAATAATTGATCCATTACGTAAGTAGCTGTTGCCACATTAACCCTACAAACGTCTAGTTTAAATTTAAATAGACATAATTTTGAGTTTCTTTACCAAGCGTTAGGACTAAGACCAGCTTGTATAACCACCGCTTTCCTAAAACACAAATCTCCTAATCCGATTCGCAAAACTTTAATTGATCGCTTTTCGTAAGTTTTCCCAATTTCTATAACCGTTACAGAATCAGAATGATCTTTTTTTAATTTATCCATGTAGTTGTTAATCTAAAACGTGTAAAAAAATTCTTTTATTTATTATTTAAAAATAAAAATTTTACTTTATCCAAATCTTGATATTCTGTCCAATTAAACATGTATGATTCAGCTAAAGCCGAAGACGAAAACAACAATAATAATAACAAGTAACAATAGGCATTCATTTCAAGACTGAAATTACATCATTATGTTAGTTCTACTTATAGAGTTGATTAAAATTTTTTGTAAACATAAGTTAAAAATCAGGGTCAGATTAGAAAATAAGGTAATTTACTTAGCATGGCAATATAAGACTCGTTCAGGGAATGTTAGTGGCTGACAAGCTGACCAATCACAATACAGTAAATAACCCAAAATCTCAGGCGCTGACGTTGCATCTTTCTGCAATAAAGTACGATTGGCCCATTTTATGGTTTTCCCGGTTTTTCCCTTATAACTTGACTGGTAATTATTATAATAAAAATTTTCATAAGACATTGTACAGCCAAAATATCGGGTTTTCTTCCTAGCCCAGTCGATTTTTAAAATTGTTTCAAAATTGCTTACCTTTTAGGAGGCCCAAATAGGTCAAACTTTTGAAATAGATTTTCTCAAAATTTCCTAAGTCACATTTTTTCTTTTTAGGATATGTTACAGACAACGTAATTCTCTATCGAACTCAGCTTTTTTTAACAAAATCGCCCGAACGGAACCGGAGTTATGATTTTTTGAATATCAAGACGTCAAAAATCTCTAATTTCTTTTGTTATGAAAATGAAAACTCGAAAATTTATATACAGGGTTTGTATAAAAAGTATCGGAAACAATTTTTTACTGACGTGACTTGCGTCGCAGCGCGCTTGGAGCAAGCTGGCTCGGTGGTGGGGGGTCTTACGCTTGCGAGTGTTTATTCAGGATAGATCGGTGCAAGCTCAAAATGCAGCGAATAATTGAACAGCGGTAGGCCATGAAATTTTGTGTTGGACAGGGGAAATAGGGTACGGAAACATTGGGCATAATTCGCCAACTAATCAAGGATAAAAGCATGTCACAAACTGCAGTTTTGAAGTGTAGCAAGCTCTTCAAAGATGACCGAGAAAGTGTAGAGGACGAGCCCCGTGTTGGACGGCCGTCGACGTCAAGAACCGACGACAACGTGTGCGTGAATTGATGAATTCAGACCGCCGATTAATTGGTAAGATGACAGTGCACACCATTATCACTGAAAATTTGGCAATGCATCACGACAATGCACCCAATCACAGCTGCTTCAAGGTGACCGACTACCGGAAACAAAACGGCTTCGCGACGATTTCCCAACCTCCTTACAGTCTCGAGTTGACCCCAGCAGATTTTTTTTATTCCCAAAAGTGAAATCCTCTCTTAAACGATACCACCATGGGATCCTAGGTGCCGTCAAAGGAGCTTACACGCGTACCTTTAAGGACCTTCCGAAATCCGCCTACCAAGGACCCTTCGAGTCGTGGAAAAGCCGCTGGCAAAAGTGTGTCGACGCTTAAGAGATGTGTTTTGAAGGATTTTAAGGCTTTGTAGCAATATCTGAAATAAATCTATTTTTCCGATACTTTTTATACAAATCCTGTATGTATCAATTCTATAAATATCCATTATAATTATTTGACACTATTTTCGTTTTTATAAACGATTCCGGTTGAAAGGGAAATTACAAAATAATAAAAGTTTTTAGGAACACCCTGTATATTTTTAAATATTTTGAATGCTCATACATGTAAGACCCAAATATTTAATAACAAAAATAAAGCACTAGGTATAGTTAATAGTACAAATAAACAACGATATAATTCAAATAAATAAAAGAACCCTGTTTTTCTTCGTCTGTAATCTAAATAAAACTAAAATTAATAGGGGCCTACGATGACCAGCGGAGGCCTATACTACACACGGTTAGGACTAGGAGGGTGAAAAGCGGAGCCTGGGACTCCATGACGATTCCTATGAACCACCGTTAAGTAGATAACACTCTGAACAGGATTTAACAGTGTGACAAGCCGATGCGTTAACTTCACAACGGCTCTTGAAACCACTGCGAAGCAGCTACCACTACGTCGAAAAGGACGGGTACGATCAGCTAAGAAGGTCACAATGATAACATTAGGAAAAAAATCGCTTGAAGATCGTAAAAGACGCTTCAGAGATCACCCAGGACTCCCTTTTCTATCAAAAGCGGAGAACCTATGAAGGCGCTGCTTGGACTTGGATATAAGTGGGAACGTCGACACCTCGCGTGCTAATGCAAGGGTTTATCAAATGCACGTTTACTTAATAAAATTTTAATAATTAAAATTTTCTAAATCAGACCAGAAGCGCTCACGGATCAGAGATGTATCCATCATCCCTTAAAGTGTTAGAGAAATGATGCTGCATTTCACAGACCAGAGAATGAATCTTGGTGATTCATAACTACTCTTAGCTAATAAGAAATCCGCTTCGTTACATTCAATTAGCTGTTATACGATACGACATCAAACACTTTATATTTTGACTTCCGGCTTAATAGAAAATGGAATCAAATTTTACAATTTGAATAGAATACTTTGTATATTTTTCAATATTTGGAAAGCTCGTAAAATTAGTTATTTGGAGACACCCAACACTTTATATGTACTTTACTTCCAGTTTAACCGGAAATGGGAATAGTATTTACGAATAAGTGTCTACTTTTGACGGGTGCAAAAATTTTCATAATTCGTGTTCTATTAGTTGCGAAAGAATGTCTGAGTAATGATTTAAATTGTTAAAAAAATTGCAATTATTTATTGTAAAAAGAATGCCAAGGTCTTCTTTCTCCCATATCATGAAACTCCAATTTAACAATTTGACTCAGACATACCGTTTTCAATTTCTCTCTCTCGAACACTTTTGCGCATGTTAGAAAAGGCAGCCCCTATTTGGAAGCACCTTTTTAAAGTTTAAAGCCTGTTTCAGAAGCCTTATTAGAAAGTTTAAAGCCCTACGCCCCCTTCAGATTTAATCCCCAGTCAGAAGCACCTTGTTGAATCCAAGACCCCAAGGGCCCGCTTTTTCAGTCGAATGCAAGAACCGAAGTCTCTTTTGAAAGTTCAAGGCGTTGCCTTCATTTGTACTTAGCAGTAGGACCCCCCCATGTTTAAATCTCCCTACCTGTGACGTCGTTTCCGTTCTCATTTACGGCCATTTTTACATCCCACTATCTCAATTCCCACATCCCACTTTCAAAATTACCACCAATAACTTTGAAGGCCATTTTGAATTTTTAAATTGGTACTCCTACTTTATACCTATTTTCGACGCCATCTCCCATTTTTAAATTTACCGCCCTCTTGCCTCCATATTTGAATTTTCCTCTATTTTTATTTTGATGTAACGTCACATCCGGTCTAAAATCCCTATAGTTATACTACTTCCCGGTATGGTCACATCCGTTGTTTAATTAAAATGTAGTAGTCCATACGGTAGATATTAAATAATGAAATAATAATTAACATTTATAACAATCATTATTAAAATCCATCAACCATATTGTTTTTTAGGTAACTCTCAAAATATTATAATAATTAGAGCGAACAAATAATTATACCAGTTTGTTCGTTAGCGTTCGTTTGAAGATGAACCAAGTTCTGTTACTTTCCTTATTTGTGGTGATTTTAGAAGCTGGGGTAAAAATAATAATTTTCAATTTTTAAATTTGATCGTTTAATTTTGTAGTTTTTTCAAAAAGAGTACGAAGTCACCTTAGAAAGGGGCGAGTTAGAATGGATTGACAATGAAATTGTTATGCAACCTAGTTCTATAGTCACTTTTAAATTTAATAGAACCACCCCGTCATTTAATACAACTATTACATATACAACTGATATTGACGACTCTGTGGTGATATATTTATTTAAATTGGGGTTGCCAATAGGGAAAAAATTTTATTTTTTATTTTAGGTAAAAAAGGCATTCTTTATAAAAAGTTTTGCCTTTTTTTAAATTCCCAAATAAGTAAAAGTATTTTCAAATAAAAAAGTTTGAGCTTTTTCTCTAAATTTTTGTACCTACTTATCCGAATATTTCGAAAAAATTTAGAGAAAAAGCCAATTTTAGGTAAGAAAGTTTTCTTTTTCTTCAAGAATGGATGTTGAATTTTGAGGCTTCTCAAGAAGCAGAACTTTTTATAAAGAATACTTTTTTACCTAAAATTGGCTTTTTCTAGAAATTCTTTCAAAAATTTATGGAAAAGTCCAACAATTAGAGAAATAGTTCAATAATATTTTTATTCGAAAATTTATTTTTAATATTTTTGCATATTTGGGAGTTTGAAAAGAAGCAAAACTCTTTATAGATAAAGAATACCTTTTTTACCTAAAATGAAAAACAAAAATTTTGTCCCTATTGGCAACCTATTGTATATTTTAAGCAATTTCCAAAATAATACAGTTAAATATTTGAAGAGTCTCCAGAAAACTGCTCTTACTACCTAACCCCCTAAAGTAGTTTGACGTGGTGATATCTTCTAAAAATTTAATTTGTTAAACTTTTACAGTTGATGTTGGTAGAATCATTTAAGTTTCTTAGTAACGAATATCGTCCATTTCCAATGAGGTGGCAATTCAATTATTGTCAAGCTCTTCGCAATAATGATTTTGGATTTGCGAACGGCCTTAAATGTGGAAATTATACTCCTTGTCCAATAAAAAAAGTAAAGTACTCTTATTAGATTAAAAAAAATACCTATTAATTAAATTATTTAGGGGACGCATTTTCTTTGTAACTTTTTACTTGAACAAACGAGATTTCCTCCACTTATACCTTTTGGAAGATACAAAGCTAAAATATCTGCAATTTATAAATCCAAAACAATTTATGTTTATAATCTCCTTTATGCAATTGACTACCCTATAAAATGGGAATAATTTTATTGGTTTTACATGGTGGTGGTTTTGGGCTTGTTTTTAAAATTTACAAAAGGTGCGTACAGCCGAGAGTGCAAACGGGTATATTGCCTTAGCCCCCCTCCTCTTTTTATTAATAGATTTATTTTTTAGATGACATTATTATAACAGCATTCTAAAACAATTATAGTAGCAGTGTGGCTTTTTTCCTTTCTGTATATTCTGTTATTAAACTAATTATATTATAATAATAATGGAACGAGTTTTATCTTTTGACATTGTACTCGTAATCAATAATACATTAGCAAAATTATAAAAACTGTAAATATTTATCATAACATTACATTGTTTTTGTTCCAAGGCAACTCTCAAAGTATTACCACTCGGTAGTAGTAGTAGTAGCTAATAGGAAACTTTACATTTTAGCTTTTTCCAAGAAAAAGTTATTTACGAGCTAAATCAAAATTTTTTTTTTAATTTCAGTTCTCGATGTTTGAGGCCAAAAAAACGTATAAAAAAATTTTTGTAAAAAATTTGTAATTTGTAAAATTTTACAAAATTTTTTTTACAAAATTTTTACAAAATTTACCTAATTTTTTTTACAGATTTTACAAATTATAAATTTTTATTAAAAAAATATATTTATTTATTTTTGTAGATAACATTATTATAACAGCATTCCAAAACAGTAGTAACAGTGTGGCTTTTTTGCTGTTAATAAACTAAATATAATAATAATTGAACGTGTTTTACTCCTAACATTTGACATTGTACTCGTAATCAATAATCCATTAGCAAAAATATAAAAACTATAGTAGATGGGCAACAAGAGTTCTAGCTATTTCCCCATGTTAAATCCCATAAGAAAACGCCAAGGTTGATTTGGGTAATTTTTGTTCCTTTCAAGGTCATCCGAGCAGCATCTTGCCGATCGCGTCCGTTAACCAAAGTCAAGGTATTTCGCAGCTACACGGTTTTTTTTTAATTCACACATTTTAATTTAGATCTTTTGATTCATAATTTTCTAATTAGCGGTTTGATTTCACGAGTGGTGGTTTAATTCGCGTTGTTCTCGCGATCAATTAATTTAATTAGCGGTTATCTCGCGGTCAATTAAGATTGATGTTTAATTAGCGCTTTTAATTAATTAGCTCGAGGCTTCTAATTAACACGAAATTCTATTCTATTTAATATTCACTAAATCTCATTATTATTAAAGTTATTAAAAATACATTATTTTATTTACCAACGCAACATGTCTCAACTTGTCAAGCTATTGTCATCAACCATTCCACACCTGGGGGGTTGAAAAAGGGAATTCCTACCTGACCCCCTTTGTTATCTCTTGAATAAGTACACATTTTTGGATCTAATTTCATTAGCTAGAGTGTAAATTAGCGCTTACAAATTAAAATATAATGATTGTTCATCCTCAATTAAAATGCTATTAATTTCATCTTGGTATAAGAATAAATCGGACATTTGTTAAATACAGTAGTCTCGTAGAGCATCATAATTGTCGTAATTTTTTTTTTTAGTCATCGTCACCCATTCTTACTATCGACACCATTAACATCTGATTATGAGCATGATTGATCTCCCCATGAACATCTGCCATTACCAACATCAATATCTTTAATAACCACAATTAAAATGTTTCATCATATTATCATATCAGCATATCACTATTGTTTCATAATAATATTCTAAGTGTTCATTAAAAGATTGATAACTACCCCTAACAATGCTCATATTACAACTCAGTTTGCGGCGACAAGACTAAATTTTAACTTGATTTAAACGTTACTTACAGTAACAGGTAAAATGCGACCTATCATTTATATTATTAAAGAGAAACCTGATTGTTATTAACAGATAAATGAACATAAAAAAGAGCACTCTAGCATCGTTGTCTCTAGAAAGCATAAACTCATGAAATGACCACATATTTAGAATCATCTAGCATATTTTTTATAAAACGGCTTGTTTACTAATCTAATAATTAATTATTTTTTCAGCTATTTACCATCAGACGGTAGAGGTTTTTTTTGATAGCTTGTTTAGAGATGTAAGTTTCATCAATTACAAATCGAATTCATTATTAAAGTTATTTTTAAAGACATTATTTTGTTTACCATCCATATATTTTAAAACGCAAAAGCCTTTTCTTGATATATAATAATAGCCTACTTCTACTGGACCGATTTCGATAATATTTTTAAATTGAAGCTCTCGACCCACAGATATGTCAGCACTAATTATTTTCTTCAAATTACCAAATTTCATACATCTTTTAAATAATAAACTGGTATGTGTATTAATCTTATCCTTATATCCCCACTTTAACAAAGTTCGATAACGTTAAAATTACGGATACGCCTATTTTGTACATTTAAGAAACAAACAATCATCGGTGTAGGTAGTAAGTGCATTGTAATAATTTTGAAAATTTCATTTTTCTAACACATTCATCTCTACAACTACTTCGTCGAATTACGACGGGGGGTGCCCGCCCGGTATTTATTTAATATCAATCAGAATTGAAGTTAGGAAAGGCGATCAGATTTTTAACGAGATGAAATATTTTACTACCTCTAATGCTCCAATCTATAGAAACACAGATCTCGATGAGTGGTTTGCTGTGAACGTTACAAGACCTATATTAATAGATTTGAAAGAATTTCAAGAGCGTGATAGTGGCTGGACGCTGAAGAAAATTATTAATTTAGGGATTAATATCAACAAGTTTACTCCGCAACTAGGCTCATCATACATAGACCTTCCACCACAAATCAAAAGCAAGAAAGCGTGTGTTAACATAAGGAACGATAATCAAGCTTGTTTTGCATAGGCTGTGATGACAGCTTTACATCCTACGTCAGAGCATTCAGATCGTACATCCTCCTACCCACACTACTCGAAAATTCTAAAACTGAAGGGTATACAGTTCCCAATGACCATAAGTCAGATACCTACGTTTTGAGAAACAAAATAATATATCTATTAATATTTACATTCTTCAAAAGAAAAAACCGTAATTATATAACATTACCATCATACCTCACCAAAAGCAAAGTTGAACGCCACGTAAACCTGCTTCTTATTCAAACCCATTACTTAGACGAGAAAGAAGAAGAAGGAAAACATACAACGCCAATTCGATATCATTATGTGTTGATCAAGAATTTGTCGAAACTCCTCTCGAAGCAATTAAGTAATGCGCACGGACAAAAGTATTTTCTGCGATCGGTGTTTGCATTATTTTGTTTCGCAAGAAAAACTTAATAGCCATATCGAAGACTGTCAACGTATTAACGAATGTGCTGTAAAAATGCCTCCGTTGAAGGTGAAAACATATTAAAATTTAAAAACTTTAAAAATAAGGAGAAAGCCTCCCATTCGTCATATATGCTGATTTGGAAAGCGTTCTAAAGCCTACTAAAGACTCAAACAAGTATCAAAAACATCTTCCAGCCGCCATTGGTTACTACGTGAAATGCTCTTACGATGATACGCTGTCTTTTTTTATCAATCTTATCGAGGGCAGGATTGTATGACATGGTTCGCTAATGAACTTCAACAGTTTGCTGAGAATGTAGAAACAGTATTTTGGTGCGAATACCCCATTAATATGACGTCACAACAGGAAGCAGAATTTGGAAAAGCAACGCACTGCCACATATGTGAACAAGCGTTTGCAGCAAATAGTAGAAAAGTTCGCGATCATAACCATCTGATTTCCGAAAATAATTATAGAGGGGGCAGCTCATGAAGACTGCAACGTAAACTATAAAGATAGTCGCACGATTCCTGTGGTATTCCATAATTTAAGCGGATACGATGGGCATTTCATTATAGAAGATATAGCCACAAGAATGTCGGGTCGTGTCGATCTACTTCCAATCACCAAGGGAAAAATATATATCATTTACCAAACACATTGACGCCTCCATCATACAATTCCGGTTCGTTGATAGTTTCCGCTTCATGAGTTCCTCTCTAGACAAGTTGACGTCATATTTACAACATTTTCCTAATACAAGATCACAATTTTCGAACTCTTGTTAGTGGCGATTTCATCCATCTGATGTATTTTGCTAAAAAGCGATAATCAAATTACATGAGAGAATGCCTCGTCGTCATCAATGTCCCCTTTAGCGTATATTTAAATGCACTATCAAGCGGTAAGTTTGACAATAAAGAAACTACTCCGTCCAGACTTTGAATCAACATCAAAAGAATACAATAGCTGACTACCTGACTACTACACTTACACTAGTGCAAGGTGCATATGAATGAGTGAAGACTTTAAAAGCGTAAATTCAGGTAAATTTTATTATCTTATAACTGAATAGACAATAATTATATACCGTATACAAGTTAATCTTCTATAATAGTGCTCTTGTAAATCGTCTAACCAGCAGCTACAATAATATATGACAATTGACTAATGTCTCAATCATAGAACCACATGGACAGAATGCTTAAATTTATAAGGATAGAAAAAAAGTAGACAATTTTATTATTATTACGCAACATTCATTCAGGTATGTCCCTATCAAAGTTTTGAGACTTTTGTTAGTTAATATTGGTGATTTCGGCGCATCCATCTTTAGTTTGTTAAAAGCGTTGACGACAATCAAATTACAGAGAATGCCGTCTATATTTTTCCAAAAGGTAATAGGTAAATAATATATATACGACAGCGTATTCAATCATAAAGTTATACTAACATTAATTCTTATTACAATTATATACGCTGAAAAGTACAAAATAAGTTTATCTTGATACCCTCTATAATAAGAGCTATTTTCGCTTGTAAAATGGATACCGGGAACAAACTAACATCAACCCCAATAATTTCTATACTTATACACATTATTTGAAACATTTTTAAAATTTACCTCTCAAGGCAGTACCACCACCACCTGTATTTAGTATTCTTATACCAACATAAAGAAAGAGACATCAGTAACGTCACTAGAGGGACCCCTTCTCGCTCGCTCCTTCATTTCAAGCTGATATGAAAAGTTTTTTGTAGAAGAGAGAGCCCCTCTTGTTGGTAGATGTGAATATTCACCATCTTGTAAGATGACAGACAGACAGAGACAGCTAGTAAACGAAAAACTGACAATGTATAAGCGAAAAGGTACGGGACCATCCCCATGTTAAATCCCATAAGAAAAATCGCCAGAGTTCGTTCTGGTCGTTTTTGTTCCCGACGCACATGCGCAGTAGACATATCGTGGTGTCTCGACTCGAACGAACGAACGAATTTTTTGTTCAAAAGCTCCCATTTACAGGTCGTACAGGTCGTACAGATCGTACAGGTCATACAGGTCGTACCTGTATGACCCCCCATCATGATGGGGTACTGGGGTAAAATGGACCCCCCTGTACGACCTGTACGACCTGTACGACCTGTACGACCTGTACGACCTGTACGACCTGTACGACCTGTAGGACCTGTACGATCTGTACGACCTGTAGGACCTGTACGACCTGTATGAATATTAATTGATCGCGAGAACAACGCGAATTAAACCACCACTCGTGAAATCAAACCGCTAATTAGAAAATTATGAATCAAAAGATCTAAATTAAAATGTGTGAATTAAAAAAAAAACCGTGTAGCTGCGAAATACCTTGACTTTGGTTAACGGACGCGATCGGCAAGATGCTGCTCGGATGACCTTGAAAGGAACAAAAATTACCCAAATCAACCTTGGCGTTTTCTTATGGGATTTAACATGGGGAAATAGCTAGAACTCTTGTTGCCCATCTACTAACTATAAATATCCATCATAAAATTACAGTATTTCTTGTTTCAAGGCGAATCTCAAAGTATTAACTCTGTAGCTAATCGGAAACTTTACATTTTATTTTCTTCTAAGAAAAAGTTGTTAGAATCGAGCAAATTCAAAATTTTTTTTTTAAATGTCAGTTTTTGACATTTGTGGCCGAAACAATGTATAAAGCTTAATTCTCAGTTATCCGAAACCGTCGTATACGACTACGAAAGTTTTCTCATAAAAAAATTTGTAATTTGTAAAATTTTCCTAAATTTTTCTAAATTTTTTTTACAAAATTTTTTTTACAAAAATCCCTATAAGAGGAAGCTCCAGTCACTATCCTGTATATTAACTCCACGGTACACCTTGACCTAAGAATTATTTCGTTCCATTTAAACAAAACTCCACATCTTTTATAACTTATAATAGCGAGAATCCCTGCGTTTAGAATGAATAATTGAATACATAGACATACAGTATAGTTATAAATAGATAATAAGATTATGGTAATGTCTCTTGATGTCAGAAAATTATCTTTAGCTTACATAATATTTTAAGCAATGTAATATTAGAAAATAGCAAATCCTTTTGATACGTTTACGAAATTAATAATAAATTAAATTTAATTTTAAGCATTCGGGGTACTTTATTATTTAATAAGAAAACTTAAAGCTTTCTTCTAACCAAATTTAATTATTATAGACATTATCTTTCATTATGAAGAATTATTATTATGCAAACATACTTTAAAATTAAAACGCGCGGTTATATAGCAAAAACTAATTAGATAAAATATTTTAAAGATAAAGCTTTGGATAAATACATTTTAAAGAAAATTTTACCCTTTTATAATTAAAGCAATAAAGGAGGTAATCATCTTTTAAAGGAAACAGGAAAACACGAGTACTGTCGTTTGTGAGAGTGAAGAAAATAAAGTACAAATGCCTCGATGAGGTTGAATGCTCTATTAAGAGATTTAACAAGTTTTTCCTTTCTCTATTATCATTTTAAACAGGAAAATTGTTTTTTCCTCACCTCTTGTGAAACTCAAACTAAAAAAAATTACAATTGAAGAGGATATAAAATGCTAATTTTGCACTACACGTATCTCGACGAGTTGGGAATTTTTTTTTGATCTATTGCCACCTTAAAAATAGAGGGTTTAGAAGTGCTTTTAAATTTCTTTTTGATGTTGCTTACGGAAACAATCACTTTTGATACTGAATTTTTTTTTGCTGACGATAAAGTTCATTATGAGTTTAGGATCAGATACTAAATTTATGTTACGATGAAGATTATAACACAGAAAAAATTTTTCGCCAACTCGTGCATTTTTAAATAACCTTATAAATTAAACTTTTTCTTCCATCACCGCACAAAAGAATAGAAACTACTCGAATTTTATTTTTAAATTCTTTTTTCTTTCTTTTTTTTAATCGGCTTACAAAGTTGTAGTAAAGTACTATTAGGCTAAAAAGTCGACTCAAGAGTTGTGCACCCTTGTAAAACCGACATGAAATAATCCGGATAGAGTTCGACATCAATCAGTTTAGACTTTAGATGTCAAGTTTTATTAACTATTTCTCGTCTCGTTGAATTCATCGTAGTCCGGCGATTAGCTATTTATCACTAGACACAATCCTATTTTCCTGTGCTTTATTGAACGGTCCATAAATGACTCATAAAGCTTCCTATTGACAAACTAAAGTTTTAAAGAGAGAATATTACGATACAAAAGGCGCTTTCGATTATTAAAATTTTGAAAATTTAATCAAGGAACAAAGTTTCATTTTTTTGGAAAACTGCTCTTTATGGCACACTTCCTTTGATCACATGTGTCATAAGCCAAGAAGTTAGCTATTTATTTTTAAAATGTATTTTGAAGGGTATTGTGCTTAGAATGAGATTAGTATAACCAACACATGCTTTCTCCACTATAGAGAATTACATGGAACGACACTACCAGAGGGTGAGCATCAACAAACTATCGATTATGTGATAACAAATAGACATAGACACATCACCCATCGGTTGTCCTACATGTACGAACTTGAACATCAGCTAACACGAATTGCGATTACGGTCTCGTATTGTGTAAGCTCAGACTTACGATAAAAGTCCATAAACTCAAACTAAACAATAATAACACCGATAAATTAACAGCAGCGATAAACATAAGCGAATGGTTTACCAGTGAAGTCAAAGTACTCACAAAATAAAAGAAAAAGACCTAGCCAATATACAAAAAACCGACAACCTAAAACGTCAAAGTTAAATGAAGATTCTTTCCCGGCCACAGCTCCATATCAAATGAACTACCTAAGTGGAAAAAACTACAGGTCTAACCCAAACTTAATCCTAATGAACCAAATTATAGAGAAACATAGCACATAACATAGTAAAGGGGTGGAGAAGGTGTGTCATACCCTAGTTCTTATTTATTGCATCTGACGACACATTCGCCCTAAACTATCACGCTAAGAGAGGTTTAATAATTGGAACACCTGGCAAGCAAGGCCAGCAAAACTTGATGCAGTCCGGTGGACCGGTGGAGAAATCGGACGCCCCATAAAAATAAATCCTGTTGAGTACTGTCAGTTAACCTGGCTCAAGCTCTGCAGGTACACGTGGTCCGTTAAGCCATAATTCTCAACAGTATACCAACGGTACTACTAGAGACCGCGTGTCAGAGATCGCAAGCGACCAGCAGTGACAGAGATCTTCCGCTCTCTTCGAACCCATACACCTAGGATATTGACGCTTAATGGTGCCTTCTTGCTTCTCCCAGTGCCGGTGGAAACTGAAAGTCCTACAAAAACCGCATGCATCATGTCGTGGTAACAAGATCTCCCACTTACTAAGCTAGAAGCCTCTCAGCCACTGCGTGACCAGAACCAATAGGAGTGGCAGACTAAAACCGCGTTAAGTCTGGAGCTCCATCTCTCATGAATTTCAGAAAGCTTTAGGTTAGGTTAGGTTAGGTTAGGTTAGATTAGGTTAGGTTAGGTCCACGGAGTCGACATCCACCTCAAAGACTCCATCAAGATCCTCGGCCTGATAGTCGATAAACACCTCAACTACGCCCAGCACATCTTGGAAGTCTCCGTCAGGGCATTATCTACCACCACCCAGATGGCAAGACTTATGCCTAACATAGAAGGACCCAAGCCGGTAAAGAGGAGACTGCTCGTCATGGTCGCGCAATCGATCCTGCTGTATGCGGCTCCTGTCTGGCACGAGGCACTGACTATCAAAAGAAACGAGGCCAGGATGCTGAGAGCTTAGCAACAGATGGCACTTAGAGTCGCCTGCGCCTACAGAACTGTCTTCCTGGGTGCAGTGCTGGTAGTGACCTAAATGCCACCTATTTCCTTCCTTGCCCTAGAAAGAGCCACGAAACAAGAAGAGAGCCCAACTTTTCGCGCACACACCATCCCTGCGTGGCAGAGCCGCTAGGCAAGCACTCAGAATGGCCAATGGACCCGATCCCTTATACCCGACCTCCAACTGTGGGTAGCGAGGAAATATGTCGAAGTGTCATACCATCTAACATAACTCCTCACAGGCCATGGATGCTTTAATTCATATAAGCATCGAATCAGTAAGTTGGCTTCCCTCAAGTGCGACCACTTCGATGATGAGGATGACCAATGCTATCGGTGGGAGCAGATGCGGGTCACTGCATTGTTGAGGATTGGTAAAACCTTGACTCCAGCCAACCTCGTTAACATCATGCTCCGGGACGAGGAAAGCTGGAGAACCATAGCAGACCTAGCAGAAAAGATAATGCTAACCAAGGAGCATCTGGAGAGGGAGCAGCAATCGCAACCCACAACCCCCCGGCACTAACAGTCGAGGGTGGACGGAGGAAACCTCGCTGCGGACAACACCACCTCCAGTTAAAGCAGCTAAACGGTGATAAACTAAACGTGTAAATGGAAACCGGAATGGAACGTGAAATACGAAATCCTGGTGGACGGGACCCTACCTAGCCCGCGGCCGGAGAGTACCCGTACACCGTACAGGCGAAATGCTGGGGACCAACGACGGTCAACCGCGTCGGTCTTCGAGTCCGTAAAACACTTTATGCAACCTATTAACACCCTAAAAAATTCTAGTAATCTTTCTTCAACCGGCAGTACTTGAAGTAATGCGCAAGCGGTCCCAGGTACTATACGATGGTCCCTCGAAGGAGTTTACTAGTGAGTAAGAATCTCATACTACCGATCAAGTGCGGACTGCTGGCGGTGTCATTCGTCATGAAGGTTTTTTTCCTACCTCCGTTAAAATAAAAAAAAAAGGTTAGGTCAGGTCGAGGTCCATGAAACATTAATATTATATTAACAGGTTAACTCGGTGAACAACAGCGCGGCAATTGCCATGACAGCCGGTTGATCATGTGACGAGATGTGACGTCACATTTCGGCTATTTTTTATAAATTAATTTAAATTACTGCCTTCCGTTGGATTTAAAAAAAATTAAGAGGCAAAAATTTGTTCCAAACTACAGGGGCATATTATAGTAAAGAAATAAAAATATTTTATTGAGCGGTTTTCGAGAAATATCGTAAACTTCAAATTTATTTGATGAAATTTAAGTTTTGGAACTATTGATGTATTCGACTTATAATAAATAAAATTTATGTAGACCTGTTTCTGTTGTAATATATAATTAACAAAAAAGAATTTGAAAATTTAGATGCTAAAATCATATTTTGGTTGCCTTAACTATATTCTAAAGAAAATCGAAGTTTACCATATTTCTTGAAAACCGCGTACTAAAATATTTTTATTTCTTCGGCATAATATGCCCCTGTAATTTGGAGCAACCTTTGTTTCCATTGTTTTTTTTAAATTAAACTGTAAAGGCAGTAATTAAATAAAATTTAAAAAATAGCCGAAATGTGACGTAGTGCCGCGTCATTTGACGTCACTGTAACTCCTCCCATTTTTAGCCACCGAGGTAACCTGGTAATATAATAGTATGTTTTATGGACCTCGAGGTTAGGTTAGGTTCGGTTAGGTTACATTTTTTTTGTGAGTGAGAGGTGGGAATCTTGGAAAGACACCACATCGCTCGGTACGATGTGGTAGTGTGGAATTCTTTGCCACTAAAGTTAGGTTGGTTTAGGTTAACCTCTAACAATGGGTATAGAGGAAACATGGCGAACTTGCATACTATCTGACGCAAATCTTAACATGTCATGGATGCTTGAACGCATACAAGTATCTGATCGATCAGAAAGTTGGCCTTTTCCAAGTGCGAACATTGCTACGAAAACGATAGCGCAGAACATACCCTGTTCTAGTGCTACCGCTGGGAAGAGAGGCGATTCACGGTGTTGCAGACAGTCAGTGAAACTCTGACTCCAGCCAATCTCGTCAACATCTTGTTTCGAGACGAAGAAAGCTGGAGAACCATAGCAGAGTTGGTTCACAGTATAATAGGAAACTAAACAGCAATTGGAGAGAGAGAGGAGCAAATAAGACGACGCTAAGAATTAGACCGAAGTGGCAACATCGAAGAGAGAGCAAAGAGCTTCTGGCAAACCTTCATCGGAAGAAATGTAAAAGCGGATTCCCGAGTAGATTATATAGAAAAGAGAAAAAGGGGTTAGTGGGCAACTTCTTGCGTAATTCCTGCAGGAGGCGTCTATTCCCCTATACCTCTAAAAAAGGTTAGGTTAGGTTAGGTTAGGATAGATTAGCTTAGCTTAGCTTAGGTTAAATTAGGTTACGTCAGGTTAGAGATAGACTATTATAAATCTTGAAATCCTCCCTAACTCTCCCACAACAAACTTTTCTACATTCTTCCTTTTCGGAGCGCCTGACGCCTTACTGGCAGTTTGAGGGGTGAGTGGGGAAGAAGTCCAACCCATGCTCTTAGAAGAGTGAGCTGCTGATCCATAGCAACTCAATTGAGAAAATGTATCAGTCTTCAGATCTGAGAGCACCGTGGTGCATTAGTTAAAACTCCTATATATTGCAATTATTTCTTCGAGTAATTCATTAAAGTGCATTTATTTAAAAAGTTGATGTTAGACTAGCTAGTAATTAGCCGAATTTCAAATTGCTTTTCTTTGAAAAAATAGTCGTAACATTTTAAGCGAAATAAAAGTTTAGCTGGAAGCATTTTTACAATCAAGGTAATCTGCAGAATAACGTTTAGTGTGCCTTAGGCGTCGACATTTTGGTAAAGGAAGTGTACAAAAAAGCATCAAGGATCGTTTTAAAAATGATCTGGATCGTTTTTTTCAGACGACTTTAAAACCAATATACTTAAGTGGTGTTATCTAGCTGTTGCTCTCTCGATCAAAGTACTTACTTTATTCATTTTCAACAAATGGTGAAGTAAAAAGATTAAAAGAACTCAAAAGCCTATTATATGTTTTCAAAAGAGCTTAATTTGAATTTTTTAAATGTTAATAAAATAAGAGAGTAAAAATAATTGCGTTATCATTGCAAGTATGAAAGTGTAATATTTTCTAGAGCTTTCATAAATACTAAAAGGAAGCTTTTGCTTTGGATTTATAAAGCTTATCTATATCTATCAACACACACACACACACACACATCGAGCTATGCACACAAAAAAAGAGTAGCCTCGAAATCGTAGTATATTATTTTTGATTGATCGAATAAAATAATAATTTGTGAAACTTTAATGACTTTATGGTTTATTAATGGTTTGTTTACTATTATATACAAGTTGGATTTGAACTTAATGCTTTCACTTTTACGTCGTTACATTACCAACCAAGTTAATTTCTTTAGATGATTGCCTGAAAAAGTAATATTGAAGAAAATAATATATTATGATAAAAGACGTAAATTAACGCTTCAAGGTCAAAGGCGGGCCTTGCGAACCGAGGCGTACACCGAGTACCCCCACCCAAGTTCAAAACTTAAAATAAAACTTTAGTAAGACTGCCTGTAATAATAATAATAGTAGCCTGTAATAGCATGTCGAAAATTTATATAGCCGAATACAAACGATCGTCAATATGCTGCTAATGAAAATTCCCGATGTGATTTACTCCCTATATTGCTCTATACTCTTCTATATTGCTCTCTGTCATA
The DNA here is from genome assembly GCA_963924605.1 of Malthinus seriepunctatus. NCBI lineage: Eukaryota > Metazoa > Arthropoda > Insecta > Coleoptera > Cantharidae > Malthinus > Malthinus seriepunctatus. The sequence continues at coordinate 20,947,522 of OZ004604.1, forward strand.
GATGACTGATGAGTCAATGTTTCTATCAACTATGACGTTGAAAAGAAACACATAAGCGGAGAGTGAATTTTGTGGTCACGTGTCGGTAAAGAAAAAAAATTCAAGTATAGTTATGAAAGCCTGCTTAATTTTTTTAAACACAAAACAAAAAAAATCTTTTTAATAAAAAATTCTTGAAAACAAAAATTTTTTTTTGGTTTATTGGACACTCGTGTAAGTACCGTATCTTTCATATACTTGAAACAATAAAACTAAAAAAACTATGTGAGAAGGAAAAACGGGATTAAAATAGCAAACTAATCAAGCAAAAACCAAAGTATAACAAAAGTTTGTGTCATTGCTATTGATTTACTTTACTCGGAAAGCTCTATCTTCAATCAAACCGATTGTTCCGGACACATCAGATAATGGATTTGACAGCTTTAATAAAAGTATAAATAAAGCTTTCACAAACTTTATCAAATATATACGAGAGAGTAGAGAATTTCCAGAGAGTTACTATTGTTAAAATAAAATTTAATTATTCAAATTTATACAAAATTATGCTTCACATTGAGTTCATTGGCAAAATTTTCTAAAGTACTTTTTGATAGTATTTTTTTTCCGTAGAGGCAATTAAAAGTGTGTTTGTTAACTATTTTGAATTTAAATTATTGATTGATTAACGGTTTAGCATCGGCATTATTCTTTATGGAATTCTAGTAACTTAATTTTATTTTCTGATCAACTTACATTTTTAAAACATCAAAAAATAAATCTTAACACAGTTATTTTACATCGTAAATAATAACATAAAGTAACATACCAAAATAACGTAACCTCGAAAAGTTGTGTAAATTAAAAAAGTAATTTTATTTCGTGACCAACTTGCATTTCTAAAACTGTAAAAATTAATTTTTAGTAGTTACTTTTTATCGTAAATAGTAACATAAAGTAACATACTAACATAACATAGCTTAGAAAATTTCTGTAAATTAAAAAATTTATTTTATTTCCTGATTAACTTGTATTTCTAAAACTTTAAAAATTAAGTTTTAGTAGTCATTTTTCTTCGTAAATAATAACGTAAAGTAACATACTAACATAACTTAGCATAACATAACCTAGAAAAGTTATGTAAATTAAAAAAGTTATTTTATTTTATTTATTTTTAATTTTATTTCCTGATCAACTTGCATTTCTAAAACTTTAAAAACTAAGTTTTAGTAGTTATTTTTCATCGTAAATAATAACGTAAAGTAACATACTAACATAACGTAGCATAACATAACCTAGAAAAGTTATGTAAATTAAAAAAGTAATTTTATTTCATTTATTTTTAATTTTAATTTGTGATCAACATGCATTTCTAAAAGTTTAAAAACTAAGTTTTAGTAGTTATTTTTCATCGTAAATAATAACGTAAAGTAACATACTAACCTAACGTAGCATAACATAAACTAGAAAAGTTATGTAAATTAAAAAAGTTATTTTATTTTATTTATTTTTAATTTTATTTCGTGATCAACATGCATTTCTAAAACTTTAAAAACTAAGTTTTAGTAGTTATTTTTCTTCGTAAATAATAACATAAAGTAACATACTAACATAACGTAACATAACATTACCTAGAAAAGTTGTGTACATTAAGAAAGTACAAGATAGAAAGTTCTCGTTTGGTATCCATATTCAAACAAGCCAACTGAGTAATTTTCTGCCTTAAACAATAGATTTCCGTTACAAAATTAAAAGTTGAACGTCGCGACGCTTAGCGTCGATGTGATGAAAAGTCGAGTTTAGTATCGTTTGACAGCTTTCATTACGTTCTGAAATTTTTTTATAATACTTTTTTTCTAAAGTAAACCATTTTGAAACTACAGTCGAAAAACAAAATTACCAATTATCCGTTTTTTTGCGTTATCTCGGAAACCATTTTGAATTTTTCAATTTTCTAAACGGATTCTTAAAGTTCTGCAAAATATGCAACTTTTTGCTAATTTAACCAATCTCGTAACTCACCCTGTATACACTCGTATTTGCAAATTTTGTTTTCACTAATAATTTAGTTTTAAATTTGAATTTAAAACATCTCATGCTATTTTGAAATAAAAGACGCAAGACTTAAATTTTTTCTCCACTAAAAAAAGGAGAATAGTAAGTTTTTATCTTACTTTAACATGAGTAGTAGATGCAAAGTAATATTAAAGTCTTGATGATGTGGGATTTGGATGTGTCTGCAGTGCGACAGGCAGTTAGCGACAATAATCGCGTGGATAAAGAGCGATGTCATAAATCACATGCTGGTGGCTAATGCATATATCAGTCTTGTAGCGCACCCCAGGTATCGAAAGTTTCATTTACCCTCCCCCTATATATTTAGGTGAAATAATTTTAGCTAAAGGTAATAATAACAATGGAGACTCACAATTTACAAGTACACGCGCCAGCTGTTACTCGAGTTACCTCAAAATAACTCCTTGCATTTTAAGACACAAACATCGAGAATCTTACAAGAGATAAACATCTCTAAAATGTTTAATCTAATTTTCAATAACTCTCCTCTAGAGCTCCCTTATTTGAATGACAGACCGCAGGATAAGTTATTGTTATTGAAGCTAGTAATGTTAGATTACTTAATTAATTAATTATGACGTTAATTTATCAAACTAGACATTTTTGGTTTTACAAAATTAAATTTTAACCTAAAATTAAATGCACTAAATTATTGATTTATAACCTAACAATGCACTTGGTAATAAATTTGCAACAAGTACGCTCTCATAAAGTTTACATTGTTTCTAGTGTTATTTCAGTAAAATCACACTTTTGAAATTCGTTTATTTTAACAAAATCAAACAATTTCAATCTGTAATTACAAAAGTTGTAATAACAGTCATAAAATATTCAAAAATCGCCCCAAAACTCAGGAAATCTATAAAGTAATGTTGTTAAAGCATGATTATGTAACTATTACTCGGTTCAGTTATTTTATTAATTTTCTAAATGACGACTTTGCTTCATCGATTATCATAAAAATTAAATCATGACTTTTTAGTGGTAGCAAATAAAACAGTAGCAGCCAAATTTGTCAACCTAAACGATGTCGACAATAAATAAATGATAACTGAAGTTCGGAGAGTGACTAATCTGTTATAGAAGTCATATCAGTCGTGAAAGCTCTACAAATCACTCTTTTAATGAGATCATCAATTAACCGACAGTTTAATTTTTTATTTCAAATTCTTTAATGTTTTTTTGTCGAGGGGGATAAAACTAAGGGCACGTACTTTTACTATTGGTTAGTTTACTAGGTTGTCTAACCGACAGTAAAAGTACCGGGTCTAAAATGTATTTTAACCAACTGTGACTTGTCAAAAAACTATTATCAATCATAGATGGAACAAAAATTTGATTATTACAGTGAATAATGATTATAACAATAAATTAAAGTTAGCTACACTCTACACTACATTACACCATGTGTAGTGTAACTCACCGTGTCTCTCAAGGCTCTAACTCCTTAAGGAATAGCCTGACGGTATTTTTACCTGTAATAAAAATTATAGAGCACAAAATTCTCTATCAGAAACCATTAAAAATATTTGTTCTAGCTGTCATAATTAATTTTTAAAAATTAATGAAATAAAAAAAATTCAATAAAATCGAATTCTAGAACTCACTTTGTCTCTCGAGACACTAACTCCTTATACAGTAGTCTGACGGTGATTTTACCTGTACTTAATAAAAATTATAGAGCAGGAAATTGTCTATTCAAAACCATTAATAATTTTTGTTCTAGCTGTCATAATTCATTTTTAAAAATAAATCAAAAATGAAAAATAATTCTACAACTCACTATATCTCTCGAGGTTCTAGTTTCTTAAGTATTCTGACCGAAATTTTATATCTAATGAAAATTATAATAATTTACTGTATTTTGTAACTATTACATTTAATAATCATTAGACTTTACAGACAACTACTAGCACATATTTATGCAACTATGTCACAAAGAGTTCTAAAACCACCACATATTCATCTTCTTTAGTGTAACCGTAATAAATGTTAATTAACTGTCGCCTCAAATTATCGTGGATGCAAATGTGAAAACTATGATTTAAATCTTCCCTTAGGAAACACCACAATAATTATCTCTTCTAATTAAATAAATCTGTTGGTTTAAGGTAAACAAAGATGATGTATGTACTTGGAAATAGTACGTTGTTAAAGAAGCTTTTGAATTCTTAATACCATGGAAGTGCAGTTTTGTAAGCTCCTTGTTTGAAATGTTTTACTCTCGAAACATATTATTAAAATCGATGCTATTTGTGGCTTTTTTATTTTCTTGAAGTACAAAGATAGATAGAGCTTTATCGTTTTGCTTGTGTATTTGATGGCAATTCTGCAAATGAATTATTGAACAATCGATTTTATATTAGGTAATTAATGAGTTCACGGAGGTTAGTTAGAATCTTGTGTAGAGTAGAATATCGGTTTGCGCGCCGTGGTATAATATTGGATATGTAGGTATGGTAGAAAGAAACCTGGTATGTCAGCTCAGCATACGAAAACGCGTTCTCTTTTGCGCATGACGTCAAGTGGGAGAATGTCACATCACGTATCGATATCAACCAACGACAGCCCTGTGCTGTCAAGAAAGTCAAGAAGGCAACTTTTATTACTTTCTTATTTAGCCTAACAAACTATACCTTCTTGAAACTATTAGTTGCTAGCGGAATTTAAAAAAAATAATTTATACTGATGTAATAACATTTTAAGAAAATTAACAGACCATAAAGAAAATTGTGGAAATATTATAGAAACGAGTTTTCTTAAATTTGAAAAATATGATTTTATATAGTAGGCGAAGTATATAAGGTAAGATAAAATCAAATATAAAGGTTAACCCAATTTCATTTTTACAATACATTACTGAACTTCATTTTTATCCCATTCAATTATGTTAACCTTTTTTAACCTTTAAATTTTAGCCATACTCTTTAGTGCAAAAAAAATTTTTTTTTGTGTTTGTATAAAACCTGTTGCGTATAGGTTAAAACCTTCCAGTTGAGTTATTAAAATTTAATTCTGTTATAAAGAGAAAGAGAGGAGAAACTAAAATAATAGAATTGACTTTTAATTAAAAAGAATTTTTTAAAACTGACCTTGTTCTTTCTTTTTTAACATTTTCCTTTTTTTACATCTTTTCTAAACAACAATTACCTTATTGCGTTAATTACCGAAAACTTCCAAGCTTTATGAGTTCATAATTAGACATTTTTTGTATTCTTTTTACCTTCTTATTATTTTTTTGTTATTTTACGATTTTAATTATGTTTTGTTTTAACTATATATACAGTGTGTTTTTTTCGAAAATTTAATTAAATGAAAAGGTTTTGAAAATGTTCAAGGTGTCAAAAATGCCCCTTTATTTTCAAAACTTCAATTTATTTTACACTACGCACCCTACGATAACGAAATACATTTAGGGATCAGCCTTTAATCGTTTTCTGAATGACTTGCTTTTCGATAACCACTCTTTAGATGGTAGGAAGTCACAAGCAATATAGTCGAAGAAATTCATTTTCAAAATAATTATTTTTTAAACTCATTTTTTTCATTATGTAGCTGCTCTATATAAGTTATAATAGTATATTATCATACAAGGGCGTAAAATGATGTTTTACAGGCGTGGGGGAACCTTACGAATCGAGGCGTACGCCGGCATTTGCAACCACCTGAGTAAATATTTATAAACGTCGCGTCGTATAAAATTGGCACCTATTCTATTTAGAACAAAACCATTACATAAATGTCAATAGATGGCGCACTCGTCTAAGCATAATTTGGGACTGTAAAGTAGCACTTATAAAGCACAAAATTTTTTATAAAAGTCCATAACAATAGTCGTCTATATTGTCTATTAACTGTCATAATTAATTTAAAACAATTAATCAAATATGAAAATTCTACAACTCACAGTTGTACCTCTCAAGGCTCCAGCACCTTAAGGGCTAGTCTGACTGTACTATTAATTACTTGTACTAAAAATTATAGAGTAGAAAATTTTCCATCAAAGCCCGTAAAAATTTTCCTCCTAACTGTCATAATTAATTTAAAACAATTAACCAAACTTGAAAAGTTATATAAAGTCGAACTTTACAACTCACTGTGCGTCTCGAACCACGAGCTCCTTAAGGAGTAGTCTGACTGTAATTTGATCTGTAATAAAAATTATAGAACAGAAAATTTACTATCGAAGCCTGTAAAAGTGTTCGACTTAACTGTCATAATTAATTTAGAACAATTAATTATTTAAAGTCGGATTCTACAACTCACTGTGTCTCTCGAGTCTCCAGCCCTTGAAGGGGTACTCTAACTGTAATTTTAAAATTATATTATAGAATTAAAATTATAGAACAGAAAATTCTCTATCGAAGCCCGTAAAATATTCGTCCTAACTGTCACAATTAATTTATAACAATTAATAAAAGTTGAAAAATAATTTCAAGTCGAATTCTCGAGGCTCTAGCTCTTTCAGCAACGTTTGGTCTGTAATTTTACAATTAGATAAGACAATTTAGACAAACCCACTAGTAATTTTCTTAAACAAAAAGAATACGTCTACATAAAGTAAAATGTTGAACGTTGCGACGCCTAGCGCCGTTTTCATAAAATATCGAGTTTAGTGTCATTTGATAGCTCTTTTGATAGACTAAAACATTTTTTCGAGTTTGTTTTTAAACTAAACCTAAGTTGGATATACTATTTATTTTTAAATATCGTGGAGAACAAAAAGTAACCTGTTAGGTATAATTAATTTAGCTTTACGATTTTGGTTAAAAGTTTGTGTTAAATTGTAACGTAAAAAGAGATATGGAGTTTTTATTAAAAAGTTTTAAGTAAAATTTAACAAAATACGTTAATGTACAAGTTGAACAAAAATATGAATAATTTAACTTTTTAGGTAACTTTTTTTTTGTGGTAACAAAAGCTAATATAAATAGGTAAAATAAAATAAAATATGGAAGGAACAAATGTACTGGCTAATTACTACGGAAATAATCATGTTCGTTATCTTTTACAAACATTGAACTAAAAACCCCTCAGAGCTTACGTATTTAGTTATGTTAAACAAAAAGCGAAAGTCTTTTGTTGTCTATCTTTAATTCCATTGAAGCTTATTTATAGATTCCAAATTGGTTGGACTAATACAAAAATATTATCTTTTGTTTTGAGGGTTGAAATCGACGAGGTGAAATTATCAGAATATATTTTTATCTTTTACAATCCCTAATCTAACTAAGGGTCCGCTAAGGATCTAACTTAGGAATATTAATGATAAAAATAATAAGATATTTCTGTATATAAGAGTGACTTGCGTTTGCTTGCTTAGGGGAAGACTCATTATTTGCGTTGGGGATTGAAGTGTCGTAAAAATGCTTACGTTGGATGAAATCTAATGAAGCTCACGTTACTTTACAAATTTCAATCAACTGCTTGTAACACACTTTAAAATGTAATTTTTGGCTTTGAAGGGTTTCTCGAGGAAAAAGGGTCGTAGGAAATCAAAATTCGGAAAGAAGTTTTATAAGCGTTAGTAATGCTAATTTCCTATGCTCATATCATCAACACGATTATTTAGAATATCCGTTTTTTTATAATGTTTGACACTAGTTTAATCCGATAAATTTCAATATGGCAACGTAGCAACGTTAGAGTGTGAAAGTTTAACGTTATTTGTATATAAATATAAAAATTTAGGTTAAGTACCTACTTTTTGTTCTTTTTAACCTCAATTTTTAATATCGACACAATGAAAAACGTATGGATCATCGGAAATGCGCAGTAAGGTCTGAAAGAGACAGAGATATAAAAGAAGAAAGAGAGATAGACAGATTGAGGGAAGTATGATCTTATAAAAATTACGAGTGGGGGAAGTAGGGTAGGGATTGGTTTAGAGATATGGAAAATGGTCTATCCTTAAAGTTAAAATGTGTCAAATGTCAATCACTCACAATAGTTTTCATAAGTCAAATGTCAATCTGTGATCATAGTTACCATAATATGTCAATGTCGTCATCTGACGCTATGTGTCAATGTCAGAGGGGTAAGTTTCATCTGTCACCCAACATATATTTGAATGTCAAGGTCATCTGTCGCCATATGTCAATTACATCTGTCATTTCATATGGCATATGGTGGAATTATCTATCAATTTCAGAGATTGGTTGAGAGAGATGGGGAGTGGGGGTAATCTGTTACCATAGTTTCTATATGTCAATTGTTAATCTGCCACCATGGGGTAGAGTCATATGGCATGCCTTATGTCATTTCAACTGTTATTTTATTTCAAGGAGTCATCTGTCATCCTATCTGTCAAACCACCTGTCAACCCATCTATCAACCCATCTGTCATGCCATATAATCTTCTGATCTCTCAGATGAGTTTGATAGATAGGATGAGATGACAGATGAGATTGACAGATAAGATTAACAGATGAGATGATATGACATAAAATGAAAGTGACAGATGATGTTCATAATAGAAGAGGCATAAGCAGACAAAAAAAATAGCACGCGTAGCGGGCGTTCATGATTGTATATGAAAAAGTCAAAGTTTTACATTGTAACGTTCGTTACCATATCTAAGAATTGAAATTTATAATTCTCGGATTAAACTTTTTTTTGCAACTCACTGTATAGAGTCTGTGTAAAAATATCAACTTTCAGAATCAGAAGTAGAAAATTGTATATTGTTTTATAACGTTTCATGTTTCATGCGGACTAAAAGTACTTTTACTGCGCATGAAACATTTTATTTTGTTTTCAAACGTAAAAATCAATTGAAATTAAAAACAGAAAATTAACTTGAACTTGGTACACAAACAAATTATAAAGACAATTTTTTTTGTACATAATCACGTTACCAATGCCTCATTTTTCCAGCGCCAAGTTACCTAGTTCCTGCATCTGTATTAAATCGTCTTTCTTTATTTAAAAAAACTGTCTTATCGAATATAAATCGACCTCATTTCTCAATCTACAAAAAATTGACATTTGCACTCTAGTGCCAAAATGACTAAGGTAATTTATTTCGACCTTTTTTGGGGTTGGGGTTGGACTCCTGCGCCACCAACCCATAAAACTGCCAGTAGGGCCACCCGACTGCGGGTTCTAAGGAAAACGTCCACAAGGGCGCCTCTTGGAGAAAATGTGTAGAGTGTCCGTGGCGTGATGCATGGCGGAACTCGGCGGTCCGGTCAGCGTAAGCCCCATCTCGGGTTGCAGCGAGCAACAGGCGTGCATGTAAGTGTACATTGTACATGGTAAGGCTTGTGGCTTGACCACTTGTCAGGCGCCGGTATTCCGTAACGCGGAAGGGGGACGGGAAGGCTGGGTGGTAGGAGAATTGCCCTACAATACGCCTTAACCTAACCTACCCTCTAGGGAACCACAGTAAGCTCTTGACCGAAGGAGTTACTATGTAGGTCTTATAGAGCCCCCGATCTCAAAGGGATCGCTGATAATGATCAAACGATTCGGTAGTGGTTTGGAAGCCAAGCCGGTCGCCGTTTTATGGATGGGAGGTGGTTGCTGATAGGTGGTGCTGGTGAGTTGTCACTATGGTAATGGCGAATCTAACTTATTTTTAACCTAACCTAACCTAACGGCAGAACGCTGAACACCACCAGGTTGTGTTCCTAGCTTCTGCTTGGCGTAGTCAGGTATGAGACGCGCCAGTAGCAACGTTACATGTAAAGGTAGCATGGTTGGTGATATGGATCTGATTCTGTACCGGGAGCGGAGCGGGTGGGAGGATATGGTTGCTGGTTGACAGTAATCTATCTTTGTCTAACCTAACCTAACCTAGAGGCCAGATTACGACCGGGACCGATTGTGGTCGCTGAAGATGCCAATGATGGTCTCCGCTGGCCTGGCTTCAGATGTGGTGGGGGTGACTATTATAGCACCTCTCTTCCGCTAGTGACAGGTGTTAAGACTGACTGGAGGTGTTGGAAGCTTACATTCGGTGCTGCGGGAGGAGTGGGAGCCTCAGGCGGATATGCGCTACGTCTACCCACTCCAATTGGTGCTGGTCTCGCAGTGGCTGTTGAAAAGGTGAATGCGCTGCATCGCCCTTTTCGTCAGGAGTAGAGTCTCCCCCTGTGGAAGGCTTTAACAGCGGGGTTTAAGAACCTCATTGTTACTCCCACAGGGCTCGCATCGGCCGGAACATCGTCCAAAAAACTCAGACACACGGTGTCCAGTAGTCCTCGTCTGATGAGCACTGAGTAATACTGCACCAGGATGCGCTTCCGAGCTGTTGGGTTGTAACCGGGTGTGGCGAGTTTTTGAAAACCGGCGGTATTCAGTGTGAGCAATCGTGGTGGGGATGACGCCACCGGCTTTGCCGGGATTATATCAAACACTTGTTAAGTATCGACGTTCCGCTGGCTCAGCCTCGGGACGCGATGGTAACTTGACAGGACCCGCTCACGTGTCAAGACTGGGTGTTATGATTACCGAGATGCTTTCCAGGTGCTAGTCCTGGGGTGGCTGTTGAATGTCTTAGATGCACGCTCGAGCTTTTTTCAGATTAATAATGCTCAAAAAGTTCTCAATAAATTTACCTACATACATTTTGGCACTTTCGTGCAAATGTCAATTTTTTATCGATTGAAAAATGTGGTCTTATTATATTATAAATGAAAATTTTTAAAAAAATTATATTTTTTACATTACAAATGCTTATAGAAATATCATTTGATGTTACAATAATTAGGTATTTGATGTGAATAAGTAAGGTTAGAAGTTACTTTTACATTCTATGAGGTAAAAAGTTCACTTTTATGTCCTAAGGATGTTAATCCTGTAGAACGTTAATCTTACTTATTGAGTAACAAAATGTCAACTTTTTTAGACGTTTGAAGAAAAAATAAATTATATCTTCTTCTCTGTGTTGTCAGTAATACGGATACCTAAAAGGTAAGCCCAGAGGCAGATAAGCAGAATAAAGAAGCCGAGAGAGACGCTAAGGGACCAAGCAGGCACGCAGAAGAGTAAAATAATTTAATATTATTTCAAATAATTCAATTTTAATAATTTGTTTTTATGTAAAAATGTTTGATGTCGCATTTACAAAAATACGAAAATTATAATTAAATTCAAATTGTTACGAACTGTAATTTGCTCAAGATTCTTCACAAACAACAAAAGAGAGAAGCGTTTTCGTTATTTTACGAATTGTAATATTGTAATTATGAATCGCGATTACACTTACCTGCCTATGAAAGACATCAAAGGGAAACTGCTATTTTCAACACTACAACTTGTCAGCACTAGTCTAATTACATAATCGAAATTCTTACGCTCAAGATATATTTACTAACACGTTATTAAATTACTATTATTAATAGGTGGAGGTGCAATTAATTGCTCCAAGTATTAAAATCAAATTATGCATAACTTAATTTTAATTGAAATTTACAACACTTTGAGGTGTTAAAGAAGAAAAAAATCACAGTTTACGTCAACTAATTTTTTTAAACGTCAGAAGAACTGTAAAAAGAACTTACGTAAAATTATAGACGAAATAAATATATTTATTTCGTCTATGGTAAAACCTTAAAGTTCTCACAACTTTTAGGGTTAAATGGGACAATCAGACAAAATATAACATAAGATTAGTTCCCATTAAGTTTAAAAGTCTATAAAATAATCTACAATGGAACATTGTAACCTAAAAGACACCATACAAGCAGTTAAGAGTTTTGAAGTTCGTAATACCGGGTGGGGTCCAAATGGACCCCAGTGTTTGTTTTTGGCTTGCCATTTTCGTAATAATTTTTTGGTTGATTAACGCTTTTGGGACTTTATTCTTTTATTTTATTTCTAACCAAAAATACATACTCGGTGATTTTGCATTTACTATTATTATTGTTATTAAATAATTATTAAAGTATTGTAGGAGTCCACCTATTAAACCAATGTTATAATAAAAATCCCGCCACAGCAACCTTAAGGTCGATTCTTATAGATTTTTTTATGCTAACTAAGACAAAAGTAGCGTTTCCATGTGAAAGGGAGGGGGGTGATTTCACCCTTAAAAATGGGGTGAAAATGTGATAATTACGTTTTCCCTGGTTTTCTCTCTTTTTCTTAAAAACCATGGTGGTACTATTTATGGTTGGATATTGTTATGACATCGAAACGAATCGATTGACTTTTATAACATTTAGTTTATAACAACCCCTCCAGGAAATACAAATTCTCAATTATCTACGTTTAAAGTCACATTTAAATTTATTGGGGTGCTTTAAATTAACCTAAAAAAACGTGCTTAGGTTTACATTCTTCCTAAAGCTCCTGTGAACAAGAATCGACCACAATATTATCAAATAATAATAGCTCAGAGCAGAAAACAGCTGGGGTCCGTTCATACCCCTGTTTGTATTCGACGTTTCATTTTTAACTAGCTATTACGAAGGTTAATAACAGTACATCACCTTTGCCTGCTTTTCTACATGAAAATTCAAAAGCACCACTTACACAAATTCTAAAATGTGTAAAGCACATAAATTTGCAATGCCACTGCATCGTGCAGTACAATGTTTCTTTAGAAAAGAAAAATTCTTGCAGGGATTTCTACAAACGTTTTTTTTTAATTATGCACATAAAATATTTCATTTCAAAGCATAAAGATTGATTTTGTTGTCGAGTGTAAAAAAATAATTAAAAATTTCCGCTTCAGCAATTATTCAATTTTAATATCTTTATTTTGATTAGTATTTGAAATCAACTCTTTAATTACTTTTTCCTTTCAATCTTTAATAAAACTTTTTCAACTCATTTTATTATTTTTTTCTTTCAGTTTGATACTTATACTTCTTTTATACAGAGTGAGTTACTAACTAACACCCCCATACAAATCAAATACTCAATTATAATTTTTGAAAATTAAAAAAATTTTTTCTAAACCTGTTCAATTGAACTGCTGCAAATGTCTTTATTTTGTGTAAAAGAATTTAACTGTGCCCCTTTAAATGCGACACTATTATAGTATTAGAACTCGTAAATTATTATTATGCAGGGTGTCCTGTAAAGAATGCGACAACGTTTAGTCATAGATTTTTGAGGTTAAAATACGATAATTTCCACTCATGTGAAAATATTTGTTTAAAATTTACTATAGATGCTTACCATTATAAACTACACCAACAGAATTTTTTTTATAAAGTAGCCGTGACCATAAGAGGCACTTAACCTAACTTTTACAATTTGTTTTAGCTCTAACTTTAAGACCCTATAACTTTTAAACGGGAGGATTTTGTACTAACGTTTTAATTGGTTTTTGTCACCAAAAGAATCTGTGACTAACCGTTGTTTCATTCTTTACGGAACACCCTGTATAAACTCGTTTAGGGAGAGACCACTGATTTTGAAGAAAAGTTTAAAACGAAAAAAAATTCAATTTTCATTTGTAAACCTTCATTTTTTCAATTTAGAACAAAGCAAGCAACAAAAATTGCTTTTATGTACGTGTTCATCAATCTTATTTCTTTGTTGCGGTTAAAAATATGTACGCGAAATTATACTCGAAACAAAAAGCGATAAAATTAACAATAATATTGCTTTTATATTGCTTTAAGCGAACACGTGCATTAATAAAATTGATACTGGGGTTGTAGCTACCACTAAATAATTTATTCTAGAGTTTTGTTAGCTATTTTGGGGCTTTATAATACGTATAACAAACAAAATTTTAATCTATTTTGTAGTAACATAGAATTAGCAATATTTAATAGGATAATTAATTAGCCATTGATGAACTACTACAACAAGTAGTGATTCAAAAGGAGTTTTAGCTATTCATGGGTTTTATGGAATATGAAAAGGTTATTCATACGATTGAAACATGAAATGTGACCATTGATATTATGTTATTACATCCGTAACATGAAGAAACCATTGCAACAATAAAAACCCAGCTAAAATAAACCCAAAAAAGCACGGAGAGGCGTGAGATCTTGAGATCGTGAGATACCCTCACCTTTGGGGAAAAATGATCCTTTTGCTGGGTGAGCATTATGACCATTGTTTAAGTAAACTATACTCTTTCTTTTATAAAAAGATCCGCTTTTTTAACACTTACTTTAGTTCCTCTATGAGGCATTCTTTCTTAGAGGGATCATTATACCCCACTCTCCCCTATCAAAAATAAATTTGGTTATTTAGTTGTTTAGTGTGAAAATTTCTAAAGACTAAAAGTGACAAAATTTCCTTGTCATTTCAAAATTATAGAAGTAAATTCAGCATGTGGTAAAGGGTGGTGTTCTGTTTTAGTAATTAGAAAGAGACCAGAATGCCTAAAAGTTAAGGTCTGAAGACTTGAAGAACTACCCCTCTGGCAATCGTAGTTTTGCACGTAGTTTCAGTAAAAGATAATAACATGACAAGATGAAACATCAGAGGAGTAATAACAGAAAAGAAAACAAACAAAAATATAACCAAACGTTTCAAAAATTGAAAATGCAATAGTTTTAGATAAAAATAAGAAAGGAAAAACAAATTTTTATTATATAATTTACAGGTTTACACAACACACAGATTGTTAGTTTTTGCATGTAATAATACTTTTATTGTTAAGTGCTGATTATTTATAAAAAAGCAAATTAACAAATATGTTTATGCAAACGACGTGGCGCTTAGAGCAAAATATAAAACTGTAAACTAAAGGGTAGTGAAGCACAATCTCTTGTTGATAATGCATGTCACACAATACAAATACTTGCTGCAGGCGCCTCCACAATGCACACCGATACACAAAACGAGTTTGCTTTAACTCAAAAAGCGAATGAAAATTCGCATTTTTTAATAATATTTTAAATTAAAGCCTTAAAATAAAAATAAATTATAAAAAAAAAAAAAATTATAAACTAAAATGCACAAATCTCATTTATTCATATAAAAAGTTGAATTAGAGCAAAATGTACGGTTTCATATGAATATTGAAATTGTGCAAAAATTGCTTTTAGGTTTATCGATTCTCTATACCTACGTATCGAGACCGCAACGGTTCAACTGGAAAAATTTGTAGGTACATAAATGTCAACAAATCATAGCGTAATAAAACGTTATTAAATGTAATAAACAAACGTATAATATTTATTTTACAAACAAACAACCAATTCCTATTTACATAATACAATCAATTTCGTTGTAGTTGAAAATGTTGTTTTGGTAAGGAATATGAATAGCTAGGTGGTACTGTTTCAAATGTGTATTTTACTGGGAAGTCTCTAAGGTGTGCAATTGTGCATCAGTGTGCAGGGCCGGCATTACCCGAGCCATGTTAGCATTTCACACAACGAACTTGCTACTTGGCAAAATCCGTTAAAATGTTTCATGTGAGCAACATAATGACATTCGGCACAGATCCGAGTTGTTTACTCTTCTAAATGACCAAATAACCCTGACCACTTCCGCATCATTAAACTCTTCTTCAAATTTCAGATGCGGACCTGAAATAGCAAATAATTTTAATTATTTCTTTAAGGTTTTAAATTATATGGCACTTTAAGGCACTTCGGGGGTTGTAGTGAAAGAATGAGTAGATGTCAAAAAATTGTGGGTGCAGACTGCAGGGCTGTGTAGACACAAGTTAGTGTGATGTAGCTTTTATCCAGAATTTCAACCTTTTCATTTCAGTAATTAAATAGTAAATCATTTTTTAATTAAATTATTTTATAGTTTTAACGCGCTTTGTCACTTAAGGGGTTGTAGTGAAGATATAAGTAAAAATTGAAGGATTTTGGATACAAGGTTGTGTAGACATAAGTAGTTTGTAGATATGTACTGAATTTCAGCTTTCTAATTTCAGTAATTAAATATTAAATAATTTTTTAATTATAATTTTTCCGTTATATGGTCTTTATATGACTAGGGGGTTATAGTGAAGAGATGTAGTGAGAGTACAAGTTAAAAGATTTTGATTGCAGAGCTATGTAGACATAAATAGTGTGTACATTTGCACCAAATTTCAGATTTCTAATTCTAGTAATTAAATAATAAATAATTTAATTGTAGTTTTTTAGTTTTTGCTTATTATGGCACTTATGTCACTTAGGGGTGTAGACAAGAGATGAGTGTAAAGTTTAGAGATTTTCGATGCAGAGCTATGTAGACACAAGTAGTATGTAGATGTATATTTGAACCAAATTTAAGATTTCTCATTTCAGTAATTAAATAGTAAATAATTTATAACTTATAATTTTCTTTTATAGTTTATACGTTTTATGGCACTTATCTCATTTAAGGGGTTGTAGTGAAGGACCGAGTAAAAGCTAAAAGAAATTGGATGTAGAACTGTGTAGATACAAGTAGTATGTAGATTTGTACCGAATTTTACCTTTCCCATTGCAGTATTATTATTATTATTATATGATTCTGAGGTTGGTCCCTATTGGTTCCTTGCATCGCGACCTCTTGGATCTATTGTGCACCTCGGATTTAGTCTTCCCTTATGGGAGTTCTGTGCTTCTTCTTCCCATTGCAGTAATTCAATAGTAAATAATTTTTTAATTAAAATTATTTCAGTTTTTACGTTTTACGGCACTTAGAGGGTTGTAATGAAGGGATGAGTAAAAGTTAAGAGATTTTGGATGTAGTTGTGTAGACATAAGTAGTATTGAGATTTGTACAGAATTTCAGCTTTCTAATTTCAGTAATTAAGTAGTAAATAATTTGTTAATTATAATTATTTTTAGTTTATACATTTTATGGCACTTATGTCACATAGGAGCTTGTAGTGAAGGGATGAGTAAGATTTAAGGGATTTTAGATGCAGGGTTGTGTAGACACAATTAGTATGTAGATTTGTACCTATTTTCAGATTTTTCATTGCTCTAATTAAATAGTAAATAATTTGTTAATTATAATTATTTTCAGTTTTTACGTTGTGTCACTTAGGAGCTTGTAGTGAAGGGATGAGTAAAAGTTAAGAGATTTGGATGTATGGTTATGTAGACATAAGTAGTACCTATGTAGATGTACAGAATTTCAGCTTTTCATTTCTGTAATTAAATAGTATAATTAATAATAAAAAATAATTTGTTAATTATACTTTTTTTATTAGTTTATACGTTTTATTCCACTTATATCACTTAAGCGGTTGTTGTCAGGAAATTAGTAAAATATAAGAGATTTTGGATGCAGGGTTGTGTGGACACAATTAGTATGTAGATTTGTACCTAATTTCAGAGTTCTCATTTATGGAATTAAATAATAAATAATTTTTCAATTAGATTTTTTTAAGTATTTACATTTTATAGCACTTATGTCACTTAGAGGATTGTAGTGAAAGGATGAGTAAAATTTAAGAGATTTTGGATGCAGGGTTGTGTAGACACAATTATTATGTAGATTTGTATCATATTTCAGGTTTTTCATTTCTCTAATTAAATAGTAAATAATTTGTTAATTGTAATTATTTTCAGTTTTTACGTTTTATGGCACTTATGTCACTTAGGGGCTTGTAGTGAAGGGATAAGTAAAAGTTAAGAGATTTGAATGTATGGTTATGTAGATATAAGTAGTACCTACGTAGATATGTACAGAATTTCAGCTTTTTCATTTCTGTAATTAAATAGTATAATTAATAACAAAAAATAATTTGTTAGTTATACTTTTTTTATTAGTTTATACGTTTAATTCCACTTATATCACTTAAGGGGTTGTTGTGAAGAAATGAGTAAAATATAAGAGATTTTGGATGCAGGGTTGTGTAGACACAATTAGTATGTAGATTTGTACCTAATTTCAGAGTTCTCATTTCTGGAATTAAATAATAAATTATTTTTCAATTAGATTTTTTTAAGTAATTACATTTTATGGCACTTATGTCACTTAGAGGGTTGTAGTGAAGGGATGAGTAACATTTAATAGATTTTGAGTGCAGGGTTGTGTAGACACAATTATTATGTAGATTTGTATCATATTTCAGGTTTTTCATTTCTCTAATTAAATAGTAAATAATTTGTTAATTATAATTATTTTAAGTTTTTACGTTTTATGGCACTTATGTCACTTAGGGGCTTGTAGTGAAGGGATAAGTAAAAGTTAAGAGATTTGAATGTATGGTTATGTAGACATAAGTAGTACCTACGTAGATATGTACAGAATTTCAGCTTTTTCATTTCTGTAATTAAATAGTATAATTAATAATAAAAAATAATTTGTTAATTATACTTTTTTTATTAGTTTATACGATTAATTCCACTTATATCACTTAAGGGGTTGTTGTGAAGAAATGAGTAAAACATAAAAGATTTTGGATGCAGGGTTGTGTAGACACAATTAGTATGTAGATTTGTACCTAATTTCAGAGTTCTCATTTATGGAATTAAATAATAAATAATTTTTCAATTAGATTTTTTTAAGTATTTATATTTTATGGCACTTATGTCACTTAGAGGGCTGTAGTGAAAGGATGAGTAAAATTTAAGAGATTTTGGATGCAGAGTTGTGTAGACACAATTATTATGTAGATTTGTACGGTATTTCATGTTTTTCATTTCT
Source organism: Malthinus seriepunctatus (assembly GCA_963924605.1). NCBI lineage: Eukaryota > Metazoa > Arthropoda > Insecta > Coleoptera > Cantharidae > Malthinus > Malthinus seriepunctatus. Next base: position 20,966,080 of record OZ004604.1, read on the forward strand.
CTAATTAAATAGTAAATAATTTGTTAATTATAATTATTTTCAGTTTTTACATTTTATGGCACTTATGTCACTTAGGGGCTTGTAGTGAAGGGATGAGTAAAAGTTAAGAGATTTGGATGTATGGTTATGTAGACATAAGTAGTACCTATGTAGATATGTACAGAATTTCAGCTTTTTCATTTCTGTAATTAAATAGTATAATTAATAATAAAAAATAATTTGTTAATTATACTTTTTTATTACTTTATACACTTTGTTCCACTTATATCACTTAAGGGGTTGTTGTGAAGAAATGAGTAAAATATAAGAGATTTTGGATGCAGGGTTGTGTAGACACAATTAGTATGTAGATTTGTACCTAATTTCAGAGTTCTCATTTATGGAATTAAATAATAAATAATTTTTCAATTAGATTTTTTTAAGTATTTACATTTTATGGCACTTATGTCACTTAGAGGGTCGTAGTGAAAGGATGAGTAAAATTTAATAGATTTTGAATGCAGGGTTCTGTAGACATAATTATTATGTAGATTTGTACCATATTTCAGGTTTTTCATTTCTCTAATTAAATAGTAAATAATTTGTTAATTATAATTATTTTTAGTTTTTACGTTTTAAGACACTTATGTTACTTTTAGGGGCTTATAGTGAAGGAATGAGTAAAAGTTAAGACATTTGGATGTATGGTTATGTAGACATAAGTAGTATGTAGATTTGAATATAATTTTAGCTTTTTCATTTCAGTAAATTAACAATAAAAATTAATTTGTTAATTATAATTTTTTATTAGTTTATACGTTTTATTCCACTTATGTCAATTAGGGGGGTGTAGTGAAGAAATGAGTAAAATTTAAGACATTTTGGATGCAAGGTTGTGTAGACACAATTACTATGTAGATTTGTACCTATTTTCAGATTTTTCATTTCTCTAATTAAATAATAACGAATTTTTTAATAATTTTTTATTTAGTTTTTACATTTTAAGGCACTTATGTCACTTTTAGAGGGTTGTAGTGAAGGGATGATTAAAAATTAAAACATTTTGGATTCAGGGCTGTGTAGACTCAAGTACGATGTAGATTTGTACCAAATTTCAGCTTCTCATTTCTTGTAATTAAATACCTATTATGTAAATAACTTTTTAATTAAAATTTTCTTTTTAGTTTTTAAGTTTTATGACACTTAGAAGGATGTAGTGACGGGATGAGTAAAAGTTAACAGATTTTGGATGTAGGGACGTGTAGAGACAAATAGTATGCAGATTTGCTCCAAATTCTAGATTTTTAATTTTAGTAATTAATAAGTAAATCATTTTTAATTTGTTTAGTATTTCTATTTCATAACACTTTGGGTGCTCCCTACCCTGACTACCATTTCATCAACCTGATGAAAAGCTTAATTTTCTTATTTTTGACAGAAAACTAACAGAAAGAGTTTTCGTAGAATCTTAACTTCTGATTTTTTCACAAATTCCGCTAATGGGGCGGAAAAGAGGAAAACAATTAAAAAACAATTAAAAAAGGGCTGAACTAAACAAAACTAAATTAATACTTACGTACCTTTACTATGCAAATATTTGATTTAAATAGTTGCAAAATTTAGATAACAAGAGACATCATTACATTAATTTATACTGAGCAAATATTACATTTTACGGTATTAAATTTATTATGTTGTTTACTTAAATTACACCACCAAAATATAAACGAGTATTAAATTTTGCTTAATAAAAAGTAAATAATTTATTATATCGACTATTTATATAATTTTAACGATCTTTTATTTTATACAGGGTAGATAAATTAAAAGTTTCAATCCTTTTGAAGGATAAAATGGATAAGGATAAGGAAGAGCACGCATTTTTCGTGCTTGTCTATCCCTCTGAGTAACTTTTAATGTAAAGTCCTAATTGAATTGTTTAGCTATACAAAATTTAGTGGTTTCAGCTCAACATTTTCACCAGGGTTCTTAAAATTTGGTCTATGTACCAATTTCCTCTCACAATTTGATATTAAGATTAAATTAACACCAATAGTCGAAGTCGAGTAGGACACGTTAAGCCGTCGGTTCATAACCCATGATTGGTTATACGGTTAGTCTATGATCCGAACAAAAATTAAAATTTCGTACTGTGGAAAACTTTTGAAGTGCCCGAATGACCGTAACTTTTCGAAGCAGTTTAGTTTAAATTAGTAAATAATTGGTTTGTTTGTAAAAGCAAATATAAATTTTGATACGCTAATAAAAGCCACTTTATAGTATGAGAATTTTGTATTAAGTCCTTATTAGAAAAGTTTAGGTGATCAATGTTTGTTGGTTCAATTTTACGAAACGAAACATTAAATAAAAAGTTTAAAATCGTAACGAGTTTTGGTATTACAAGCCATTTTCTGAAAAGTTGGATTGTAAAGCTGTATGCAGTAGCGTAGTATATTTCGTAATTTTACTCAATAACGTAGTAGTTTTAACACGGATAAGAAAAGTTTTGTAACGGTTACTAACCAAAAAGAATAGAACGCCTTCTTTTCCAATTTTGTTGGTCGTAAGCTTTAGCTTCCAGATCCTCCCTTTGTACAATTCAACGCTTTATCTCAATCAACGGCAGCATGGAATCGCAACGTGTCATGTAATCACATCGTAATCGCTTCTTTTTTTAAAAGCACAATTCAAAATCCCCACACACCTTTTCACCCCATTTAAAAAAAAAAGTTAAAAATGTTCCTACGTTTGTTTCACTTTTATTTTTATTACAATGACGAAATGAAAAGCATTATGTAAGTTAAAGGAAAATTACTTAATCAAACTGCCGAAATAAGAAAAATCGGTTTGTAAACAACTGTCTTTAAGTTTTTCCCTATTTTTTTTTGATTGAAAAGATCGAAAACTTTTTCGTTTTTCCCTCAAATAATAAAAGCGTTAAAATATTATTTTTTTACTAAAAACGAGAGCCGTTAATTTGAGTTTTTCTTTTTGGCTACATCCGTACCAGTTAAAATAAATGGCCACTTAGTGGATCGTTCTTGTCCTGTAATGCAAGAAAATATTGGAAATCTGTCATTCCGGCACCCTTAATTATTTTAAGATGTTAAAAAGTGTAGCTAGAGAAAATACCCATCTGTATTTTGTGTCTTTTCTTTTTAAGTTCATCACTATAAATCTTATTCTTTTTCTCTCACAATTCTTTTTATTCAACCCAACCAACCAACGAGGTCAATTTTCTTTATACATACATCCTTTAAGTTTTTGGGGTGTGTTTTTAGAAATTCACTTCGCTTTTGTTACAATAAATAAAATAAAATTTTTGTTAAAATAACTTACTTTTCTCACTGTTTATATTCAATATTTTTTTATTGCGCAAAACAATAAATAAAAACGATATACAAGATGTCCGAGTAAGTGCCCACTTTTGGCTCCCGAGCAGGGACCTCAAATGACATTAGCCTTGAGTGAAATTGCCTTAACCTTCGTAATAGTGAGTTAAAAATAAAACGTCAAATACCAAAAGGGGTCCGAACAGACCCCAGCTAGTTTCCGCTGTGGGTTATTATTATTCGGTAATATTTTGATTGATTCTTGTTCCCTGAAGCTTTAGGAAAAATTTAAGCTAAAAAACGTTTTATTAGGTTAACTAAAACCGCCCCAATAAATTTTAATGTGATTTCAAACGTAAATTGTTGAGAATTTTTATCTCCGGGAGGGGTTGTTATAAAGGTTATTAAACCGTGATTTTTACACTTTTCCCCATTTTTAAGGGTGCCCATTTTAACTTTTACGCGGATGCGTTATTTTTTTCGAATTTAGCGCCAAAAAATCTATAAGAAGCAACCTTAACGTTGCTGTTCCAGAAATTCTTTTGTAACATTGCTTTAGTAGCTGGGCTTCTGCAGTTCTTTAATAACTATTTAATAACAATAATAATAGTAACGCAAAATTACCTAGTATGTAATTTTTAGGTTAGAGATAGTATTAAAGAACAAAGTCCCAAAAGCGTTAAGCAAACAAAAATTTATTACGTAAAATTTCGAGCCAAAAGAGACAGTGGGGTCCGTACGGACCCCACTCTTTATTACGGAGTTTAATAGGTAAAAATTTTAAAATAGATTTTATGAAAATAATACCAAACATTTTATATTTTGACTTTTGGTCACATCAAATCCATCCTGTATTTTTCAGATTAGTTTATAATACAATTTATTTATTTTTCCTCTTAAACATTTTCCCTACCACTGACAAATGGACTTTAATTAAGTGTCATTTGTTGCTTTTTTTAATTAAAGAAATGAGGAGCAAAGGATTGCGATGATGGTTCAACTTTGTTCACGAATCGTCCATAAAATTAATTTATGAACAATGAAATTTCCTAAATTGTTGACGTTGAAACAATGGAGAAATTAGAGTCGAACGAATAAACTTCAACCCCTGCAGCAAGTTAAATTTTCGACTTTACATTTTTTTAGATATTTTTGAGGTTTTTTATTAACTTCTTTTGAACTGTTGAACATATTTTGCAAATGTGATGTTGTTTATAAAATTTACCAACGTTTTTTTGCTGCTAAACATGTAAAAAAATCAATGTGAGCACCTTTCGGTTTTTTTTAATTTAAAAATATTTTTCTCTTTTAAAATTATTTTTTGGAAAAAAAAGTAATTGGAAACGTAGTGAAGGAATAGTAATTCGATAAATAATCCCATATTTGCATCTTTTAAATTTTCCTTTTTGGAATATTTTCTTCTCTTTTTTTTAAATTATGCAAATTTTATTTTTTTCTGTTTGATAACAAACTCATTTTAAATTTAATTCCATTCGTTTATCTTATCACAAATGAAATCAGTTTTTATACTTATTTTGTACACTCCACTGATTGGGAAAGTTACAATAATTTATTTTTACTTAATGCCATCTGAATTTTTTTTTTTAATTAAAAATAGTGTTTAGTTACTACAACTTCTTTACTCAGGCACAATTAGGCCGCCCATGGCCCGCACTCGCACATTTCGCAGACCGTTATCGACGTGAGTAAGGCGTGAGTACAGGGAAGCTCGCTTGTCACGTCCAGTCCAGTCCATGGAGTGACCGGCGATCGTTTCCGTTGTCAACTGTCCGTTGCCGGCAGTTTGAAATCGTATACGACATTGGCCACTGGCACTCTAAAGGCCACTCATTTGGACTGATTGAAATACAAGATCATGCCGTTGTTACACACGTTGTGTTTTAGAAAAGCGCTAGATAACTACTTATGGAGTGATTTTAGAGAGAGACTCGATAAGTCGTAACTATTCGGTTTGGACTAGAATTTTTCACTTTGATATAATTTCTCAAGACTATCATTTAAGCAAGCTGTAGAAACTATTTTTAACGTATCTGATAGCTAATTTAATACTCTATAATTTTTGTAAGATATAAAATTTACATTAGATCACTTCGTATGGAGTTATGAAAGGGAGAGGCACGTGAGGTCGTAAATGCTCGGTTTGGATTAGAATTTTTCACTTTGGTATAATTTCTGAGGACTATTATTCAACCTATAAAAAATATTTTTAACGTATCTAATAGCTAATTTTAAACTCTATAATTTTTGTAAGATGCAAAATTTGCATTAGATCACTTCGTATGGAGTTATGAAAGGGAGAGGCACGTGAGGTAGTAAATGCTCGGTTTGGACTAGAATTTTTCACTTTGATATAATTTCTCAAGACTATTATTGTTGTAGAAACTATTTTTAGCGTATCTGATAGCTAATTTAATACTCTATAATTTTTGTAAGATGTAAAATTTACATTAGATCACTCCGTATGGAGTTATGAAAGGGAGAGACACGCGAGGTCGTAAATGCTCGGTTTGGACTAGAATTTTTCACTTTGGTATAATTTCTGAGGACTATATTATTCAAGCCATAGAAAATATTTTTAACGTATCTGATAGCTAATTTTATACTCTATAATTTTTAAGGGGTAAAATTAACATTAGGTCACTCCGTATGGAGTTATGAAAGGGAGAGGTACGTGAGGTCGTAAATGGTCGGTTTGGACTAGAAGTTTTCACTTTGGTATAATTTCTGAGGACTATTATTCAAGCCATAGAAAATATTTTTAACGTATCTGGTAGATAATTTTATACTCTATAATTTTTAAGGGGTAAAATTAACATTAGATCACTCCGTATGGAGTTATGAAAGTGAGAGGTACGTGAGGTCGTAAATGCTCGGTTTGGACTAGAAGTTTTCACTTTGGTATAATTTCTGAGGACTATTATTCAAGCCATAGAAAATATTTTTAACGTATCTGATAGCTAATTTTATACTCTATAATTTTTAAGGGGTAAAAGTAACATTAGATCACTCCGTATGGAGTTATGAAAGGGAGAGGTGCGTGAGGTCGTAAATGCTCGGTTTGGACTAGAATTTTTCAATTTGATATAATTTCTCAAGACTATTATTTAAGCTGTAGAAACTATTTTTAGCGTATCTGATAGCTAATTTAATACTCTATAATTTTTGTAAGATGTAAAATTTACATTAGATCACTCCGTATGGAGTTATGAAAAAGAGAGGCACGATAGATCGTTATTGCTCAATTTGGATTAGAATTTTTCATTTTGATACAATTTCTCAGGACTATAATTCAAGCTATAGAAAATATTTTTAACATATCTGACAGCTAATTTTATAATCTATCATTTTTGTAATAAGTAAAATAAGCGTTAGATCATTCATTATGGAGTTACTTAAGAGAGAGACCAAAGGGGTCGAAATTACTCGGTGATTTAGAATTTTTCAGTGTACTCATCTTTGATCTCTTCTATCATCTACTCCAAGCTTTCTATTTACTGGGCTATAAAACTCCTTATCTGGTAATTGAATAGTATCACTTTTGATATCAATAATTTCCAGCCTCGTTCTTTCTCCTAAAGTCTATTCCACATTATTCTAAGCTACACTTATTTTTTTTTTAAATTATGGTAATTTTGGTAATTGAATAGTATCACTTTTGATATCAATAATTTCCAGCCTCGTTCTTTCTCCTAAAGTCTATTCCACATTATTCTAAGCTACACTTATTTTTTTTTTAAATTTGTTGTGAACTCAAACTAAACGGTAAAGAAATAATTTCAATCCGATTCTGATTTTTAAAAGTATTCTACTTTCTGATAAATAAGAGCTCTCCCTTGATTTAAAAGTCTCAAAGATTGATGGTTGGGTTATAGACATTTAACCACACCCCATTACTTTTTCACGAACTGAAAACGTTAATAGCTTCAAACGCTTAAGTATTTTTAAATCACCCTGTATACTTACATATAACAAAATCGATTGTCTTTTAATTAAATTAATTTTAAATTAGGGCGAAAAAAAGGAGCGAATTTAATTAAAACATTTCGACAAATCGATAATTTGCTTGATGATTTTTTGATTTCTTTAGTTACACGAAAACCGCGAAAAACGTTTTAACAATTTTCCGTAAAACCTCATTTTCAACATTTGCCGCTAATAGATTTTTTTTCCATTCGGCAGGGTTGTTTTTCACTGAATAACTTTTAACCATCTCCATTTATACGTTGATATATAAATCGAAATGCTCTAAAAGGTAACTCGTAAATATTTTGTAAGCTTTGCATGATACACTAGCTGTTGATTGTTTACATTTCAAAATAAATTTACCTATTTTGTTATGTGTATGAGTTTTTTTTCTTTCTTTTATACCGCATTCTGAAAAGCTTGAATGTTTAATATTTTTGTGCTTTTGAGTTGCACACCAATAAAACAATCAAAATACATTATTTTTCAACTTTGTTTATCTCGTAGTAAAATATATCTTAACTTTTTGGTAGATCTTTTTTTTTTTATAAAAAAGAACTAAATTGAAGTCTGTAGCGGCGGCTTTAAAGCTCACGTGGAAAGCGTATTTCCTCCAAAATGAGTTAGTGGTGCTTATACCAAAATTGCGTGACCTACAAGAAAGTGAAATTCATATAAAAGCTTTTCGTTTTATAATAAATAGGGAAGTTTGTTTTGATTGTCAAATACGTTAAAATGGCATTTATTTACATAAAGTTTGTATTTGTATTGTAGCTATTTATTAAGATATAAAGCATATTAATCAATTTCTTTAGTAGGTAATTGAAAAAAATATATAAAACATGAAACTTTTTGACCTTCTAAGATCTGCTGCTTCTTACAAAAGATATGTAGTCTTTTTTTGTGAGAGGTTGGAATTTTCGAAAGACACTACATCACCTGGTATACGATGTGATAGTGTGGGATTCTTACCCACTAAAACCACCCATCGAAAAAATAATAAGGGCTCTGGTACCGAAAATACCCGATGATAGAGCTGAAATGATGAAGCTGAAAGGTAGGTAGAGCTTAGTGCAGCATGAAAAGAAAGGCCGGGTGTACAATTATTATAATATAGTCGAGCAGAACAACAGAGTTGAATAAAGCAGCAGAGTATGAAAAGTTTTAGTATAGGTTCAGATTCTGTGAGTATTCATTCAAGGTGCCGCCCGGATCACAAAAGCCGAGATGTCGCGTCTCAAAATCTCACAAACGCCGACGCACAGACTCTCTCTCTCCAACAGTGGCACCGCTTCCAAGTTGTTCATATCCGGTTGCCACGGCTGCCCCCCCCCCGGCCTGACAAGAAGCGAGATACCGGTCCCTCAGATTTAGCATCCGGGGACACCACAGAAGGAGGTGCTCGGACGTTTGCCGGTGCCTACAGGGGCACATATCAATGGGATCCAGACCCACTTTGTTTAAATATGCCAGCAAAGGGGCATGACCCGTGACAAAGTATGAACGATGTCGAGTTATAAAGGACACCTCCTCAAGGCTGAGTCGCTCCCTGACTACGAAATCGGCGAAGAAGCGCTCCGCCGACGCCGAAGGGGGTGACCTCTGAAAAACCTCCCGTTAAAGCTGGCGTGCTAGGTGTTGGATATAAGACGACGGCAGGGCTGATGAAGCGTATGACCTAGAAGATCGCACGTCTAACCTCGCCCTCGCCAATAACACCTCGTCCGCCTCAACAGTCACCCGAACGGGCACCGCCAAGTCTCACAGTCTATCACACATCTCTCTATGGACCTCAGTTGACCTCCACGCGTCGCAGACGGCTGTCACGATTGACACTTCCAGGAAACCCAAAACCACGCTGTCGCAACGCGGCACCCGCGCAAGAGCAACCACAGTTATCCCTCAGCGCAACCTGAAGCATGCTGCGTCCGACCGACAGTTTCTAAGTTCCCTCCGCTCTTCTCTTGAAGATGCTATAGAAAGATCCCGCCCGCCGTGTCTCGACTAAACCGCAACTGTCACGAGTGCATAGTTCTCTGGAAGGGGGTCCAAAAAGGCGCCGATACGCCCGAATGGCAGCCGGCGTCCGGGGTGGTGTTGAAAAGATTCCAGCATCTGTTCGTCTAATTTATAGTATCACATATAATAATAATAATTTATAGTATCTCGCCAGCTCGACCGGATTCCACGACACATCCCACACGCCGAGTCTCGCCTTCCCTCTGAAGAAAAGGGTCTGCAGAAAAAGATATAGTGAAGGACGGACAGTCAGCGGTATCAAGGTCGACGTAAAAATGCAGTATAGGATTTGAGACTTTATATTTCGATTTTATATTTCTAAATACTGTAAGACAGATTTATGTTGGCGAGAGGTGGGAATGCACCGATACCAAAATTGGCATTTATCCCCACACAACGCAGTAGTCTACGAATTTAAATTATTAAAGGGGCGTGGTCAAATTTGCCCAAGCTTATTCCTACCGCTCGCCATCAGGGATCTATGTTGCAGTACTTACGCCAAAAAATGGCATATTGAAATAGTGTTGCAGATAACTCGAAAATGCTATGCTAAATTATTTTTCTAAAAATACATTACTGTGCCAATTTAAAATTTAACAGAATGATATCGTAGCTCCAATAATAACCAAAAGAGATAGAAAAATATAGTTCGCTTTATTTACAGTTGAACAGCCGTTCAAGAGAACCATATCAGGTAATTTATTCCTAACCTAAAAAGCAAAATTTTAGCAAAACTTCGTATGTACTATTTCTTTTAGAAAATAAAATTGTCTCCTTTATTAAAAAGTATATTAAAGCTCACAGTTCAATTGTTTAGGATGTAACATAAGTTATGATACTTCCAACAGTTATAAAGACAAGAAGTTGGCGAAATTCCAGTTCATATTCTGGTGTATTTGTAAGTTACATAAGGCGATGACCACATTTTAAGATAATATTAAATCAAGAAATTAATTCTCGATGGTGAAAAACAACCTGAATTATACCAATTTCCACAACTCTCCACTTTCTTTTGTGTTTAAAATACGAAAAACTTGTTTGAGTTGTAAATTTATTTTCGTTTCATCACTTTTATTATTAAAATTATTTGTTATTATTTTAAAAAGGGGAATTTGTAAAATTACTCTTGCGGAAAATTAAATTATTAACATAATAATAAATTCGCCTGTTTGAGATTAATATCTCAATAGAAAAGAAAATGATGGACTTGAAATTATACGAATATTAAAACACGAGGAATGTATTTGAAAACAAACTGTTATAAATTATACCACCATTTTCTCGTTTTTTGTTTAAATTTTCTTTAATAAATTGTTTTTGTGCAAAAGATTAACTTCAGATTTCATTTTAGAAATATTTAATCTTAATTTAGTAACGTATTTTCTATTCAATTTATTAATATTGCTATCATGCAGGCTTATTTTGTACATTTTACTTTTAGTAGTCACTATACCGGGTGTCAAAGAAAACTGGACTACCCCTAAAGTATTCGTTAGGTCGTCTGGTGATTTACCAGTTTAGAGCGTTCTAGACCAATAATCTGATCATTTGCCAAAAGTCAAAGATCCTGGAAGAAGATTTTGTGGCTCAAAATAGTGTCCTTAACCTGAGAATTAATAATATGCAGATGCAGGGTGCTATGGGCAGAAAATGTTAGAACTTGAGAGCAATACAGGTTGGTTATTAATTATTCCAAGATAGCGGATAGATGGCTACGTCGACGCACCGGACTAACATCACACCTTAAGCACCCCATCAAAACAATGGTAATGGTAAAGCCTGTGCCACACACACTGGCTTGCCTTTTGTTTTGGCATATGCAGGCCGCATGCACAGGCCAAACCGAAGCATTTGGACATCGTTCAGGCGGTCTACTCACGCAAAATCGGAGCGTCTGGACATCCTTCAGGCGGCCTGCACAAGTGCACAGGCCAAACCGGAAGGTCAGACTGTGTGTGGGGGCGCGGCCTTAAGCGAGAGTGCTAGGTTTCAATATAAAGCTGGCAAAAATTTAATAATCAAAAATCGATTAACGGATTCTAGATTACTATTTCTATATCCCAACTCCACAATTATAGAAAGCGACTCATTCCTAAATCCTATTGTGATGTGAATGTGAATGTGACCTCGATGTGATCTAGTCTTCATTCTATAAATGACACAACTGTCTATATTTGTGGACAAATAGTTATATATTACTAGATTCTTTGATGATTCGATTCATTGATTATTCGACTCTTCAATTTTTAAATTTCAAATAATCACAATTTTCGACTGATCGATTCTTCAATTAATCGAATGCTTTTGCCAGCCTTAGTACCTACAGATCAAGATCAGTGGCTCGATTTGTTTCCTCATAAACCCACAGGTGGGTATGTCGACTTCAAATACAAATCGATCAAGTCGCAAATTTAGATTTGATTTGATAAATAGAAAGTATCGGTTTTTCGATTCTACGATTATTCGAAAAATTAATTCTTAGATTAGGCAATTATACAATTTTTCGATTCTTCAATTTTTAAAATTTCAATAATCGAGATTTTTGATTCTCGATTAGCTGATTCTTTAATTACTCGACTATTCTTTTTTCGATTATTTGATTCTTTGATTTTTCAAATTCTTCCATAATTTGATTTTTGCTGCTTCGATTATATAATTATTCGATTTTTAAAGTTCTAATAACCGCGATTTTCGATTTATAGATTATTAAAACCTAGAAAAATCGCTATTTTCTAGTAAGCAAAGCAAATCTTTGTATCTACAATTCTTTTATGTCATAGATGTATAAAATAATAAAATGTTCGTATAAAAATAAATTAAAGGTCATCTCGCAGGCAGACATTTACAACGTAAACTGAAATTGCTGATGCAAGTTCAACACCTTGTGCAATTTTTCAATACCTTGCTCATTTTGTGCATCTGTTTAGTAGATTTATATGGGAAATAAATAGACTTTACGAAACCTCGTTCGTACATGTACTTATATTAGCAGTTTTTATCAGCTCTGTACGAAAATGCGACGACAAAGGTTTATCAAAATGAAGCAAAATTGGTGCACTCGCTGAGGGAATATCATATTATACGTAGATTTAAAACAATTTACTCGAAATAGTTTAAACTTGGATAAAAATGTAGAATATGTACGTTATACGTACAATTCTACAAATGTACGTGGTCGTAATTTAATGAAAATTCAGACAAATTGGTGCTTTTAAGAGAGGGATCGATAACAAAGTAAATGCACATTTGGAACAGTAGGTGTATAGTTTATACAATTTGTCAGAGCGGTTTGGATATAGGTAGAGAAAAATCTATATTGACAAACTAGGAACTACATAAAACTATTTTTCAGAACAAAAATAGATAAATTTAGCTAGCAATGAAACTATTAAATCACTAGTTCTAGCAGAGATTTCGAAATCGAAAAATACTTTAAAATACTGTATTATATAATAGTAATTAAAATGTAATAATGGAATTATAGTATATACTAAGTATAAGCAAAGAATGCGTGTGGCGCTATCATTTATTTATTATTTATTATTTATTATTTATTATTTATTATTTATTATTTATTATGTATTGTTTATTGTTTATTGTTTATTGTTTATTGTTTATTGTTTATTGTTTATTGTTTATTGTTTATTGTTTATTGTTTATTGTTTATTGTTTATTGTTTATTGTTTATTGTTTATTATTTATTTATTATTTATTATTTATTATTTATTATTTATTATTTATTATTTATTATTTATTATTTATTATTTATTATTTATTATTTATTATTTATTATTTATTATTTATTATTTATTATTTATTATTTATTATTTATTATTTATTATTTATTATTTATTATTTATTATTTATTATTTATTATTTATTATTTATTATTTATTATTTATTATTTATTATTTATTATTTATTATTTATTATTTATTATTTATTATTTATTATTTATTATTTATTATTTATTATTTATTATTTATTATTTATTATTTATTATTTATTATTTATTATTTATTATTTATTATTTATTATTTATTATTTATTATTTATTATTTATTATTTATTATTTATTATTTATTATTTATTATTTATCATTTATCATTTATCATTTATCATTTATCATTTATCATTTATCATTTATCATTTATCATTTATCATTTATCATTTATCATTTATCATTTATCATTTATCATTTATCATTTATCATTTATCATTTATCATTTATCATTTATTATTTATTATTTATTATTTATTATTTATTATTTATTATAATTTAGTATTATAACTTCTTTATTATTTCTTTTCATTGTCACAATTTTCAAGTAAATTTCTGTGGCATATTATATCAAATTTTATTTATTTATTAACGTACACAATGTTATGATTGTTTCTAAACAGATAGGTAAGCCTAAGCATGGAAAGCATAGGTAAGCAATAGATAGGTATGACTTAAAGCTTCGGTCATTTGGTTTCTAGATTAACTTAAATAAGTTGAAATGAAAATTTCTTTTCATATGAAAATTTCTTTTATTTTTCGCTATGGTAATGTGTTGATTGTCTAGTGAAACGGGGAATCATTATAATAAAATTTAAACGATTTAAATTTTTTTAATTTTTTTTTGCAAATGCAAGAAGATATTTCTATCACCACAAGTTCTATAAAGTTATACGTTTGCATTTGTAATTCGTTAATAAAATTCTAAACCTATAGCTTCGGTTTCTGAGTCGCGTTAGAGAAAGATATTAATTTCATACCTCAAAAAATTTTATAATTTCTACAAACTAAAGTATGATTAACGTCTTTTATAAAAGGTTAAACGAAAGCTACAATAAATTAGTTCTTTTTAGGAAAATAGAAAGCTTTTATCAAAATGTAAAAAAAGCTTCTTTTCAACTCTTTTCATCGAACGACTTAGGAAATAATAAATTTAAAATTTGTGAATAAAACTAATTAGCTCATAACATGAGTTAAATTTAAATTAAATACTAAAATGGCGTGATAAATATTTGATATTATACAGGGTGTCCCCAGATTGAGTTCATTATAGGTGTAATAGACAAAAAATTTTGGAATTTTATTTTGATATTTTGGAATTCAGCTTTGCTTGGTCTGAATTGAATATTAAGCATATTTTCAGTTTTTGAAAACGAAGGCACCGATGACAATTGAGAGAAATCTATTGTCTGTTCAGGTAAAGTGTCTTTTTGGTTAATAATACAACAATTGACGAGTACATTGTTCATTGACAAAAGTTGTTTCTGAACAACATCGTTGCCATAATTTCCCTTCTCTTCCCTTCTGAATGAATTCCAAAACATCAAAATGGAAGTCCAAAAAGTTTTGTCTATTACACCTATAGTGAACTCAATCTGGGGACACCCTGTATTTAGTTATACGGGTTGTAGTTTTATGAAAAGGATTAAAAGCGCGAGGTCTTTTGATACAGAACCTTTAGAGTTTAGACGACTATATAAAAGGAATTCAATACCTTCCAAAGTCAAGTTTCTTCCATTATGTAATATAAATGGTATATAGAGTAAAGGTACATTGTTTTCAACTTAAAATTATTGCCTAGTGTACGAATGTTGTTAAAATGGATCCTCTCACTGCTGCTGCTTACTCTTTTAAATTAATTACTTTATTAAACAAATTGTAGGCAATTAGTCTGAAAAGTTGTTTAATTAGGTTAATGACTTTATCTCTGTTAGATTATTTGTTTCTAAGTTAGGCGCGTTTTGGTTCCGGATTATAAATATCAAGTAATTATTCAGATATAATATTAAGTAGTAAGGGAGCTATCTTTTGGTTTAATAACAAATTTTAATTCCCTCGACGATTTTATTAAATTTTCGATTCTTTCATTGCAATTAATAAACTTAAATTATATTAACCCCCTTTCCCTTTTGTATATAAATAACCAAGGTTTGTGCCTTAATTTAATACGTAGCGAGATTTTTATACATGATATTTGCTTAATCTGAAATTTAACCACTAGAGGCTTAAGCAAACTTGAGGACTTAATTTGCATAATTTGTGGTTTCTGAGGGCGTACTAAAATTTAGATTTACCTAAATTACATTCCAACTTATAATCTTTGATTTTAAATTGAAATTTATTTATTTTTTTCTTTTACTTCGTTTTTGATTTCTTTTAGATAATAAGAAAATTGTCACTAGCTCCGCGGTGTATTGATAAATTGAAATTGATCCTCTCGTGATTTCAATCTTTTGACGATGACGAAAGTAATTTTTTTGATTTTTCTTCTAAATTCATTAGTAATAACAATTATACTTTTAGTAATTGTTTTGAAATTGATTACAGAAGCCACTTATTATTTAAATTATTAATTTGTACTCAAAGTAATTTATAATACCTGCGTACGCGCGTGCATTGTATTATTAACATAGATTAGTTTTCGCGCCATTATGTAAATTGTAAATTAATTAGCTATGATAATTATTTTATTATAAATTAATTTACATCATAAAATAGCATCCTTTAGCGGCCCTAACAAGTAATAATTATTTATGACACAATATGAGCGAAAAATGTGCCCCTATTATTTTCGGACGCATGCCTTTCGGTTTCCTACTATCGACATCAAAATCTAATTAATAAACGATAAAAGAATCGTTATATTTTACGAAACAAAGGGCTATAAATTTCTCATACTTTAAATTCGTTTAAGCCAAAAATTACACGTTGTGTTAAAACATTTGCCAATAATTATTGGAGAACTGCACCGAAAGAGAAGAGCGACTTCCTTGAGATCATTAGAGAGAAAGGAAAGTTTTATATTATAACTTTTAGGAAAAACGTCAGCTAGCAGCAACACTGGTCCTTCGGGCCGGATGTACTGTAAAGACTGCTCTTTTAGGAGTCAAAAATGTGTAAAAAGAGTATGCAAAGAGTGAGCAGAGTAAACATGGGAAATGAACACTGACAGATGGATAATCTGAAAAAGGTTGACATCGCTCACTACTGAATTTAAATTATATATAAAGATAAGGCCATACCACTCCCCGGTCAATGAAATGGCAATGGGCTAAAAAAGGAGCAGCGAAATTGGGAAAAGGCAGTTCGGTTCGATTGGCATTCGACTCGAGCTGAGTTACCTTCGAGCTCAGTTCGAGTAGAGATCGGTGCGATTCAAGTCGTGTGTACTGGTGAGTATTGTTTTCGTTTTCAGCATGTTGTGCTGTAGTACCTGTACCTTTTGACAAGTTTGTTGACTTCGTACCCTTTCACAAATCGTTTGGAGCCCTTTACGGTATTGACAATCTTCTGTTGACTGCGTACACTCCAGCGAACATTCCCGTTGTTTCTCGGTCGTGTGGAGCCCCCCATGTACGGTGTTAACCAACCTTCTGTTGACTGCGTACACCACAGCAAGCATTCGCGTTGTTTCACGACCGTTTGGAGCCCTGTACGGGCTTGACAACTTTCTGTTGACTACGTACACTCCAGCGATAGTTGTCGTAAGATTCATAGAGTGTGTTAGTTGTGTTCAGTGTTCTCTGCTTAGCAGAGAATGGAAGTAATAAAGCCAATGAGTAAGTAGTGGTCCGTATCTCTATGTTTAGGATGAAGCCGTTTCGAACACAGAGACAAACTAGCAAGGCAAAGCGTACTGCACCTCAGCAGGGCAAGTACTTGCACAACATGACCCAGCAACCTGGAGGCAAACCTCTAGAGAGTCTTTAATAATGCGTACCTTGAGGAATACAAAAAAGGCCACGTCCCGAATAGTAACTGTTAAGAGCTTAATGTCAAACGTTTAAAACCATAACCTTTGAGTGTACAGTTAATAACAATACAAATCGTAGTGTCAATTGTGTATTATTTCTGTGTTGGAAAGCAAAGCGTGTACAGTGAGTCCTGACTTCGCGACTAGCGCGAACCCACCTAACACAAATAAATTGTGAGCTACCTCTCGGAGAAAGCATAAGGTCGTTTCTCGGAGGGTACGCTACAGTACTGAAAATTGTGGAGTTGGGTACAAGTAGCGTCAGTTGAAGTATATCAGTCTACTACAATGTCCATCCTTCCTTATACGACCTTTTTTCATTAGTAATTAATTACTCATCGTTGGTCACATCAAAGAACAATTTTTTTTAATCTTTTAAGAAGTAAAAAAATGTCTGAAAAATGTTTTCAATTTGGTCTTTTAGGAAACGGAAAATAGTTAGTTATGAAACATTTCTGAAAACAGTCAAAACGTTACGAAGCTTTCTAAAAGTGTCTCTTCATAAAACATAAATATTCTTTCTACTTCTAAATTAGATTAGATTTTCAACTTTCAGGAATGTGACGTAAAGAAAGGAATATAAAATATTATTTTGAGACTTTTGATAAATTTATATAGCAACTCTCGAAAAGCGACCCTTCAATGCTGTTATTACCCATAAAAAAATATTTATTGCTGTAAATTTAATTAGTGAAAAAATTATAAATCGTAAAAATGTTAGTTTAAAAATAAATAAAATTGTTACAACATGAGGATACAAAGATTTTCTTTTCTGCAACATCGTTTGATGCACAAAACTAATGTATTTTTTATGACCTCCTTTAATGAAAAACATTAAAACGTCTGTTTGTTAGTTATAAAAGCCATGATAAAACAACATCATAAGTTAAAATTTAATTATTCCCTCAGAAGCATCCCTTAAAAATTTTAAATTCGGATAAAAAATTCAATAGAATGAAAATGAATTAGTCAATACAAAATTATTTTTTCTTGTTCTTTCTCATGTTGAAAAAAGGGAACAGATAAAAAAAGAGACCAAACTCTTTGTTCTACTTTGATGCTACTTTGATGCTACTTTTATGCTTCTCTCTTTTACTTTGAAATAATATAAATAGTCTCATCGATTTATTCGCTATTACAATCGCCTATTTTTAACCCTTGCTATAAAATAAAAAATTTCACTTATTTGTATAATGGATAAAGGAAATATTGGTTATGTTAAATATAAAAGAAGAAGTTTAATAGCAAAGAAAACTATAAAATGTGAAAGTTGGCTATGCTTTGTTTGTAACTACGTATCACAAGTTTTACAACTAAGATTAGTAGCTACATTTCTGATACCGATGCACCGTAAAAGATTTTGCTTATTTCTCCTTTTCTCTACGAGTGCATCTATGTGGAGGATTCGTAAGCAGCTTTACACATATCAAATTCTTTACAATGATTGAAATTCCCATTTTTATATTCTCTAAGAGTAAGAATTTATTTGAGTGAGGTAATTAAATTTTACTGATTATTTTTTTCTAATATCATGCATTAACAGCACTGAAAAGTAACTACTAATAAAAGTTGGGCGCCAAATGTAACGCTTAACTTACCTGCTTTATCCTTCGCTCAGCCAGAGCCCACGGGGGTGGCTTAAATTTATTTATGGTACTTCCTACTCTTCCTGTGATCTCTCTTCGTCGAGAGGACTCGGAATCTGGCGGACGACGTCCTCATTCTTCCATCAGAACCCTGTGATATCTTTTGTCGAGTTGTGAAAAAGCTACAAATGAGTATAGTAGTACAAATTAACATGGTGAGAAGTCTTGCTCTGCAAGTAAATTAGCTGACGCATCATAAACTTCTAAGTAATATTTCGATTAACAAATTTGTCCACTCGGTTGGGCGTATGTGTTAAAAGGACGCCAAGTATAAAAGAAGGGGAGACTTACGCTCGAGCGGAGAAACCAGCACGTCTGGGGGAAGCTCCGACTATTCAAATTATTTTATTTCCAACCGAATAACGAATGATACCAAAACAAAGCTAGACTTTTCGTTTTTATAAATTATATTAGAAGAGTCACATTTCATGAATGAAAAAAAATTAATATTTGTATTTAAAGTACCTATAAAAAGAAAAAAAAGAGAATGAAAAAGAGAAGTAATATTTTAATAACATAAGAAGAATTTGGAAGGTGCATTGTGGGGAAAAACGTGGAATCGTTAATGTTGGTTTTAAAATTTGAAGCTTCCCGAAAAAAGTAAGCCGATTATGAAATTGAATTTCCTCAAAAAAATTAAATTGTAAGAAAAGTTGTTAAAGTATAATAAAGCAAAAAAGAGGATATTAATTAAATTAATAAAAAGTTATGAAAAAATTTTTTTTATATTTTATTTAGTCCTAATTTGCCGAAAAGGTAATAAAATGCAAATGATACAATTTTCAGGGATTTTAAAAATACATAGTATCAAGGGGTATATAACTTTTTATTAATAAAATGTTTTAAATGTTAAGCCCACCATTAGACAGCTTGCGTTTATACGCTTTAAAAAAGTTTTACTTTATTTTCTCGTTGATTTTTCTACGTTTGGACTTCCTGTTTTCGAAAAGCTGCAAAACAAATGAGTTCGATAGAAAGGTCTTTAAAAATATGTTATCATTTCATTAATTATTTATTCAGAAAGTGTTACGCAGGTAGATAAAACGTCATAACCTTTACCAAATACATCAGTTTGAAATGAGTTTTGTTGTTTGACATCGAAGTAGGCGTCAACATGTCAATGAGACATCGATCAGACTCAACATCAAAAAAATTGGTACCAGATACATGTAGTGTTGTAGGTGTACTCGTCTGATCTTAAGCTGAAATAAGTTCATCGCAAATAGTAAAATGAAGAAATGCAACTGCTGATATCGACAAACAGCAAAATTGCCTTGCAAGCCTGAAGAACTCACTAGGTGACTTCGGGCCTCTTATTGGAGTGCTTACAGCCTAAGTAAACCTGAGTTCCAGAAATGATGTTCTCACACTCAGCTGGTGGTGGTTCTGAGACGATCGTGAAACCATCTACAGAAACTCTTAATATTTACCACACATAGATAGTGTAGTAAAAAGAAGGTTTGGGAATGACAGACAACGTCGGGGATCGTGATTGCAATTTAGAAGATTAGACGTCATTGAGCTTCTCTATAGTCTGTTTTTTCTTCGTTCCTGAATTTTTGCCTTTCTCCTACAAGTAAATAGCTCGCTAAAGCTAGAATTGGTGGCTAGGTCTACCTATTTTGTAGCTAGAGGTAAGGGCCTCCAGAACTTGCAGAGGACGCTTCTTGAAGGTTTCACAAGTTACAAGTAGATGAACTTTATCGGGGCACGGAACTAAAATTATCAAGAAAATTATATGAACTGAAAAATAATCAGTGTTGAGAGAGTTTTGGCTCGATAGAGCCAGCCAAAGTGCTACTCTTGATCGTGAATTCCGGACTTGATCTTACAAGCTCGCTAAAGCTAGAATTTGTGGCTAGGTCCACCTATGAATTCTGTAGGTCACAGTTAAGAGAGCTCCAGCACTTCCAGAGGAGGCTTCTTGAAACTTTCACAAGTTACCCAAGTAGATGAACTCTACGGACACAAAAGTAAACCCTTCATAAAAATTATATGATTTGAAAGAGCATTAGTAGAGAGAGAGTTATGGCTCGATAGAGCCAACCTAAGAGCTCCCCTCGTTCCGAAGTACAAGACTTCATCCTACAAGTAAGTAGCTCGTTAAAGCTAGACTTAGTGACTACGACCGCCTCTGAATTCTGAAGTTCACAGGAAGAGAAGCTCTAGAACTTTTAGTGGAGACTTTTTGAAAATTTTATAAGTTACCCAAATAGATCAACTCTACGAGCATGGTACTAAAACCTTTATGAAAATTGCATGATCTGAAAGAGCATCAGTATAGAGAGAGTTATGGCTCGATAGAACCACCCTAAGTGTTCCCCTCGTTCCGAAGTCAAGATTTCATCCTACAGGTCAGTAGCTCGCTAAAGCTAGAATTAGTGACTACGCCCGCCTCTGAATTCTGTAGCTCACAGGAAAGGGAACTCTAAAACTCGCAGGGTAGACTTCTTTAAGGTTTTATAAGTTCCCAAGTAGATGAACTCTACGAGCATGGTACTAAAACCTTCATGAAAAATGCATGAGCTGAAAGAGCATCAGTGTTAAGAGAGTTTTGGCTCGACAGAGCCAAACTAAGTGTTCCCCTCGACCGGAAGTCAAGACTTCATCTTACAGGTACGTAGCTCGCTAAAGCTAGAATTAGTGACTACGCCCGCCTCTGAATTACAATATTCTGTAGTTCACATACAGGAAAAGGAGCTACATAACTTTTAGTGGAGATTCTTTGAAAGTTCTATAAGTTACCCAAGTATATGAACTCTAAGAGCAAGGAACTAAAATCTTCATGAAAATTGCATGATCTGAAAGAGCATCAGTGTTAAGAGAGTTCTGGCTCAACAGATCCAAACTAAGTGTTCTCCTCGTTTCGAAGTCAAGACTTCTTCATACAGGTAAGTAGCACGCTAAAGCTAGAATTAGTGACTACGCCCGCCTCTGAATTCTGTAGTTCACCCACAGGAAAAGGAGCTCCAGAACTTTTAGCGGAGACTCTTTGAAAGTTTTATAAGTTACCCAAGTAGATGAACTCTACGAGCATGGAATTAAAATCTTCTTGAAAATTGCATGATCTGAAAGAGCATCAGTATAGAGAGAGTTCTGGCTCGACAGAGCCAACCTAAGTGCTTCTCTAGTTTCCAAGTACAAGACTACATCCTACAGTAAGTAGCTCGTTAAAACTAGAATTAGTGACTACGCCCGCCTCTGAATTCTGTAGTTCACAGGGCAAGGAGCTCCAGAACTTTTAGTGGAGACTTTTTGAAAGTTCTATAAGTTATCCAAGTAGATGAACTCTACGAGCATGGAAGTAAAGCCTTCATGAAAACTATACGATCTGAAAGAGAATCAGTGTTGAGAGAGTTCTTGCTCGATAGAGCCAACCTAAGTCTCCCCTCGTTCCCTCTCATCTTACAAGTAAGTAGCTCGCTAAAGCTAGAATTAGCGCCTAATTCTCCTCTGAATTCTTTAGTTCACTGGTTAGGGAACTTTAGAGCTCGCTGGGGAGGTTTCTTGAACGTTTATAAGTTACCCAAGTAAATGAACTCTACAGACACGAAGCTAAAACTCATAAGAATTATATGAACTAAAGAAGCATCAGTGTTGAGAGAGTTCTAGCTCAATAGAGCTAACCTAAGTCTACTCTAGTTTCTGAATTCTAGACTTCATCCTAGAAGCAAGTAACTCGCTAAAGCTAGAATTAGTGTCTACGTCTGCCTCTAAATTCTGTAGTCTACAGGAAACGGAGGTACAGAACTCGCAGGAGAGGCTTCTTGGAGGTCTTACAAGTTACCCAATTAGATGAACTCTACAGGCACAGAATTACAACTTTCATGAAAATTATATGAGCTTGAAAGAGCATCAGTGTTGAGAGAGTTCTGGCTCGATAGAGCCAGTCAAAGTCTCCCCTAGTTCCGGAATTCTGGACTTCATCCTACAAGCAAATAGCTCGCTAAAGCTAGAATTAGAGCCTAGGTTTCCCCTATGACTTCTGTAGTTCACTGGTAAGAGACCTCCAGAACTCTAAGGGGTTGGGGTTGAATGTTTTATTCAACCAAAGCCTTTATGAACAATATGTGAGGCAAAACTTTCCTAAACTCCTCGATCTCATGACCTCATGAGCTCATCGCTGCTCAGTCTGTAATTCAGTATAATCCCTTCGAAAATAAATTAGCAGAATTTTTTCCCATATGTTTCTTGTTGTGATTTTGATCCCGTATTTTAGTAGATAGACTACTAAAATACGTATCCTCTCAATAAGTGTTTGGGAGTAAACTCCTCTTCCAGTTTACAATCCAAAATTCACAATGCATTGTATCAAAGTAACATTTGCACTCTATTATGCTTTTGAAATATGTTTTCATTTTCTTTCTTTTCTGGCATTAAACAAAAAATTGCATTGTTGATTTTAAAGGTAGTAAACCACAAGGGTGCATCCGTCATTATTTTCCAACAAATGAAACTTAGGTTTCCTACTTTTTATTACTTTATTTTTATAAAAAATATATAGAGAGATATATAAAAACGAAAGATATTTAAAAAGTTGTTTAAAAAGTTTTATTAGAATCTTGCAGTGTTATATAAAAAGCGATAACGTTAACAAAATACATCAGTTCGAGAGGAAGTTTTTATTTTAACTTTTCGATGAGCTTATCCGAAAGTTTAATTTGTTAATTTATTAATGCGTTTTAAATTAACCCCTATTTATCTTAATTATCTTAATCTATAATTAAGCTGTTTCAATCATAAAACTTTTTTTTGAGGTTTGAGGTTGATAACGTAATCTGTCTTGATATAGAAAACACTTTTCTTTGTGGAAGTTAGTGGAGTGTGTATTTTTAAACTTATAGACAAAGACAATAGATGTGAAAAATCGGTTTTTATCGCAGCCGAAAAGCTTTTCTTTCTTTTTTATCTTGAAAAAAACACAAATTTCTTTGTAATGCATCTATGTGTACAATAGAAAATCTTTTTTTTACTCTTTTAGTGTAATGACACACCTTTTACACGCAATTCTTGCAACTTTGTTGTTACTCATCAAATTAAATTGGATTCTGCATTGTCGCTGTGTTTAATAAATAGTACGAGCAAAACAAGAAATCTTTTTTTTTTAAATTGACTTTTACTACGTCAGGTTTTCTCAGACTTCAACCTGCCCTTAGCTCACTCTTAAGTTTCATACAACAAAACCTTACCGTCTTATTACTAGAAGACAAGAAGACGGACGATTCTCAGCTCTAATTATCTCAATAAAAAATAAACAAAATACGAAATTCTCTACAGGCGAAGTAAGCTGTGTATTCTACTAGAGTATCCCACCTCTGAATCGAAAACTGTGCGCTCGTGACCGCACGTCGGCACTTAATGTTTAAGATGAGCTAAAAAAATTAATAAAAGATAAATTAGGGGATGAAAACTACCTCCCTGAAAGATTGAAACAACTTGAAATTAATCACCCTGTATAACAGATGTGACAAATAAAACACCCACTCAAGTTCCACTCTTAAAAAATAACAAACCAACGTACACAAATAAATTGAACTTTTTGCTCGCTAATAAGGCTCTATAGGTATTAAAAAAAATTCTGAACGTTCTTGTTTATTTTCAATTCGCCAACAAAATAAATTCGCGAATTTACATCATTATACAATGTTTTACTTCTGCAATTTACATAAAGAAAATAAAATAGTAACCAACTTAAGTAATTCAATTTTGTTATATTTTATGACTTAAGATAAACAACGTTTCCCCCAAGTTTACTGCAATATTTCAACTTTACGTCTAGTTTATTAATCTTATACGTATGTATTGCATATGTGTAGTGGTTAAAACCCCGTTTAAAAAGCACCTTTCAATTTTAATATTACTCTAGTCGCAAAATAAAATAAACGCCACTCTACAAGTTTTGTATAATCGAACATTAAATTTTATTTTATTCCTTCAGACACTATCTTCATATATCCACGATCATATATTACGGAGTTTTGCAGTAAAAACTGTTATGTTTTTTCACGACACAATATGGTATCATAAGGAAAACGGATGTGAAGATATAAAGTATTGCTTGGAGGGATGAAACATATATACGTATATAACTTAATATCGAGTGCACAAAACGTAGGCAATCACCAAACGCATTGTATGACCAAACCTTGTATCCACTTTTATGACACTGAATTCAATTTTACGATGCTTACTGATAGCGCTTTCTTAAGGTGTGTTTTCACTTTCGCAAAAGAAAAAGTCTGTCAAAAAATGCAATATATTTTTATATTAAGTGCTTAAAGTGTTTAAGGATGAAAACACACAGAGAAAACCTTATTATGCAACTTTTGTTTAACTAGGCGTTTGCAACTTGAACTTAAAATTTAAACTTCTCATCATTTCTCGAGCCAGAATAAAATTTAAAATTCTAAAGCGATAGGTTAAGCCTATGTCTATATTGTGAAACTCTCTTACCCTCTTATGGAACATTGTTGGAGACAGCCTCCTGCGACACCTTAATAATGAGGGATTTTGAACTAATATAGGATTAACAGATTAACAGAAAAATTATGCTAAGAGCACTCCCTTACAATCAATCCGTTGAAAACGGAGTTTACCAGAAAACGCAAGTTGATAAATATGATTTTGTCCAACTTGAAAGGAACATCTCTCAAACTAGTGAGCACTTTCAAGTACCTAGGCATTACGCTTGATCAGAAACTCAATTGGAGATGTCACCTGAGCAATAAAATTGAGAAACCATGCGCTGCATTTTGGCAGTGTCGTAGAGCGGTGGGCAGGACCTAGGGTATTACCCCCAGAATCACTCTCTGGCTCTACACAGCCATTGTCAGACCGATGCTAGCATACGGTGCCATGGTTAGGTGGCCCAGGATAAATAAAAAAACCACCATAATCAAACTCTCACGTGTGAAAAGGCTAGCTTGCTTAGCGCCCACTGGAATAATGAAAACCGCACCCACCTCTGCCTTGGAGTCCCTTTTGTGCCCTTTCCAATAGATCTCTTTGTGAAGAAGCTAGTCCTAAGGACAGGTCTAAAGTTACGCAGACTGAGCATGTGGGATAATTCAACAAATGTAGTACATTTAAATATTGTCGAGGGCAGCACGAAATAGCTGCCTCTACTCACTTTAGGTACGGATCACATTCCACCTACATAATATTTTCAACAGATCATTCAAGATTCTGTCAACAGGTGCAGAAACTGCCACACCTGACATTTCTATCTACACTACTAGATACTCTACTGTTAAGTAACACGCTGATAGCCCATATGAAATGTTGGACTAACTGTAGCAGCTGCCAGTTTGCCAAAACAGCTATAAAAGCGCCATCTAAAAAGTACTCATGAAATAATGGAACACGTGCTTTGTCACTGCCCTGCGTTAATGCTAATTCGAGGAGGGGAATACTAGCTTAACATGGCCAGTATCAGTGACACTTTACTCGCCAGTATCCTTGAGTTTATCTAAAGGTTGGGATGGATCAAGGACTGAAGAGCCAGAAGGAGTTGCTAAAGGAAGGCAGCACAATGGGTCCGATTAAATAGCCTAAGTGCTCGTAAACCTCGGTTTACCCTCCAACCTTACAATCCTAATCCTAATTTCAAGTCAAACGTTCTCTAACACGAATATTTGTATTGATTTTGCTCAACTGTGTGTATTAATTGTGCAATGGCATCATAATTACGGTGTATTTACGGTTTTGGCGCCCGAGACCGGGGCCTCTTTTTCAATCTCTTTTACACAGCTCACTCAATTAGTCTGAATTTTTTAGTCGAATTACGTAATTTTTTTTAACGAGGCGTCTTTAACTTCAATTTTCTTTCAGAACAATTTAAACTTCGCAGAGACATCATTTCTCGAGCCAGAATAAAATTTAAAATTCTAAGACGAGGGGTGACGCTCAATTGTGACTATTATGTCAAACCAAACACAAATGTTCAACTGTGTGTATTGTGCAATGACCTGATTCCGATACATTTACGGTTTTGGCGCCCGAGACCGGGATTCTTTTTGAATCTCCTCAACACAGCCCCAAATTCGGATTTTTTGTCGGATTACGTCAAGTCCATAATATTGTAGATGAATACTTCTTATATCTAATTAGGTGTACCGATATCAACAAACTCTTGGAAAAATGCTGGATTCAGCTCAAATCCAAAGCTTAAATAATATTGATCAGCTATGTTTAGAATCTCCTATGTTTTAAAATAGTATCTCCATTTTAAGGGCATTGTATAGTCTTAATAGCTTGTAAGCTTCCTAGAGGTATATGTAGCTAGCGTTTTTCTCGAGTTTCAGGTTGTGCTATACATACAGACCGCCACAGATTAAAAAATAATAATAAGCTCACATACGAAGGACAAAATAGTTTAATGACGTTGAAAGTCATAAAACCATTACATCGATCCAATTCCCATTTTGTAACTAATCGAAGACACCACAGCTTTACACAGACATCATTTTTTATCACAAATGTTATTTTCAGAAACTTTTAACGCCAACGAACTCGTTTCGCTTTAAAAAATACTAATAACTTTCCATAAGGTTTCTCCACTCGTTGGACTTTTATACTTACTATTTACTTAATGTTAGTGGTTTAATTAACATTTTTACTTAGCATAAAATAATTTACAGATATACAGAACTAAAAATATTTTCGTTCGAACATTTTTCCAAACAAACAACGAAAAAAATTGTAACTATGCGGCAAATTACTCGTAGGATGTTGATAAAAGGGATTTTTAGAAAAGAAAAAAGAATAGGTACCTACTTACCGTTTTTAAACACATTTTATATAAATAAAAAAACCTAGTGGATAAATGTTTTTGAAAGCTTTGGATTTTTATTTAATCTCAATTCTTGTTGTCAAAGGGCCGTTTATTTTTATTAATACAAGGATCAAAAACTCGTTATAATTTACTATTTTAAACCGATTAAATTACCTCCTCAAGGATCAAATGAGAATTTGGTTTCGTGTTAAATCCGATCGCGAACATGTTAAACTCAAACACGGATTTATAAACAAACAGCTGTTTGTTTTTCATAGCAGCCTCTCTTCCGCCGTCTCGACTAAAGTTTTTAAAACTATCTGAATCATTAACTTGGCGCTCAAATAAAATTACAAGTTTTCCGCCTCTTAGCGTTTGGACACACTATGCTGGACAGGACGCTATTAGCTACAAATGGCTGAACCGCTTATTTTAATGATAATGTCACTCTTAAGGATGTTTCAACTGGTAGTATAGAGATACCAAATGTATAAGATGTTCGAGTCAAAAAATATTCTTAGTTGCATTAACTTTTTTGAACCTACTAAGGCCCAGTTTTATAATCGAAGGTTTAAAACTCAACCTAAGGTTAGACTGTCATTTTAGTTTGACTTAACTGGACATGATAGTGAAATTAGCGTTTATTTATGATTTTAACCTACGGCTGAGTCAACCTTCGGTTAACTAGACTTTATAATACTGGGCCTAAGTGCTATTAGTTAGAATAGACTAAATCAAAAATGTAACCCTACCTGCCTAAAATGTAAGTCAAATTTCATGATCATTAGAAGAACAGCCTTATCCATTAAAAACACATGTCATTGGAAATGCGCACTAAGGTTCGAGAAAGCGATAGAAACATTATTATTTTTCTGAACGTTCTAAAGCCCAGTATTATAATCTAAGGTTAAAACTCAACCTAAGATTAGACTGTCATTTTAGTTGACCTAATTGGACACGATAGTGAAATTGACGTTTATTTATAATTGTAGCTTACGGTTGAGTCAACCTTCGGTTAACTAGGCTTTATAATACTAGGCCTAAGTGCTATAAGTTAGAACAGGCTAAATCAAAAATGTAACACTATCTACCTAAAATGAAAGTCAAATTTCACGATCGTTAGAAGAACAGCTTTATGCATTAAAAACACGTGTCACTGGAAATGCGCACTAAGGTTTGAAAGCGATAGATAAATTATTATTTTTCTGAACCTACTAAGGCCCAGTATTACAATCGAAGGTTAAAACTCAACCTAAGGTTAGACTGTTATTTTAGTTTGACCTAACTGGGCATGATAGTGAAATTAGCGTTTATTTGTGATTTTAACCTACGGTACAGCCAACCTTCGGTTAACTAGGCTTTATAATACTAGGCCTAAGTGCTATAAGTTAGAACAGGCTAAATCAAAAATATAACGCTATCTACCTAAAAGGAGAGTCAAATTTCATGATCGTTAGAAGAACAGCTTTATGCATTAAAAACACATGTCATTGGAAATGCGCACTAAGGTTTGAAAGCGATAGAGACATTATTATTTTTCTGAACCTACTAAGACCCAGTATTATAATCGAAGGTTTAAAACTCAACCTTAGGTTAGACTGTTATTTTAGTTTGACCTAACTGGACATGATAGTGAAATTAGCGTTTATTTATGATTTTAACCTACGGTACAGCCAACCTTCGGTTAACTAGGCTTTATAATACTGCGTCTAAGTGCTATTACTTAGAACAGGCTAAATCAGATATGTAACACTACCTACCTAAAAAGAAAGTCTAATTTCGTGATCGTTAGAAGAACAGCTTTATCCATTAAAAACACATGTCATTGGAAATGCTCACTAAGGTTCGAAAGCGACAGACACAAAATAAAGAAAAAAAGAGAGTAGTTGAAGTAGGATAGATATTAGCCTAAAGGGAAGGGGTGTGGGAAAAGTAGGATCGAGATTGGTTTAGAGAGATATGTGTGGGGGTAATATGTTATCATATTTACTATATGTTACCATGTGGTAATGTTAGAAAAGAGTACATCTGTGACTCAACATTTGTTAATGTCAAAGTCATATGTCACCTTTGTCAATTTCATCTGTCATTTTATATATCATGTGATCTATCATTTCATATGTCAACCCTCTTCGATCACCATATCTGTCATCATATATGTCATTTCAGAGATTTATTTAGAGAGATAGAGAGATATCTGGTAGAGGTATCTGTTATTCCATATGTCAGTAAATTTGTCATTCCATCTGTCATCTCAGCTGCCATTCCATATGTCATTCCATCTGTTTGTCATGCCTGTTATGCGATCTCATCTCACTGAAGATTTTTACAGAAACAATGAATGACAGATAAAATGAGAGGACAGATGAAATCTTGACAGATGAGCTCGACAGATGAGATTAAATGACAGATGAGACTGACAGATAAGACAAATACATATAATAAGATGACAGATGAAATTGAGAGATAAAATGAGGTGTCAGAGGCGATTGACAGTTAGATGACAGAAGCTATTTACAGATGACAAAGGAAGAGAGAGAGACAGAAATTGAGATAGATAAAGAGAAGAAGTTTCTGCTCCACAAGTTCCACCAAGGAGAACCTTATCATGACAGATGAGACTGACAGATAAGACAAATACATATAATAGAATGACAGATGAGATTGAAAGATAAAATGAGGTGTCAGAGGAGATTGACAGTTAGATGACAGGAGCTATTGACAGATGACAAAGGAAGAGAGACAGACAGAAATTGAGATAGATAAAGAGAAGAAGCTTCTGCTCCACAAGTTCCACTAAAGAGAACCTTATCATATAATGTGAGAACCTACCATATTAAGTGACTTTGTTTTAATCCTCCACAATAAGAATGCTAGGGGTATGACAAAATCATACTCATTCTGATTAAATTCCGGGCACACCTCGTACTAGTAATTCAAGAAGACTAATGAAACTTATTTTGCAAGTAAATTGAACAATTATTTTACTATTTGTCCTCGTTATCGAATTTTGTTCTGAAATTGAAAAATTTTAGTAAAATGTTTGTAGCCTACTCAAGAAGTTGAAGAATTAAGTTTGAAGACGGTGTTGATAATTGACGTTGAAAAGAAAAAAATCGATGTTCGTAGTGGAAATAGACTAACTGTGTTTGAAATCCTTCAAGATAACTCGTTACCTGGATTCTTTTTTTAGAATCGGAAGGTGAACAGAAATTAAAGCGCCGCTGTCAGTTTCAAATGGAGAATTGATCGAAAACAGAAACAAAAATATAATCTTGTGAACAAAACGCTCATAGAGCAACCAATAGCGTTTTTTGTAAAAGTTGAGGACGAACTCGTTGGAGTGTTAAAATATAAGCCAATTTACATAAAAAATATATTTAAGGCACTCAAAATAATGATGACATCGATAATGTAAAATGCGAGAAATTTTCAATACATCAAAAATGAAGTCTTCGTTGAAAGTTTTATTGAACAAATCGAAGAAAGCTCTTATCGTTTTATCGTTTAACCGCATTTAAGTTTAAATACCCGAATCTAAAAAAAGGCCAACTTTTATAGCAGGGATTCTCGCCATTATCCAATATCCATTTTTTTTAAAGAAAAGCAAACAATAAAAATTTATTTATTGTAAATTTAATAAGTTACCAATGTAAAGAAAATGTCATTTTGTGCAATTCGTTGTAAACTAAATTTCTCATATAAAGGCAGGACTTTACGACGGGGCTTTACAAATTCAAAAGAGAACCAAACTTCAATATTATTGAATATTCAATTTGCTCGAACAAAAGTGTTAAAATTATGGATAAAGTTGTTGCATTCAAAAGTTGTTACAAAAGACAATTTTACATAGAAAGTAACGCTATTAGATGCGAACGTTAGTTGGGAACTTGTATGTAAATTTAAAGGATCATGACTTTGTTCACCTTCTCTGTTAGTTACGTGTGTGGTTACAAACAGAAGGCTTTATTGAAAGCAATTAATTTGGATGAGGTCCCTCAAATACATTATAGTTCCTAATCTGTAAACAATTCAACAAAATTCTGTCAAAACAAATCATCCAAAACCTAAAACTTTGTTTTAATAAATATATTGCGTATTGTTAAACAAAAGTTTTATTCTCTGGTATATAGGTAGAATAGGTCGAGATAAAACAAAATAAACTTTATATAACTGGAAAATTAAATCAAAACAACTACCTTTTCAAGTTGCAAATTCTTTTATCGTTTCATTTTCCAACCAAAATAAATTTAGAGAAAAACATTTCTTGTTCGCTGCGAATTAAATTATATTTTCTACTTTTCTAAAGACTGTACTATACACTTGCTTGCATTTTATCAACACTCATTTTATTCGTGTTGGTTTGTAATATGCAGATTTCTAATGTAAATAAACTACAGTTGCCAGTTATGCTTCCCATTTATTATGCAACAATTCGTAACTTACTTGCAGGGTTGCATTTGTTGAAACTTTGTTTGTCGTTTTATTCGTTCTTTGAAAAATTCATTGTAGAGAAAGCGCCACTACAATAGTGCTTTAACGCCTAAATAATTCAAAACTACATAGGTACAGTACAGACCAGTTATTAGCGACTTTTAACCTCTCAAAAATAGCTGAACATCCAACAACATGGTTTTTAAAACGTATTTTTAACAAATCATTTTTTTTTGTAGAATGAGTAGAATAGAGAGATTAAGAGACGGGTAAAAGACACATGGAGAAGTAGAGAGAGACAGATATAAATTAAAAGATGAAGGAACGGTTATCTGTAAAGCTATACGTTATTTTATCTAAATTTCTTATTTAAATGCTCTGTCATCTAATTTGTCATCACATGTGTCATTTCATCAGTCATCCCATTTGTCATTCTATCTGATATTAGATTGGTTATAAAATATGTCACCCAATATGGCAATTAATTTGTCATTCCATCTTTCTAACATCACACCTGAATCTTCAAATTGGTAATTTAATTTTTTATTCCATCTGTCATTTAATTTTTAATTATATTGTCGTGTCATATGACTGTCTTCCGACCTCTCTTAAGGCGTCTGTCATCTCATCTGTCATATTATAATGGGTCAATTTTTCTGTAGCTCCATCTGTCATCTAATCTTTCATGCCATATTTATTATCATCTGTCATCTAATATGTCATGCCATATTCATCTCTTCTGTCATCATGTCATCCACTTCGTCTTTTCATTTAACATCCTGTCATTAAATTTGTTATGAAATCTGTCATTTAATATTATAATCTAAAATAATGATAATTCTGCCTCTAAATTTGTTACAAGACATGTCATTTCATAATATAACCCAAAATGCCAATAATTCCGTTATGTCATCTGACATCTCATGTGGATTTTCAAATATGTAATTTAGTTTGTGATTTCATCTGTCATCTAAACTGTATTTACGTTATGTAATGCAATTTTTCTGGTATCCGATCATTTTCCTGTCTGTTATTCCATCTCTCATCTAATCTGTCATCCCAATCGTTATCTAGTCTGTCTTTAGCTATGTCACCCTTTCTGTCATTTAATCTGTCATGCCATATTCATCTTATCTAATCTTTCATACCATATTTATCTCATCTGTCATCTAATCTTTCATGCCATATTTATTAATATAATCTGTCATCTAATATGTCATCCCATATTCATCTCTTCTATCATCTCATTTATAGCATAAATATTATTTCATCTGTCATCCAATCAATCTTTTATACCATATTCATCTCATCTGTCATTTAAGCTTTCATACAATATTTATTAACATCATCTGTCATCTAATCTGTCATGTCATATTCATCTTCTCTAATCTTTCAAACCATATTCATCTAATCTGTCGTCTCATCTTTCATGCCATATTTATTAATATCTTCTGTCATCCAGTATGTCATGCCATAATCATCTCTTCTCTCATCCTATTTGTATCATAAGCATTATTTCATCTCTCATCCAATTCGTCTTTTCATTTGACATCCTGTCATTAAATTTGTAGCGAAATCTGTCTTCATATATAATCTTTAATCTGAAATAATGATAATTCTGCTTTTAAATTTGTTACAAGACATGTCATTTCATATATAACCCAAAATGCCGATAATTCTGTTATGTCATCTGACATCTCATGTGAATTTTCAAATATGTAATTTAGTTTTTGATTCCATCTGTCATCTAAACTGTATTTAAGTTATGTAATGCCATATTTCTGGTATCCGATCATTCCCCTGTCTGTTATTCCATCTCTCATATAATCTGTCATCCCAACCGTTATCTAGTCTGTCGTTTGCTATGTCATCGTCTCTGTCATCTAATCTGTCATGCCATATTCATCTCATCTAATCTTTCATACCATATTCATCTCATCTGTCATCTAATCTTTCATGCCATATTTATTAATATCATCTGTCATCTAATATGTCATGCCATATTCATCTCTTCTGTCATCTCATTTGTAGCATACATATTATTTCATTTGTCATCCAATCCGTGTTTTCATTTGACATCCTTATTTAATCCTCCTCCGCAAATTCATACCTTCATACATCATACGTCAATCTCTCATACCATATTCATCTCATCTGTCACTTATTCTTTCATGCATTATTTCTTAATATCATCTGTCATCTAATATGTGATGCCATATGTTCTCTTCTGTCATCTCATTTGTTGCATAAGTATCATTTCATCTGTCATCTAATCCGCCATTCATTTGTCATCTCGTCATTAAATTGTTACAAAATCTGTGATTTCATATTATTAATATAAAATGATGATAATACGGCCTCTCATATACTGTCATCCCACCGTTATCTAGTTTTTGTTTTTTTGTGACCCATTCTGTCTTCTAATCTCTCATGCCATATTCATCTCATCTAATCTTTGATACCATATTCACCTCATCTGTCATCTAATCTTTCATGCCGTATTTATTAATATCATCTGATATCTAATATATCACGCTTTATTCATCTCTTTTGTTATTTCATTTGTATCATAAGTATTATTTCATGTCATCCAATCGATCTTTTCATTTGATATCCTGTCATTAAATTTGTTATAAAACATGTCTTTTCATATGTAAGTCAAAAAGCCGATAATTCTGCCATGTCATCTGACATCGCACGTGAATCTTTAAATATGTAATTTAGTTTGTTATTCCTATCTGTCATTTAATCTTTATTTTCGTTATGTCATATCATAATTCTGGCATCCGATCTTTTTTCTGTCTGTCATTCCATCTCTCATATAATCTGTCATCCCAACCGTTATCTGTTTGTTTTTTACTATGTCACCCTTTCTGTCTTCTAATCTCTCATGCCATATTCATCTCATCTAATCTTTGATACCATATTTATCTTATCTGTTATCTAATCTTTCATGCCATATTTATTAATATCATCTGTCATCTAATATGTCATGTCATATTCATCTCTTCTGTCATCTCATTAGTATTATTTAATCCGTCTTTTCATTTCACATCATGTCGTTAAATTTGTTACTAACTGTGTCCTGTCATATGTCATCCAAAATGATGATAATTCCGTCATAAAATCTGACAACTCATCTGAATCTTTAAATATGTAATTTAATTTGTTATTCCATCTGACATCTAAACTGCATTTGCGTTATGTCATGTCATATTTCTGACATCCGAACTCTTATGCCTTCCAACTCTCAGATAATTTGTCATGGTACATGTCAACTCATATCTCATCTCATCTGTTATTTCATGAGTTATTTAGTCTGTCATCTATTCTGTCATTATATCTTTCAACCTATCTGTCCTTAAATTTGTTATTAAATGCCATTTATCTGTCATCAAATATGACAATAAATCTGTCATCCAATCTGTCATGTAATGAAAAATCCTATCTGATACTTTAAATATTTTATTTCATTTGCCATGTCATCTGTCATCTAATCTGTAATTACATAATGGTATATGTCATAATGTCTGCCAGCTTTTCAATCGTCATATCTGTCATCTCCTCTGTTATCTAATATGTCATCCTACCTGTCAAATAATCTGTTATTTCATGTCACCCCATCTGTCATGAATTATGTGATCGCATATTTTGTCATCTTATTATTTGTCATCCCATCTGTCATCGCCTCTCTTTCTCTCGAGCTTTTCTGTTAATGGTCGTGCTATACTAATGATTTCTGTGACATGTTATTTACACTCATTTTCCACGAAGGTTTGCAAGGGCATTATAATACAAAATTTATATTTTAACAGAATCAGATGACTTTAATTTGTTTGTGTGTCTCTGCTCTTCCGAAGACGCTTTAAAATGCACTACTAAAGAATGTAGTTTATATTAAAATATCTTGCTAGAGATTGAAAACTATCTTGAATAATCTCAAAATTCACAAATGGAAATTTTTCTCTCAAGTCCAACAGAAACGTCTTCAAACAAAATGTATTATGGTATTTGGACAAAATTATAAAATTTTCTTCTAGTCCAAATAAGGCATGTTACTCTAGTAATCTGTATGTTTAGTATTAAACGTAATTTGTAATAGTCTGATACTAATTCGATAATCTGGTCGATTACCCTACAAGCAAATTTAATGACGAAACTTGCATTAATGCACCTGCACAAACATGTGAACACAGTTTATGCTATTAAATATATTTCCATAATAATTTAAATTTAAAATTTCAAGGGAAAATCTCTTAAAATAGATGAGAAAATTTTTATACTTGTAACAGAATATTTTATTTTCCGGCATTTTACACAACAATTTTCCTCCACATAAAAAGAATACGCAAAATTTTAACAAGGGTGTTAAAATTTGCATCTAATCCACCGGATTTTAATTTTAATTTTATATAACAGCTTAACTACGTTAGTATAATTTTCCAAAAAAGGTAATTCAATTGTTTTTTTGAATATTTATTAGTTGTTATAAATACTTGACTTAATTTAATTTTTATTATGTGCGGATCTACAAACTTTCAAAGAGAGTTTTATTACGCTCCAAATTTTTCTCATTAATTTATCTGAAATTGAAGTTTATTGATCTGGCTTTATGTAAATTAGTAGCTATGAGTTTCAACTGTTTTTATTTAGTAGATTAGGGGGTTGATATGCCCAAAAACCATCGTTCGATTTTAAAATGGAGTAAACGTGAGAAAACCGCTAAATTTAATAGAAAAATTAAAAACTGAAAAACCTTTAGATTAGAAAAGCCCAAATTAGAGCGGGCTGTAAGCTACACCCACGGGTATCTCCTCCTAAAATTTCGAACCAATCAGAGTCTCTGAAACTTTTTTAGAGGTTTTCATTTGCCAAAAAATCAAAATAGTCAAATCGTCGCAAAAGTCGAGATTCAAGTACTTGGACGAGTCCATATAAAAGGCTCCACCCCAATTTTCAAAAATATAGAAAAAGGGCCGCTGAGCGGCCATGACAAAATTCCGAATAATCGTCCTCAAATTTTTAAAAGTTGTAATGCTCACCGTGGGTTCTTTGGCTATCTCTTCGCACAGGATTTGGACCGACCACTTTGGGATTTCAGCGTGAAAAATTTTTTCTTTACATTGAATTTTAATTCCGGATCGAGAGTCCCTAAGGGGTTTCGATCGTCGTTCTGGTACCGGTTCTTCAAAAGTTTCCATAGTCGTCCGACGCCGGGGGAGATGAAAAAACGACTCTCGCGCCCAGAAGGCTAAGGGACCTTCTTATAGCACCTACGGTTTTTCGGCCGGGCTTAAAAGTTAACTCGAACCTTCTCCTAAAACCGACCACGAAATAATTTCTACGATTCCCATACAGAGGGTGCTGCGATTTTTTGAAAAATGTCGATTTTTAAACGCATCGGTTTTGCACTTGCTTCAGCCAATAAGAAATTTTTTTTATCCTATTGCTATTGCTGTTTGTTGGTGTTTATGATCAAAGAGGCTGAGGTCATAGAAACGAGCAAGTACCAATCGTAAATTGTGCTAACTGCTGGAATTATGTATTTGTAGGTCTACAGGGTCCTCTCTACCCTGGGCAATCGATTAATAAATTTATTGAAGCTACTCAAAGTTCTATAAACTTAATAAATGTATTATTAATATAACTATTCCAAAATAAAATAACTAAACGAGATAAATTTATTAGTAATTTAAACTTTTGATTGAAGTGTAATAAAATACACGCGGAGTATTAGTATTAATTATTTGTAGGATGACAAACCAAAAGTGGTCTAAAAAAGTGCAAACTTTTGTATAAATAAATAAAATGTGAAATAAAAAAATGAAATTTTTGTATCATTTATAATCAAAATAAATTGGTTAGGACACGATAAATTGGAGTTTATAAAACGTTTTGAAATACTAGACACAATTTTTTGAAAAATTTGATACATTATGGAAGATTACCCTAAAAATAAAATACAGTATTTATTAAAAGTTGTCACGGTGTGAAGTTATTGGGAAAATTTATTATATAACTTTTGATAGGTTGATCATTTTTCTTTAAAAAGTTTTTACCTCCAACTATAAACCTCAAGTCACATACCTTTCTTTTTCTAATTATTTAGTTTGTGGCACTTTTTCAATTGGAAAGAAAAAATATAAGAAAACTCACATAGATCTCGATACAGAGTGTTTCAACAAAGGCGTCAAACTTTAATAAAAATTTTTCTCTTGATGCTCGATATGATAAGATAACGCATAATTAAATAAAAATTAATTTTGTATAAAGCTCAAGCGATTATTTCCTAATCACTAGCGATTCTTTAAACACTAAGTTTTATTTAACCCAGGTGACCTTGCCAAAAGTTTAAGTAAACTATACTCTTTCTTTTATAAAAAGATCCGCTGTTTTAACACTTACTTTAGTTCCTCTATGAGGCATTCTTTCTTAGAGGGATCAGTATACCCCACTCTCCCCTAGTATTCTTTTAAAAAATCACCCTAAATTGACTTCTAAATGCTTCTTAAATATTTGTAAAAGATTTTAGCTTCTTAGCACGTCGGATGTCGGATTAAGGTTCGTATCCCAGCTAGCACACCTTTCAAAATATTTGCTACCTAGTCGTTGAGCTTATGATAATTACGAGCCAAAATAATCTCCCGAATGTTATTTATTTACGGTTTTACATTATTATTAATCGATCGCTTTTAAAGCTTTAAAATTTATATTTGAGCCAAAAGAGCTCGCTTATGTAGGAGCCTAAAATAATCTTTTATTTTAAATCATTTAAAATAGTAGGCAGTTAGTGGTTAGTAGGTGTATAAATTTGAAGGTATTTTGTTTTAAGATATAGTTAAATATGTAAGTAAGCGAGAAGTTCACCTGGGAAAAAGGGTCGATACGTTTTCCGTAGGGTAAGCAAAACGTCGTTGAGCCTACGCTTCAATAAAGAATAACGCCATTACGGGGGTTGCGGTAAAGTGGTGTTCGTAACATTGTCCTAACAGATGTTACTTGGGCTACTTCCACAAGAGCATCTGCTATGTCTATAAACTTCACCAAAACCTAAGTAACGTTTTGTATGTTTTAGCTATATGAGTAAACAATAAAGATATATGTATAGATATATAAATTTATTGTAACACAATCTACCACTTAATCATCCCTTATACACAACACAACACACACTTAATTTATTATCATATATCTTAAGGTGTGCGTGTGTGCACGTGTGTGGTGATATCAAATGATTTGTCAATAAACCCATTATACGTTAAATACGTCTGGAAATTGACTATCTAATTAAATTTTAGGGGGAAAATTTAATTTTAAAAAACAATCATCCATCACACAAATCTGACGTTTGTTTTTTCCAAATCCCCTCAAAAAAAAATTTATTAGCAAAAAAAATTGTAATAAAAAGGAAGTAGACACTTTAAATGAGTAAAGTGGAGGAAAAATTTTCTTCTTTTTTTGGAGAAAAACGAACTATTTGTGTAACGCTTTTAAAAGACGTTCAACTTTATAATGATTGCATTAAATTCAAGTTTCTAAATTTAATTTCTTGTTAAATTTCCATTAGGTTATTTACGGACGTACACTTTCAAATCTGTGTTACTAATGGAATATATTTTTTTTCATCAAAGCATGATTTAAAATTTTAATTGAAATTGATGCTTTTAATAAAAAAAAGTCTTTCAAAATTAAAATTTCAGTTAACTGTACTTTATACCCAATTTTTCTTACGCACAAGGATTGTATACGTAAATTGACTAATTAAGGCACAAGTAGGTAGAAAAGTGTAGTATGGAATTTGCGTTTTTGTAAAATACCGTTGAATGTTTATATTTTTTTTTAAAATAGCGTACTTTGAAGTCACACTTTAAAATAACCGCACAGGGATATCAAAGCTTTAGCTAGGGTTTGAATCTCTAAAAGTATATTTTTTTCATGTTTTTATGATTATCTCGAAAAGCACGTGGTCAACAAAAAATTATAAAGAGGCAAAAATTTAAGAGGGGAAAATTGTACGAAAATAATCATACTTACGATTTTTCAAAAAACTAAATAGTTTTTGAGAAAAAAATTATTGAAAGTTAACCTGTTTGTGCGTATACTGCAAGTACCTATAGGTTGGGTGTAAAAGTGACACTGAGCGTCCCATTTTACTTTAATTGGAAATTTAGTACTCATTACCTATAAGATCTACAGAAAAATAAAAAACACGTGGTTAAAGAGGACATCTTCAGTGTTAAATTACATGCCCAATATTTTAATTTCACTACTTTAGAACAGAGAAATAAATTCTTAAAAAAAATTCGGTTTGAATGACTAAAATTACACCTTTCTTCATATTTTAGCGATTATCTCGAAAAGTAGGTGATCAACAAAAAATTATAAAGAGGTAAAAATTGAAGAGGGGATAATTTTACCAAACTAATCTGATTTGCAATTTTTCAAAAAACTACATAGTTTTTGAGAAAAATATTATTGAATGTTAACCTGTTTTTTTTTAAAACCAATAAGTTAGTAAGAGAGTACGGTAGGCGAGTGAATTTTTGGATAAAAAATTTATGGAAGAGATAGAGTTTAATGCCAGTTTTCAAAATTTAGGATCGAAAACGATCCGAGGCAATAGGGGGAGTCGTGGGGGGACTTTGAAAGTGAGAAAAATGCAAACTTTAATAAAAAAATTAGCAACTACGTCGTCCTTGGATTGCAAGAGTCCAAATTTGGGAGAGACGTAAGACACACCCACCGCTATCCCCTCCCCAAATTTTGAACCCATCAGAGCAATCGAAAATTTTTAATAGGTTTGAATTGGCCAAAAAATCAAAATGGTCGAATCGATGGAAAAATCGACATTGGGGTACTCTCGCGAGTCCCCATAAATGTCCAGTAATTAGTTTCCAAAAATCACACAAAATGGCCGCGCAGCGGCCATGGCAAAAATGGGCAAAATCATCCTAAAAGCTTGAAAAATCGCTGAGACAAAAGTACGCAAAAAGTCGAAAATCGAGGGACTAGTGGCAAATGTTGGGACCTTTGACCACCGTCTGACAAGCGATTTGGACCGACCCCTTCGGCAGTTGTCGTGTGTAAGCCCGTCACGGAATTTCGGCGTAGTAAAAAAAAAATTTTTTACCATCGCGTTTAAATTTTGGATTTGGCGTCCTCAGGAAATCCAGATCGTAGTTCCGGTATCGGTTCTTCCAAATTTTCCATAGCCACCCTAGGATGGGGCGCATAAAAAATTGCCCTTGCGCCGCGAAACCCAGGGTCTTTCTTATGGAATCTACAACTCTCAAACAGGGCTTAAAAGTTAGTTCAAACCTTCTCCTAAAACTCTTCAAGAGATAATTTCTACGATTCCCATACAGAGGGCGCTGTGATTTCCCCACGCGGAGGCTCACGGCATACCGCTTGCTCTCAGAAAGGGAGGGCTCGATTTGGTTCGGAAGGCCGCCGGGAATTTTTCGGAGCATTCATAGTGCGTCTCCAATTTGAAATGGCGCAGTCGAGAAAAGTAAAAAATTCGTGAGCACGATCGGGAAGGAAAGTGCCGACTTTTTCGCTTAATTATCGTTATTGGACCAAGTCCCCATCGTTTGCCGCTTAAATAATTTTTGAGAAATATATTATTTAAAGTTAACCTATTTGTGTTTACATAAGAGGTTGAGTGTGAAAGTAACACTAGCGCCTCATTTTAAGTTAATTAGGGTTTATTACTCATTACCTATCAGATCTAGAGAAAAACAAAAAACATGTGGTAGAAGAGAACATCTTCAGTTTTAAATGACATGCACAATATTTTAATTTCAATACTTTATCACAAAGAAAAATAATTCTCAAAAAAAACGTGGTTTGAATGTCTAAAATTGCACTTTTCTTCATATTTTAGCGATTATCTCGAAAAGTACGTGATCAACAAAAAATTATAAAAAGGCAAGAATTGAAGAGGGGATAATTTTACGAAATTAATCTAATTTGCATTTTTTCAAAAAACTAAATAGTTTTTGAGAAAAATATTATTGAAAGTTAACCTGTTTAGTGCATACTGCAATACCTAGAGGTTGGGCGTGAAAGTGACACAGTGAGCGCTTCATTTTACGTTAATTGGAAATTCATTACTCATTACCTATGAGATCTAGAGAAAAACAAAAAACATGTGGTCGAAGAGAACATCTTCAGTTTTAAATTACATGCACAATATTTTAATTTGAATACTTTATCACCAAGAAAAAAATTCTTAAAAAAAACTTGGTTTGAATGTCTAAAATTGCACTTTTCTTCATATTTTAGCGATTTTCTCGAAAAGTACGTAGTCAACAAAAAATTATAAAAAGGCAAAAATTGAAGAGGGGATAATTTTACGAAATTAATCTAATTTGCAATTTTACAAAAAACTAAATAGTTTTTGAGAAAAATATTATTGAAAGTTAACCTGTTTAGTGCATACTGCAGTACCTAGAGGTTGGGCGTGAAAGTGACACAGTGAGCGCTTCATTTTACGTTAATTGGATTTTCATTAATCATTACCTATGAGATCTAGAGAAATACAAAAAGCATGTGGTAGAAGAGAACATCTTCAGTTTTAAATTACATGCACAATATTTTAATTTCAATACTTTATCACAAGGAAAAAAAATTCTCAAAAAAAAACTTGGTTTGAATGTCTAAAATTGCACTTTTCTTCATATTTTAGCGATTATCTCGAAAAGTACGTGGTCAACAAAAATTATAAAAAGGCAAAAATTGAAGAGGGGATAATTTTACGAAATTAATCTAATTTGCAATTTTTCAATAAACTAAATAGTTTTTGAGAAAAATATTATTGAAAGTTAACCTGTTTTATGGGTACTGTATAAGTGTTGTACCTAGAGGTTGGGCTTGAAAGTGAAACTGAGCGCCCCATTTTACGTTAATTGGAAATTTATTACTCATTACCTATCAGATCTAGAGAAAAATAAAAAACACGTGGTTGAAGAGGACATCTTCAGGTTTAAATTACATGCTCAATATTTTAATTTTAGTACTTTATCACGAAGAAAAAAATTCTCAAAAACAAATTCGGTTTGAATGTCTAACTTCTCATATTTTTGCTATTTTCTCGAAAACTGTAAGCGAAATTTTACAAAGTGACAAAAATTAAAGCCAACAAAAAAGTACACAATTTTTCTTTAAGATTTTAATTGAATTTTAAATTAAGTTATAAAAAAGTTGCAGATAACATAAAAACACGCCCTCGTATAATATTGTGTGACTAATAATCAGATCACAAATAACTCTGTAATAACGATGTACTGAAACATCCCATGTAATTTTGAAACGCCAATAATAATTGGTAATTTTAGGACAAATGAGAGGTTATTTGAATGAACATAAGTGGCTCTTACACACATATTCCATTCATATTATAGGTTGCGTTCCATTTAACGACAAAATGAGAAATTATTACCAAAACAATTTTATCCCA
The DNA here is from genome assembly GCA_963924605.1 of Malthinus seriepunctatus. Lineage (NCBI taxonomy): Eukaryota > Metazoa > Arthropoda > Insecta > Coleoptera > Cantharidae > Malthinus > Malthinus seriepunctatus. The sequence continues at coordinate 21,009,462 of OZ004604.1, forward strand.
AAAAAAACACATCAACTTTTTTACACTAAATTGAAATAAAATTCAGTTGTCACCTTACGGATATAAAATTTATATCCTCTTCGTATAAGTATACTTTTTCACCAAGTTATTTTAATACAAAACAATTACAAAAAAGTATCATGTTTCGATAGTAAAAATGATTTTTGATACGTTATATATTATTATAGTTGAGGGAAATGTCAGATTCATAACAACACAACACAACGTGATCTGTAAAAGTAAGATTGATGCTCAATACCGAAAAGTGGGATGATAGGTGGGACGATATAAATCACAATTTCGTGTGTTCCCCTCTCTTTATTTCTTCTTCATTCCTGGATTGAAATAAAAAGACGAGAGATTGAACGACGCTTTTAGATCGTTATACTTTTCGTGGACATCGTAAAAGAGCTAATAAAGCTCAAGTTTTATTATAAAGTATTTACGATTAATATGTGTTATATACTATAAAGTAACTGCGTAAAGGCGTAAATGCCAAATATTATGTTGCTTTTTACCGTTAAACTAAAATTACCAATTATTATACTCCCATGTCATAATACCAGATGTACTTCAACCCTTAAGTGTATTGAGAGTAATAGCAATTAAATCCAAACTTTCTCCAAAGGAACTTTTAAATAAATTATATACGAGAGCTTTCCAATTAACATTATTTTATGTTTAATTATTATTTTCTAATGGAATATAAAGTAAAATATTGAGGTAGAGCAATATAAACTTTTTAAGACTAATAACAATTTATTATTACAATAGTTTTAAAAAATTGTATGCTTTTTTATGAACCTTTTCTCTAGCTAATGCATCAAGCCTATTACGGTCTAATATTTTCCCACCATAATCCGGGAAAACTTTTTTAAATATACAGGGTGGATGCTTACTGAGTGGACGGATGATAACTCCTTAACCATTCGAAATAACAAAACCAATTTTGGCGTGGTAATCCATAATTTTTCGATCTACATTTTAACAATATTTAGGAATATACAGGGTGATTCACAAATGAATGACAACCAAAGTTGTGGATTGTTTAATAAACCACCCTGTATATTTTTACATATTTGGATTCCTCGTAACATTAGAAATCAAAAAGTTTTTGTACCTAACACCTTTATGTACCTATCTCTAACTGTTTTCGAGATATTATCACTTTAATTCAGAAACAGGGTCAAATTTGTAGCGATGAAACCAAATTGGCACGTACAAAAATAAAAAACCTTTCTTCTCCGCTGGGATGACTCGGTCACTGTTTTCCCAGACCACTAGCCCTCGTCTTGGAGATCCAACCGGTCCTCGAAGAAAGATCACTAGGCCTGGAATAACACTAACGGGACCGAAGTAGTTCCAGACCACTAGTCCTCTCTTTAAGATCTAATCTAGCCCTCTAAGAGAGATCACTACGCCTGGAAAACTCAAGACGCTCTTTCCCACCAGATCACTAGTCCTCGATCCTAAGCAAGAGATCACTAGACTTAGTGAAAAGAAAATGTGCGCTTACCAGGTCAGTAGTGCTCTCTCTGAAATCAAATCTGGTCCTCTAAGAGAGATCAACAGTCCTGATGAGACACAGGTGGGCAGCGAGGGATATTTCTCATTCTAGGACAAAATAGTCCTCTCTTTGATATCCAAATTGGTCCTCTAAGAGAGATCACTAGCCCTAAAAGAAAGAACCAGGGATTACTTATTTTACTAGATTATTAGTGCTCTCTTTGAGATCCAATCTGATCCTGTAAGAGAGATCAATAATAGCCCTGATGAAAAACTGGCACGGAAGCTTTTTTTTCCTAGATCAATAGTCCTCTTTTTGAGATTCTTAGTGGTCTTCTAAGAGAGACCAATAGTCCTGATGAGACAGAGGAGGGCATCAGAGAAGGGTGTTTCTACTTCTAGAACAATAGCCCTCTCTTTGAGATCCAAATTGGTCCTCTAAAAGAGATCACTAGCCCTAAAAGAAAGAACCAGGGATTACGTATTTTATCAGATTATTAGTCATCTCTTTGAGATCCAATCTGGTCCTCTAAGAGAGATCAATAGTCCTGATGAAAAACTGGCACGGATGCTTCTCTTTCCTAGATCAATAGTCCTCTCTTTGAGATCCTAAGTGGTCTTCTAAGAGTACGTTCCACTAAGCGATCGCAAGGATTGCAACGCCCGCAAACTCGTTCCACTTAACGCCGCGGTCGTTGCGTTCGCTAGCGGTAACGTCATAGATGACGTCATTGACAATGACCATACGACGCTCATTTCGCCCATAAAATTTTGTGGGTCGGCGTGAGCGTTTACATACGCGCGTGCGCATTAAAGCATTTTGATTGACCTTTTGAAATGGCTACAGATAAAGTAAACCTGTATAAACCCTGACTCGGATGAGCTATCGCTATCAGACACATATCTTCTTCAATGTATCAACGTACCAACAACAGCTGTCACTGTCATATTGCGGCAAGCACACAACGCTTTCCACTAGCTAATCTGCCCGCAACGTTTACAAGTGGAACAAGAAATTCGGCGGTCGTGAGCGCGGTCGTTGCGATCGCTTACTGGAACGCACCCTGTGAGAGATCAATAGTCCTGATGAGACACAGGAGGGCAGAGAGGGATATTTCTCGTTCTAGAACAATAGTTCAAATTGTTCCAAATTGGCCTTCTAAGAGAGATCACTAGCGCTAAACAAAAAAGAGAACCAGGGACTACTTATTTTACCAGATCAATAGTTTTCTCTTTGAGATCCAATCTGGTCTTCTAAGAGAAATCAATTGTCGTGATGAAAAACTGGTACAGAAGCCTCTCTTCCCTAGATTAATAGTCCTCTCTTTGAGATTCTAGTGTCGAAATATAAACTTACGGGTTTGCTGAAAGCAACTGGGTAAACAAAATAAAAATGATTTAATTAAATCAAATCAATTAATTAATTTAACACGGGAAATAGTAGTTAACAAGTAGTAAAATAACACGATGGTTAAATGAGAAGTCCCATATCAAAATGGAGTGGGAGCTTTTATTGGAAATCCGACGACCAACTCATACTCACTCGACAACCAATAGGAACGCTGTAACTTGAATTGTACTCGAGGACGATTATCACTTAATACGTTATAAATTTTAATAATTAAATTAATAACTATTTAATTAAAGGGTGAGATATGGCAACACTTAGCTCATTGGAACCGCACAAAAATATCCAGAGGTAAAAAGCAAAAACACTATAATCAGCTCTCAGAATAAGTTTTGCCACTCCAGGTGGTTCTAAACGAATTTAAAACTTTTCAATCCTAGAATTAAAATCCATTAGATAACGAAACGCTCAAGTGATAAGGGTTAAATAATTTTTATAGGGTTAAAAATGATTTAATAGTTAAATTAAAAATTAAACGGATGCGCTAGTTCTTATAGTTGGCGAGTTACAGGGAAATCAGCTGTTATCACTCATAACGCTGATAGTAAAATAGGGAATATTAAAATTAAGTAATTCAAGTCTGATCTTGATAAGATTGGGCTCAATTGGAAGAGCTTGAAGAGATGAACAAGGAAATGTAAAAATTATCTCAATTTTGATCTCATGGGCGGCGCTAGTGAAAAACTAAAGAAAAAATGACCAGTAGCTGCTTCAAGCGATACTTTAAAATTTTCAGGATGCCGTAATACTGTACCGGTATTTGGGTCCAGTATCCGGATAGAATTTTGCATCGTTACAGATTTGGAAAATGTTGGTTACAGTCATGGCACCATGACTCAAAAGTTGACTCTGTTTTGGCATTAAAGTGGCAATATCTTCAGAACGGTTAATGATAGGTATGTAAAGCTTTATATATTTTTAACTCTAAACGTTACAGGGAATCCGAATATATAAAAATATATGAGGGGTTCTATTAATAAAACACGAGCTTCACTTGGCATTCTTTTGTGTCCCTGTATGTACCTAAATATTTCTAAAATGTAGGTCCAATGATCACGTTTTATCATTCCAAAATTGGTTTCAATATCTAAAATAGTTGAGGAGCAATTCCTCCCATCCATATAGTAAACACCCACTCAGTACCTATACAGAAGGGTCTATCACTTGAGAAATGCCAAACTAAGCAATAATATACAAAATTTATTAAGTTGTGTAATGAAAAACGAAAAAAGAGAGAATTTAGTAAGAATATTATTAAGATATTACATTCGTTTTAAGCGCGTTGGACGCTGGATTTGAGCCAAATTATCACTCACCTTTCGAAATCATTTAAGTGTCTCACGTCCAAAACAATTTGATTTTATAAAAATCACAAAGGTAGAGCCTAACATTTTTTATGGGCAACTCAAAGCTCAAATAATTGAGAAGCAGAAAAAATATTTTTTCCTTAAAACATTGCCTCTCATACGACAAAAGTTTGCAAGAGTTTTTTTTGATAAAACAAACCGAATGTGGAATACAAATTGAGCCATATAAAGTTGTAAAACAAGTGAATGACTTTTGTGTGCTTTTTTGGCGGATAAGATGAACAAATTAAAAAGCACAACAGAATTTCTACATTGTAAAAACATTTATTTAATTTGTCAACTTGACTTATGAGTATGAGAAGTTTTTTGGAATACATTTCAATTACAATTTTTATCCAAACTACACAACACAACATAAGTTGCTCCCCTTCTTTTTTTTTTTTTAATTTTAAACGTCAATTAATTTTTAAGCTCAAAAAACTTGACAAAGAAGAAGAATAATAAGTTGAGAATTTTTACATAGTAAATTTTAACAATGAGAAAAACCATCGTGTTAAATTTAAATAGAAACGAGCGCAATTCATCATTTAAACATGTCACGTTTTTTAAAGGAAAATTTACATTACATTAGCGATATTATTGAAACCGGATCACTTGGCTATGTTTAACGTTAAATCATTAATAAACTAAACATAAGCCATCACTAAAAACTCTTTTTTTACTCAAATATTCAACAAAAAATTTTAATTTAATCATTTATTTTATCAAGCGTGAATGAGACGTACCTTTTACATTTATAATTACTAATAATAGTAGAGTGAAAATAGGCTTAAATTGGTCACTTTGTGCGAGTCTTAAGACTAAAAGCTAAAAACTGCACAAAACGATAGTAGAGGGTAAGCCTGGATAGATGGGTCATTTTAAATACAGTTTTGTGAAAGATATGAAAAAAAGTCCTTAACAAAACTTTTTTATCTCGAAATGACCTACATCGTAAAAATATTTTGGAATATACAAGGTGTTTAATTTAAGAGATAATTAACCTAACTTTGTTATTTGAAATGGGAAACCCTATATAATTTTACATATTCGGTTAAATTTGTAATTAGAAATGTATAAGGTAAAATGTACAGTCAGTCTCACAATTATTGGCCTCCCTAGCTATACGCTAGGGTGGTTATTTATTAGCCAACAACGACAAAACAGCGAAAGGGAAGGTTTTTGTTTTACTACTTGTTGGCAAAATCAAGTTACCCCTCAATTTAAGTAAAGAGTGTTATTATGATGGTTGCATCCACAATTCGTGCTAGGTGTATTTATAGCAAAGGTGGCCATTAATTGTGAGGCTGACTATACCTATTACTAACCGTTCTATATTCTTTTTACCGCTAAACTGCTTACTTATAACGCCTTTTCTCTCATTTCTTTCGCTTGAGTATTATTTATTGGTGACGTCAGAATAGCCTCTGTAGACAGAATACCATGAGATTTTCATTAATTCAGTGACTAATTCCGACTGGAATTGCCTACCCCTATCAATTAACAAATACCTGGGTAAACCGTGCCTTGTAATTATATTTTCGAGTAGAAATTTAGCAACTTCCTCTGCCTTGCCACTAAGAAAGGCTCGGACCTCTGCCCAGCGACCGCTATTATTGTATTCTCTGCCTTACTTTTTTGAAATAGTCCTAATAAATCGACGCTTACTCTCTCGAATGGTCTTCCGACCGATATAGGCTGAAGTAATCCAGCTGGTTTCACATTTGGGCGTCTTTTTCTAGCTTGATCATCGGTACAACCCTTCACAAATCGTTCTACATCCTTCTGCTCTTTTTCCTAGAAGTGCCAGTCTTTTACCTTGTGGAGTGTCTTTGCGATCTGCATGCGGCCGGATAACGGTTCACTATGCGTATTAAAAAGTATTTCTCCTACTAGATGCCTTAGTATTACTAGTAGATTCTCCAACCCTTCTCTTCTCTCTCGAATGGTCTTTCGACCGGTATGGGCTGTAGTAAACCGGCTGGTTTTACATTTGTGCGTCCTTTTCTAGCTTGACAATCTGTACAACCCTTTACAAATCGTTCTACATCCTTCTGCTGATTTTCCTAGAAGTGGCAGTCTTTTACCTTGAGGAGTGTCCAAGCGATCCCCATATTATGGCCGGATAACGACTCACTATGCTTACTAAAGAGTATTTTTCCTACTAGATACCTTAGGATTACTAGTAGACTCTCCAACCCTTCTCTTCTCTCTCGAATGGTCTTCCGACCGGTATGGGCTGTAGTAATCCGGCTGGTTTTACAATTGGGGGTCCTTTTCTAGGTTGACAATCTGTACAACCCTTTACTAATCGTTCTACATCCTTCTGCTGATTTTCCCAGAAGTACTTGCCTTCTATCTTGTGGGGTGTCTTTGCGATCCCCATATGGCCGGATAACGACTCACTATGCGCACTAAAGAGTACTTTTCCTGCTAGATGGCTTAGTATTACTAGTAGATTCTCCAACCCTTATCTTCTCTCTCGAATGGTCTTCCAATCGGTATGGGCTGTAGTAAACCGGCTGGTTTCACATTTGGGCGTCTTTTTCTAGCTTGATCATCGGTACAACCCTTCACAAATCGTTCTACATCTTTCTGCTCTTTTTCCTAGAAGTGCCAGTCCTTTACTTTGTGGAGTGTCTTTGCGATCTGCATGCGGCCGGATAACGGTTCACTATGCGTATTAAAAAGTATTTCTCCTACTAGATGCCTTAGTATTACTAGTAGATTCTCCAACCCTTCTCTTCTCTCTCGAATGGTCTTTCGACCGGTATGGGCTGTAGTAAACCGGCTGGTTTTACATTTGTGCGTCCTTTTCTAGCTTGACAATCTGTACAACCCTTTACAAATCGTTCTACATCCTTCTGCTGATTTTCCTAGAAGTGGCAGTCTTTTACCTTGAGGAGTGTCCAAGCGATCCCCATATTATGGCCGGATAACGACTCACTATGCTTACTAAAGAGTATTTTTCCTACTAGATACCTTAGGATTACTAGTAGACTCTCCAACCCTTCTCTTCTCTCTCGAATGGTCTTCCGACCGGTATGGGCTGTAGTAATCCGGCTGGTTTTACAATTGGGGGTCCTTTTCTAGGTTGACAATCTGTACAACCCTTTACTAATCGTTCTACATCCTTCTGCTGATTTTCCCAGAAGTACTTGCCTTCTATCTTGTGGGGTGTCTTTGCGATCCCCATATGGCCGGATAACGACTCACTATGCGCACTAAAGAGTACTTTTCCTGCTAGATGGCTTAGTATTACTAGTAGATTCTCCAACCCTTATCTTCTCTCTCGAATGGTCTTCCAATCGGTATGGGCTGTAGTAAACCGGCTGGTTTCACATTTGGGCGTCTTTTTCTAGCTTGATCATCGGTACAACCCTTCACAAATCGTTCTACATCTTTCTGCTCTTTTTCCTAGAAGTGCCAGTCCTTTACTTTGTGGAGTGTCTTTGCGATTCCCATATTATGGCCGGATAACGACTCACTATGCGTACTAAAGAGTATTTTTCCTACTAGATGCCATAGTATTACTAGTAGACTCTCCAACCCTTCTCTTCTTACTCGAATGGTCTTCCGACCGGTATGGGCTGTAGTAAACCGGCTGGTTTTACATTTGGGTGTCCTTTTCTAGCTTGACAATCTGTACAACCCTTTACAAAACGTTCTACATCCTTCTGATCTTTTTCCTAGAAGTGCCAGTCTTTTACCTTGTGGAGTGTTGTTGCGATCCCCATATTATGGCCGAATAACGACTCACTATGCGTACTAAAGAGTATTCTTCCTACTAGATGCCTTAGTATTACTAGTAGACTCTCCAACCCTTATCTTCTCTCTAGAATGGTCTTCCAATCGGTATGGGCTGTAGTAAACCGGCAGGTTTTACATTTAGGCGTCCTTTTCTAGCTTGATAATCTGTACAACCCTCTACAAATCGTTCTTCATCCTTCTGCTGATTTTCCTAGAAGTGCCAGTCCTTTACTTTGTGGAGTGTCTTTGCGATTCCCATATTATGGCCGGATAACGACTCACTATGCGTACTAAAGAGTATTTTTCCTACTAGATGCCTTAGTATTACTAGTAGACTCTCCAACCCTTATCTTCTCTCTCGAATGGTCTTCCAATCGGTATGGGCTGTAGTAAACCGGCTGGTTTTACAATTGGGCGTCTTTTTCGAGCTTGACAATCTGTACAACCCTTCACAAATCGTTCTACATCCTTCTGCTGATTTTCCCAGAAGTACTTGTCTTTTATCTTGTGGGGTGTCTTTCCGATCACCATGTTACCGGTAACGGCCCACTATGCGTACTAAAGAGAATTTTTCCTTCTAAATGCCTTGGTATTACTAATAGATTTTCCAACCCTTTTGCACGTGGATTCTTTCTGTAAAGTACCTTGTTTATGATCGTGAAAATTTTTGCTTTTCGGCGAAGCCCTGTGCTTATTGACGCGTATATATCTTGTTCCTTCTCTAAGTCCTCTTCTTCCAACAGATACTACTTTAAAATATCTAGTGCTTCCTCCTCATCCTCTGGGGTTACATCTAGAATGGGGTAGCGTGATAAGCAGTCTGCGTTTTGGTGGTTTTATCCACTCTTGTATGTGATTGTGTATTCTGGATTATTAGTAAAGGGAGAGCAAGCTCCCAGCACTTCGGCCACTTGTTTGGGTCCATTGCACAACCTCTAAGCATCCTCCCTAGGCACATCAGGTCCCAAGCCATCCCATTTTTAAGATGTACTCCAAAACTCTGGCAAGAGGAGTGACGTTTATTCTGACCATTTCGAGCCAGAAGTTTCCCAACACGAATCCTCTTGTAGACGCTAGAGCTGGAAACTGACAAAGCACGTGTTCAGCGGTCTCGTCTTCGTGATCGCATGCTCTACATTTGGGATTATCTATTATTCCCAGTGTGTGAAGATGATTATTTAGCCGACAGTGTCCCGTGAGTATCCCTGCAATTGTTAGTAGATTAACTCGGGACAGCTTTAGACAGTAGTTTGCAAGCTTTCTGGAGAGAGCTGGTATGGAGTTTTTGCTCTGGCGACAGCTTGCATAATTTTTCCTTCTTGTAGTGTTTATTTGATGAGTATGGTTCTTAAGAGGGCAACGACAGTTTTTAGGACTGGTTTTATGATTGGTTCAGGGCCACAGAGAAGACTTTTTGAATCTTTCGTGGCCAGCTCATCTGTTTTTTCGTTACCCTCATTTCCTTGATGTCCTTTGACCCAGCTAAGGCTAACGACATTATGTTTGGATATCTGATTCGGCGTCTCGACGCACTTTATCGCCGTTCGAACTACGAAAAAAATTATTTTTTGCTTGTTTAAAATTTATTAGCTCTTTTCTCAAAAACGACCAAAAATCAAAAATTTCTTTCTAGTGAAGTTTTAGAGCAGTCTTTTCCGATTCCGAAAATGTTTTTATAATATTTTTACCGTTTTTAATTATTATTTAGTTGTAATTAAAAATGTTGTGTCAAATGTATCTATTTTTTACCCGGTAGACTATTCTTCGGCTACCCCTTGTCCTGCTCACGTTACTTTTTAACTGTATCAACCATAAAAGGTTCAGAATATTATCCTCTTCTCATCTCTCTTAACCGATATGTATCATACTGTGATAAACTCTGCAGATATCTACAGTATTTCACATTTTTCAGAACTTAGTATCGATATTTGGCAATAAGGCGAAAATATGATCTTTTATGGTATTTTATTCCTGCCAAATAAACATCCCTAAAGCACAAATTTAAAATCTCTCCACTTTACAATACCAAATCCAATTTAAATTTTTGCTCTAGTAAACAACAAATTTTTACTTCAAAAAGCCTCTTTTAAAATTATTGTTTTCAATACTACTAAACATAATTATATTTTTTTATAATAGAGAAAGAAATAAGTTATATATTTCTATAATTTTATTTTTATTACAAATTTTTTAACACCAATAACTGCTAAGCTCTGTCAATCGATGAAAATATCTTATATAAAACAAGAAACGACTCGCTGTAACTTGACAATTTTCTTTAAAAGTATATAAACTTGGAAAGTAACATCATAAAATCTAAAACCATTAAATAATTTAACAAAATATAAAATAATTAACAAAACAAAAACGAGTAAGTTTTAGAAGCAAAAAAAAACATAACGCGAAATTTTTTGTTAAGAACTCACATAACATATAAACCTGAAACCGCATGCTTATGTTAAATTTCATTTCGTTTTATTAGTTTGCTGTTTATTACTTTAGAGAATCTGTTTGGCTGAATTTACATCATCTAACTTTAAATTAATAATTTAGTTGAAAACAACAGTTAATTTCAGAGATATGCAGGCAAGTCGTAGTAATAATCGTAATACGTATAATAAAAATAAAAAATCACAGTGCAATTTTGTTTAACGTATTTTAATTAAAATTTACCATAAAGTGGAGTAATTAATAGTTCAATTATGGATGAGTTGTGTATTGTATTGATTTCAAACAAATTAATGAAAAGCTATAAATGAAATCACCAAAAGCAATTTCCAAAAATTGAAAATAATTACTACATCGGTATCGTTTGAGGTAATGACCTAATAACGAAATAATGTGTAGAGTGATTTGAGACTTTGATGAAACTACTACTCGACAAATAGTCTAGTCAAAAAAGGGGTTATAGAGGACATGAAATAGGGTGGAATATTGTTTTCAGTAATGTGTTTGAAGTAGTTAAGAAGTAAAAATACTGAAAGTCACGGGTCCGTTTTTGGGGTTTTTGCTTATATCACAAAAACGGTGGGCCCTAGGGAAAAATTATTTGTAATGAAATGAAGCCTATTAAATTTCCCACAAGATTTCATTCATAAATTTTTTCTCTATTCTTAATAGTTTTTGAGATATGAACCCTCAAAAATCGTTAATGTATGGAAAATATATTTTTTTTAACATACAATAAGGATTTGCGGGCGGTTATCTCGAAAGCTATAAGGAATAGTAAAAAAATTAATAGAAACAATCTTGTACAAAATTTTATAAGCTTTCATTTTGCTAAGAACAATTTTTTTCCTAGAACCCACCGTTTTTAATTTATAAGCGAAAGCTCCAAAAACTTCCACTAGAAGGTTCCACTAGACCAAAAATGATGTTTCTGTTTGTTTCAAGAAATCGCCAATTTAGACAGGTATATAGGCAGACAGGCCACTCCAACAAATAATTTTTATGTCAGAAACGTCACTTATAAATAGTAAAAGTTCAGAAAATCTTGAGAAAAAATTTCAAAGTTTTCTAGATCGTTCCAAATGGAAACTAAAAAGTTATTAAAGAATCTATCGTTTTAGAAAAATAAAAATTTTCTTCTCAACATTTTAAAAATTTTGTTGAGCTATAAGTGTAATTTTCATTACGTTTTAACGACCAATTTTGAAAAGATATAGTATAAAAATCCTCGAGATAGTTTATTACGTTAGGTACGTAAGTTTGAAACTCTTCAACTAATATACGATCAAAAAAGAAAATAGAAAGGAAGAAAAAAAAAGAAAATTCTTATAGATTTATCCACCTTTTCGCTTTTGAAAGGCATGCTAATGGCTCGGAATAAAACTAGGACTACGCATGCAATGGCGATGTGGGCCTTACATAATGCATGTGTATCTCGCATACTTGAATACACATCCAACTTATTCAAACCTTAATGGGTCCTACTAGAATACCCACTATTGATTTTACACACCAGTGTAAACTTCAATCTGTCTTCAGTGTGTGCAATATAATCGCGTCACGTTAACTAAACAAATATACGTAAATTTTAAGTACAGAGGCTTTAAACGACACAAAATTGTAATGCTCGACTGCTTAAATATTTGAACAATAATTGACGCTAAGGACGGTTTGTAGAGGCTTAATTAGTAACACAAATTTTCATAACTTGAAAATTATTTTGTGTCAGTTTGAATATTTACTTAAATCTCATAAAGAGGGAAAAGTTATAAGATGAAGAAGCTTTAAAGGCAAATTGAAAAGATTCCTGCAAAAGGTTATCGTAATACAACATTACATTAAGGAAATGCATTATGTGCGCTTCAAAATAACCATTAAATAATATCGTTCGGAAGAAAAATGAAAATCTGTTTAAAAAAAATAGATTAAAAAGGCTATTGATGAATCCTCCTGACGTTATTTTTACATTGGCGTGGCGATGAAGCTTGTGAATCTCTGCTATGATAGCGGTAGCGTAACTGCTGTTAGGTCCACTATTACTGGGGATTTCGAAAGAAAGAGAGCAGATAAAGAGAGATACCCTGGTTCTCTAAGTTTGAGGCGCTGGGGTAGCTCTATCTCAATTAGCTTCCTCTCGTTTAGCTCTCTGCTAGCTTAAATGCAAAAATAAGATAGGATTAGACATAGCCATTGGTCATCTGCAGAAGGATTATTCTGAAAAAGAAAACAGACCTCATTGAATTAAATATCATTCAAACAGTGGTTATATTAAAGAATCTTTTGGTGCTTGTAATGCAAAAGATCAAAATGTAGACGTCTGGAGGATGATTATATGCTTTAAGTAGAAAGTTTTGACAAAGAAGCTATAGACGACGTTAGACCGTTGCTATCAGGCTGTAAGGCCGTGTGCTACATAGTCGCTAGAGACGCTACCTTTTCAACTCAAATACTTCTTTAGCCTGCAAAAATTAATACAGATGGTGGAGACTGGAAGAGACAGAAACTAAAAATCCGCTATGATAGCGGTAGCGTAGCTGCTGTTAGGTCCACTCTTTCTGGAGATTTCTAAAGAAATAGAGCAGATAAAGAGAGATACGCTGGTTCTCTAAGTTTGGGCGTTGAGGCGCTGGGGTAGCTCTATCTCAATTAGCTTCTTCTCGTTTAGCTCTCTGCTAGCTTAAATGCAAAAATAAGATAGGATTAGACATAGCCATTGGTCATCTGCAGAAAGACTATTCTGAGAAAAAAACAGACCTCATTGAATTAAATATCATTCAAACAGTGCCGATATTAAAGAATCTTTTGGTGCTTGTAATGCAAAAGATCAAACTGTAGACGTCTAGAGGATGTGATTACAAGCTCTAAATCAGTGTTTCGCAACCTTTTTTGAGCCATGCCCCACCTAAACTTTTCTAAAATCATTTCTAAAGTCATGTAGGTCTTTTTGTGGTAGTTTTCTCTAACTTAAAAAAAAATTGTGCTTTGAAGATCTGTAATTCGGTAACTATGAAGTTTAGAAAAACATATAGTTGCGATAATTTGTAGAAAATTTTATGTTCTAGAAGAAACATAAAAATAATGTTTTTCGTAGGACGTTCTAGTAAAGAGTTATCGAGCAAAAACCGAAAAAAGTGACAAAAAATGGGATACTGAAGCGTGCATAGACGCGCCAAGTTGGAAAACTTGAGTTTTTAATAAGGGCTTAGGCACTGTTTGTAAACATATCTAAAATCCAAAACTACATTACTTTTTGTAAAGAAGTCCACTCTTTTCACAACCGTTGATACGAGACTGGTCGCATACTGAAGTAGAGTATGAGTAACGTGATTCTGATCACTATGATATTGATCCACTTCACAAATTAATATAAAAGATACCTAACTGACATTTTATTTCACCTAGCACTTAAGTGCTTAAATTTTCTTAATCTTAATTATTTTATAGGTAAGAAACTTAAAAAAAAGCTTTCGTGGAAACAAAATTGTCAATTTAATATTAATTTCCGTAAGTTCAAAAAAGTTTTTTTTTATGAATTTTAAAATGAAAGAAAGAAAAAAAAATTTCCATCCTTATTACGCCCATCATTTTTAGTGTAGAATTGTGAAAATGTACATTTGGAAAATTTTCTTCTACGCTCTCTTATATTGCTGACGTTTCCGACTTTAAATGCTTTATTCCTCTTTAATTTTTCTTCTTAATTGAGTGCATAAAACACTACGCCTGTTCTTAATACGAATATAACTCAATGTGAAATGGAAACTTTCCGGAATTTATAAAATAAAACTTTTTCTTTTTTTTTAATTCTTTCTCTTTTATTTGATTTATCTAGGAAATATTTCTTTCTTAATTTTAAATAATTATTTTGAATAAATAACAGTTTTTCTACCAAACAAAAATAAAAAATGGAACATGACTAGGTACTTCTGTGATGGGCACGAAGACTAGAATAGAAAATCGCTTTCCCACTGATGAAAAAATATACGGCAAGAGTTTGAAACTCTGAAACTTACACTCTTTTTCATATTTTTGCGATTATCTCAAAATGTGTGTTGTAAACGAAAACTTATAAAGAATCAAAAATAGAAGAAAGAAAAATTCTACGAAAGTAGTATTATTTGCGAATTTTTAAAAAATTTAATAGTTTTTGAAAAAAATGTTGTTGAAAGTTCACCTGTTTCGTGCGTACGCGTGAAAGTGACCCTGAACGTCTTATTTTACGTTATTGGAAATTACTCATTACAGTCATTACCTATCAGATTTAGAAAAAAACAAAAAATATATAGTTGAAGAGGACATTTTTGCCTCTAAACGACATACATAATATTTTGATGTTCAGTATTTTCTAATGAAGAAAAAAATTGTTAAAAAAAATTCGGTTTGTATGTCTAGAATTACACTTTTTTTCATATTTTAGCGTTTATCTCGAAAATTAGGTAGCAAAAGAAAAATTACAAAGAATAAAAAATTGAAGAAAGGAAAATTCTACGAAAATAAAGTTATTTGCAATTTTTCCGATACTTAAATAGTTTTTGATTAAAATGTTATTGAATGTTGACCTATTTTGTGCGTACGCGTGAAAGTGACACTCTGAGCGTCTTATTTTACGTTATTGAAAATTACTTATTTTCTATCCGATCTATGAAAAAACAAAAAATACGTGGTTGAAGCGAACATTTTCATCTCTAAACTGCATGCCCGATATTTTGATTTTCTATATTGTATGGCGAAAAAAATTCTTCAAAAAAAAATTCAGTTTGAATTTTTAAAATGATAGCAATTTATACTTCGGGGCTTTATTTTTGCTAAAAACCCAATTAATTTTTGTATTTGTTCAAGTCTTTATTTATTTAATTATGTCAGGTAATATAGGCTTAAACGAAATTATTTACACCAAAATTAAATGTCACTTTCAAACATGTCTAATGCAGCCGTTTCGTGCTCATTGACAATTACCACTTAAACTATGGTTAAATTGTCAAACACATTTATTTAACATTATTCAACATATTATTTTACAATAAATAAATAAATAAATATAAGTTATAACGTGATTAGTATTTTAACTTTTGCGCTCTCTTTATAATCAAAAAACAATTTTTCATTTTTTCCCTCGTGTAATTCATTTGATGTTATCGATCGAAAAAGGAAAATTTTTAAAAGTTTTCTATTCAGGATGTGGTCCATTATGTGTAATACTGCTTAGTGAGTTGTAAATCTACCCCTTTTCAGGATAACATATTCAGCATTGCTGATAAGTTGACAGTTGATAGTTTAACTATACGAATTTCCAAAGTAAGAAGGAAAAACTAACCTTTAACTATACCTCCTACATAGGAAAATAAATATAAATAAAATTTTCCTCTTCTTGTAAAAGTTAAAATCAATACTTAACAACTTAGATTTAATAACATCACGTGTACATAGTAAATGAAGCTTTACATCACTTGTAATTTTAAGAATTCCGATTGAAAAGCGAAGAAAAGCCAGAAACTGAAAAGCTCTAAAAATTATTTTTTAACGGAAAGAGATGTTTACATTATGGAAACTGAATTTTTAAAGACGCGTTGAGGTTGAAATTTATGACTCACTATATTCACAAATTAAATATTTTTTCCAAAAATAAAACCTTTTTGCAAAAAACAAACTCAGCAAAAGGTTGTGTAAAGAGTAATTTATTTTTGCTCAAATTAACAATTTGACGAGCCTCTTTATGTTAATTATAAAATTATACTAAGAGCTTCAGGATGTACAAGGGTTGAATTGAAAATAAATGTCTTTAAATTAAGGACGCGGTCTTAATTTCGCATGAATAAGAATTGCTGCTCTAGAGACGTTGTTGTCTAATGGTACATTTTTTAACCATCCTTAGGTTAATTTAGACAAGAGCTTTCGAGATACGAGGGATACTTGAAAAATAATACGTGTTGAGTCTAACAAAAGCGTGCGTGGGATATTTTAAAATAATATTTTTTTGTAGCAGAGATAAAGACAGGTTTTACGTGGTGGAAGTATTGTTCTTTTCTGTGGAACGACCACTTCTTGTAGCTAATATACAGTGTGATTTTTTAAGTGTTTAAGTGGAATGTGTTTAGAGTAAGTTAGAAGGTAAAAATATTAAAAGTCCCTGTTTTATGACTAAGGAAGCGAGGGGGGGGGAAGGTCCTGTTTTTTATGGTTTCGTTTATATCTCGAAAACCGTGGGTCCTAGCGAAAAAATTATTCTTATTAAAATGAAAGCTTATCAAATTTTCTACAAGATGATACTTATTTATTTTTTCTATATTTCTTATACTTTTCGAGATATCCGCCCGCAAATATCGTTAATGTATGAAAAAATTGAAGCAATGTTTTTTTCATATATTAACGGCGTCGGCGGGTAAATTTCTTGAAAACTATAAAGAATAGAGAAAAAATAAAAGGAAACAAACTTGTAGGAAATTTGATAAACTTTCATTTTGTTAAAAATATTTCTTTCCCTTTTTTCGAGTTTTCGAAAAACGAAGCGAAAACCCCATAAACGGAACATTTCCACCCTCTCCCTCCTAAAGCCTAAAGCTCTGGGGACTTAGTATTTTTACCTCTTAACTACTCCAAACACATTCCTAAAGAAAAAAATTCGACAATCTTCCATATCCTCTACAACCCCTTCGTTGATGACTACACTATAACGCAAAAATGGTAAAATTTCGTAATTTAGTTTTTCGACTGTAATTTGAAAATAGTTTACCTTAGAAAACAAAAATTCTGAATGAAAGAAAAGAAGGTCAAAAAAGCTACCAAACGATACCAAACTCAACATTTTATTACTTCGACGCTAGGCGTCACGTCATTCAACTTTTTATTTTGTTATGGACTTCTAGAAAAGTAGTGTAAATTAAGTAAAGTGTACAAGATTGAAAGCTTTTGTTATTTATTCGAATTTTAAGAAACCAATTGAGTAATTTTCTTAAAAAAACAACAAATTCCCATCAAAAAAAAAAAGTTGAACGTCACGACGCTGAGCGTCGATGTGATAAAATTTCGAGTTTAATATCGTTTGATAGCTCTTTTTACCTCTTATTAAATTCTTCAAAAGTTTTTTTTCTTAAGTTCACCATTTTCAAACTACAGTTGAAATTCCTCCCTTTTCATATCCTTTATCACCCCTTCGTTGACTACACTATAACGCAAAAAAGGTGAAATTTGACAATTTAGTTATTCGACTGTAGTTTGAAGTTTTTTTCTAAGAAAAAATTTTTTTAACAAAATGTTCAGAAGGTTAAAAGAGCTACCAAACGATACCAAACTTAACATTTTATCACATCAACGCTAGGCGTCGCGACGTTCAACTTTTAATTTCTTATGGGAATTTGCTTTGTTAAGAAAATTATTCAATTGGTTTGTTTAAATTCGGATACCAAACTAGAATTTCCAATCTTGTACTTTACCTAATTTACACAACTATTTTAGGTTAGGTTTCTAAATAGAAATAAAAAGTTGACGATGAGATAAAATGTCGAGTTTGGTATCGTTTGATAGCTCTTTTGACCTCCAATTAATTTTTTAAGAATTTTTTTCCTGAAGTACACTATCTTCAAACTACTATCGAAATTGCACCCTCTTCTATAAGCTCTTCGTCGCAAAAAAGATGAAATTTGACAATTTAGTTATTCGACTGTAGTTTGAAAATGGTTTAGCTAAGAAAAAAAGTTTTGAACAAAATGTTCAGAAGGTTAAAAGAGCTGCCAAACGATACTAAACTCAACAGTTTATCACATTGACGCTAGGCGTCGCGACGTTCTACTGTTCATTTCTTAAGTAAGTAAGTATCTTTATTTAGTAATAATACTATTTGAAAAGTTAAAAAATTTATTCAATTGGTTTGTCTAAATTTTGATAGCAAACTAGAACTTTCAAACTTGTACTTTACCTAATTACATAACTATTTTAGGTTAGGTTCTTAAAAAGGTGAACGTCGCGACCCCTAGCAGCGATGAGATAAAATGTCGAGTTTGGAATCCTTTGATAGCTCTTTTGACCTCCAGTTAATTTTACAAGAATTTTTTTCTTAAAGTTAATTATCTTCAAACTACGATCGAAATTCCACCATTTTCTATAAGCCCTTCGTTGACGTAAAACAGGTGAAATTTGACAATTTAGTTATACGACTCGAATTCCCTTTTATGGGAATTTGTTTGGTTAGGAAAATTATTCAATTGGTTTCTTTAAATTCAGATACCAAACTAAAACTTTCAATATTGTACTTTACCTAATTTACACAACTATTTTAGGTTAGGTTCCTATATAGAAATAAAAAGTTGAACGTCGCGACGCCTAGCGACGATGAGATAAAATGTCGAGTTTAGTATCGTTTGATAGCTCTTTTGACCTCCAATTAATTTTTCAAGAATTTTTTTCCTAAAGTTCACTATCTTCAAACTACTATCGAAATTCCACCATCTTCTGTAAGCCCTTCGTTGACGCAAAAAATGTGAAATTTGATAATTTAGTTATTCGACTGTAATTTGAAAATGGTTTATCTAAGATAAAAATTTTTGAACACAATGTTCAGAAGGTTAAAAGAGCTACCAAACGATACCAAACTCAATATTTGATGACATCGACGCTAGGCGTCGCGACGTTCAACTTTTCATTTTTATGGGAATTTGTTTTGTTAAGAAAATTATTCAATTGGTTTGTTTAAATTCGGATACCAAACTAAAACTTTCAATATTCTACTTTACCTAATTTTCACAACTATTTTAGGTTAGGTTCCTTTATAGAAATAAAAAGTTGAACGTCACGACCCCTAGCGGCGATGTGATAAAATGTCGAGTTTAGTATCGTTTGATAGCTCTTTTGACTTCCTATTAAAGTTTTCAAGAGCTTTTATTCTAAAGTTCACTATTTTCAAACAACAGTCGAAATTCCACCCTCTTCCATATCCTCTACAATTCTTTCGTTGACTACACTATAACGCGAAATAGCTGAAATTTGGCAATTTAGTTTTTGGACTGTAGTTTAAAAATGGTTTACCTTAGAAAACAAAATTTTGAATAAAATGTTCAGAAGATTAAGAAAGCTACCAAATGATACCAAACTCAACATTTTATCACATCGACGCTAAGCGTCGCGACGTTCAACTTTTAATTTTTTTATGGGATTTTATTTTTTTTAAGTAAAGTACTCAATTGTTTTATTTAATTCGTATACCAAACGAGAACAATAAATCTTGTACTTTACTTTTTACACAACTATTTTAGGTTAAGTTACCCCTAGCGGCGATGTGATAAAATGTCGAGTTTAGTATCGTTTGATAGCTCTTTTGACTCCCTATTAAAGTTTTCAAGAGCTTTTATTCTAAAGTTCACTATTTTCAAACAACAGTCGAAATTCCACCCTCTTCCATATCCTCTACAATTCTTTCGTTGACTACACTATAACGCGAAATAGCTGAAATGGCAATTTAGTTTTTGGACTGTAGTTTAAAAATGGTTTACCTTAGAAAACAAAATTTTGAATAAAATGTTCAGAAGATTAAGAAAGCTACCAAATGATACCAAACTCAACATTTTATCACATTGACGCTAAGCGTCGCGACGTTCAACTTTTAATTTTTTTATGGGATTTTATTTTTTTTTAAGTAAAGTACTCAATTGTTTTATTTAATTCGTATACCAAACGAGAACATTCAATCTTGTACTTTACTTTTTACACAACTATTTTAGGTTAAGTTACTATAAGGAAATAATAAGTTGATGCTCGGGACGCCTAACGTCGCGACGCCTAGCATCGATGTGATAAAAATCGAGTTTGGTATCGTTCAATAGCTCTTTTGACCTCCGATTACTTTTTTCAAAAGTATTTTTCTAAAGTTCACTATTTCTGAACTACAGTCGAAAAACTAAAGTGCCGATTCTTAGCTTTTTAGCGTTATCTTGCTTACCTTTTCTGTAGATTCTGTAGAGTCTGTTTTTTATCCATTATTTATAAAAGTAGAACAACAACGTTCAGTAATTTAATTATACTTGAAGTAAAGAAAAGAAAACGACAATCCGACAACACTGAACAAAAATACCTGTGGAGCTCCATCAGATTCGTTACTGTTTCTTTTTAGAACAAACTGCCTGGTGCATAGCTCCACGTCAACTTTTTTAATATTGCAACTCGCAAATTAATGTTGATAAAAAAATTCTATTTGTTTTGACAATTTGACTCTTGAAATAAAACCGCACTGTCACAATCCTGCAAGGCGGTAGTTGTACGTAAATACATTCGCCAACTAAAACTAATTATAATTTTAGTTAAATTCACAATGCTTGATTTTGATGAATTTTCGTAAATAATTTTATATTAACTTGCTTGATATAGTTATTTATGTTTTGTGAAATTCTTATAATAACCTATAAACTTTCTATTACGTACATTAGCTGTACATTTTATATGTTTTCATATATCGAGTGTTGGCCTTAGGGTTTTAGTATTATAACATTTTATGTACCTTCCATCCTTCAGTTTTCACATTACAATCTCATAAAGTTTAAATTTAATATTTTTGCGAAAGAGTTTTAACTTGTAAAATTAGAAAAAACTGAAGAAATTTTTTTTAATGTAAAGTAAAAAAGTGGGAAAAAAGTAACACCATAGGCGTGGAAATTGGTCGTGAACATTTGTCAAGTGTAAGAAACGAAACCGGGCAAGTAATGTCACGAAATTAATTAATTAAGAGCAGTAAATGGATGCGCAGTGGTTAACGCAGGAGTAAGAAGAACTGTAGCGGTAAATTAGAAATAAACTTTTAATGCTCGTAATTTCAGTTCTAAATGAAGAGTAATTGTTGGGACACAGTACTCATTTTTTTTCTAAAAAACCACACAAATTTTCAAAACCCAAAATGAGAACAATAACACGACAACAACAACAACAACAAAATTAGATTTATCAAAAACTTTATGCATCTTTTGTTTTCATATTTACTTATTTATTATAATTTATTTCCTATTTTGTATTTTCTTTTGAAAAAAGCTTACCGTATAAACAATTTATCATTTTTCAATTTGTCGCTTTATTTCAAACTGTTTGCTTATTCAAGGTTTTTCAATTGTTCCACAAGGGTCCTGTTTTCCCTTGGGTTTTTATAGTTGGTTGTCAATTTCATTTGAATGGTTCTCCGTGATAGGTTTATATTGAAAATTAAAGCCTACTACCAAATCCAACTAAACTTGCAATTTATTTAAGAAAAAAACCAAACTAAAACTACTAATCATTCAATTTATTTGTTTTTCGGTTATTTTATAAGAAAAGAAATTTTAAAAAAGCAGTTAGAATAATTGTTTAAATTGTGACCATTTTAAAATTCAATCGAGAAGGGTAAACAATTGGAAATCTTTTGTTATTTTACTCTTTACACGATATTTTGTTTGTGTTTGATTCAATTATGTTGTTAAGTGCAATGTTTATTTACTTTTGATTACCTTTGTGGCTGTTAATTCGAGCAAGCTCTAAAGTATTTCTTCTTATTGTATTTTATTCTGTGTTTGTGTTCTTTTGTATGTTCCTATTATTTTAAAAGGATTTATTGAATCAACTCAGAGAAACATTAATATTTAGACAATTATACGTGAAAAACTCGTGATTGCAAGCTTTTGTGCGCTTTGTTTGTTGTTGATTGTTTTACAAAGCATTTTAGCCCTTGTATACTCCAAATGTGGATGCAAGACTAACGCCCGTTTGTATTAGCGACTTTTATTAATATTGGGTTTCTCTAAAAATAGTTATGTCCTGACGAATAGCTATCTATTTCCTAAGTGTTCAAAAACCGATTTCAAACAATGAAAATAGTTAAGTTGTGGAATGTTATGGATCCATAACGTTAGAGACACTCGACATAAGATATTCTTACTTAGGAAGTACCTAACTAAAGGTTCAATTTGGTTAGGTTGGGTTATGCAATTTTATTAGCTAATGAACATTTATTAGAAAAATATTGTAGGACAAGGCGCTCCTGGATTGTCTGAAAAACAATGCAAAGAAAGGATGCACCTGTAGAAAGATGAAAGATGCTGCAAAGTTAAATTTTCCTAGGTGCTAGGTGAAAGAGATAATTGAAAGGCCATAAACCTACCAGGAGCTGCAATATCAGATGCTACTCTGGTTCCTGTGGCTACCAAGTAGTGATGGACGAGAATTTGATTTTTCCCGTCTCGTCAAGACTGCGATTTGTAATACGAGACGAGAATCGAGGCGAGAGCACTAAAATCGCTTATGAGACTAGATTAACTCTTCGGGACTCTCGTTTCTCAGGTGAAAGATACTGCAATTAAATTTTTCTTTGGGGTATGTGAAAGAGATAATTGAAAGGCCATTAGGCTACCAGGAGCTCCAATATCAGATGCTACTCTGGTTCTTGTGGCTACCAAGTAGTGGTGGACGAGAATTTGATTTTTCTGGTCTCGCCAAGACTGCGATTTGTAATACGAGACGAGAATCGAGGCGAGAGCACTAAAATCGCTTATGAGACCAGATTAACCCTTCGAGTATCTCGTTTCTCGTACAATTTGATCCTGAATTAAGAATGCAAAAGATGCACCTGTAGAAAGAGGAAAGATGCTGCAAAGTTAAATTTTCCTTTGGGGTATATGAAAGATCTAATTGAAAAGCCATAAGGCTACCAAGAGATGAAATATCAGATGCTACTCTGGTTTCTGTGGCTACTAAGTAGTGATGAACGAGAATTTGATTTTTCTCGTTTCGTCAAGACTGCGATTTGTAATACGAGACAAGAATCGAGACGAGAGCACTAAAATAGCTTATGAGAAGAAATTAACCCTTTGAGACTCAAGTTTATCGTACAATTACGTTTCTGGATTGTCTGAAAAAGAATGCAAAGGATGCACCTGTAGAAGGCCATAAGTTTACCAGGAGCTGCAATATCAGACAATACTCTGATTCCTGTGGCTACCAGATTTTGATTTTTTCTCGTCTCGTCAAGACTGGGATTTGTAATACACGAGACAAGAACCGAAACGAGAGCTCTAAAATAGCTTTTGAGACTAGATTAACCCTTCGGGACTCTCTTTTCTCGTGCAATTTGATCCTGAATTGTCTGAGAAAGAATGAAAAAGATGCACCTGTAGGAAGAGGAAATACACTGGAAAGTTTTCCTTTGGGGTCTGTGAAAGATATAATTGAAAAGCCATAAGGCTACCAGGAGCTGAAATATCAGACGTTACTGTGGTTCCTGTGGCTACCAAGTAGTGATGGACGAGAATTTGATTTTTCTCGTCTCGTCAAGACTGCGATTTGTAATACGAGACGAGAATCGAGACGAGAGCACTAAAATAGCGTATGACTATGAGACGAGATTAACTCTTTAGGACTCGTTTCTCGTACAATTAAGCTCGTGGATTGTCTGAGAAAGAATGCAAAAGATGCACCCGTAGAAAGAAAAAAGATGCTGCAAAGTTAAATTTTCCTTTGGGGTATGTGAAAGATCTAATTGAAAAGCCATAAGGCTACCAAGAGCTGAAATATCAGATGCTACTCTGGTTTCTGTTGCTACCAAGTAGTAATGGACGAGAATTTGACTTTTCTCGTCTCGTCAAGACTGCGATTTGTAATACGAGACAAGAATCGAGACGAGAGCACTAAAATAGCTTATGAGACGAAATTAACCCTTTGAGACTTTTGTTTATCGTACAATTACGTTTCTGGATTGTCTGAAAAAGAATGCAAAGGATGTACCAGTACCTATAGAAAGCCATAAGGCTACCAGGAGCTGCGATATCCGACGTTACTCTGGTTCCTGTGGCTACCAAGTAGTGATGGACGAGAATTCGATTTTTTCTCGTTGCTGGAGGATGTTAAATATTCGAATTATTTAAAAACTTGTTAAGTGAGCCCGCAAAGTACCTATCCCGCTTTGGAACTACAAGTAATTGCCAAGAGATGGCGCTTTCTCAAAATTTCCCTATTTTAGTTTTAATTAATCGTCATAAACTTTATTCGGAGTAAAAGTGACATTTTCAGTTCTTATAAAACAATATACTATTAACTGTTGAGTTTTTCTGCAATTTATTGCCATTTATTTGTAAATAGATAATGCACGTCGGTCGCAATAAGTAATTTAGTAGCCGTGCTTGTATTATAAAATACGGCGTGTTATACAATTAAAGCTTAAAAAGGATCAAAAATTCATCAATATGTTACAAATTTACATATTTAAAAAATAAAATCGTTTCATTTTTATTCAAAAGTAAAAAAAAAAAACATTTTAAAAAATAATATAGAAAAATTATTTAAAATTTATCCGGAAAAATCCCCTCGCGTTAATGACATCTTTTCAAGTTACATTAAGTCAGTTTTGGAAGCTTTTTGAAACAGCTTATTTTTCCTTATATTACCTACAAATCGGAAACCTGTCGATTTTTATTATTTTATCATAAAATGTGAATTTTAAGATGAAATTTTTCTTATTTAAGTCGAAAATCGAAATTCTTGTGAAGTTGTAGGATTATAAAACATGTTCATTTTATAAAACTGAAAACATGTTATTTCAACTTAAATTTATTACCTAGAGAGTGGATTATTATTAATTTTTACGTTTAAGTGTAAGGTTCGCTAAAAAGAGTATTTATTTGCTAATTGCAAAATTAATGGTCAAAATTTAAAAATTAACCCATCATTGAAAAGAAAATTAGAAAATTTTTGAAATAACAATATGTCACTCATGCCATATTAAAATTTCTGGGCTTAATTGCACCACCATTGAGGGGTTAAG
The DNA here is from genome assembly GCA_963924605.1 of Malthinus seriepunctatus. Classification (NCBI taxonomy): domain Eukaryota; kingdom Metazoa; phylum Arthropoda; class Insecta; order Coleoptera; family Cantharidae; genus Malthinus; species Malthinus seriepunctatus. The sequence continues at coordinate 21,034,678 of OZ004604.1, forward strand.
TGGTGGTATTCAAAATAGCAAATAAAAATGTCTCTTTCAAAAATAAAATCGATTGATTCGAGCGATTTTTGAAAAAAACATCTTTATTTCATTTTTGATGAGCCACTCTGTATATTATATGTTAGTAAACAATATATTTAAAAATAACAAAAATTTATTGTTGTAAAATCATCTTTACAATATTATTGGCCCTTTTTATATTATTTTGATTTTCGTCTAGACTTTTCTAATATTATTTTAAGAAAACTTTTATCTTTGCCTTACTTGCAACATTTTATTTATATTACGTGCTTTTAGACGTTTATTTTATTTCTTATCGTTTCTTTACAAGTTTTTCTCTTTGAAATAGAAAATCGAATTTATATATACCTACATAACTATAACTTAAACAAGATTAGTTAAGATTTTTTAACGGTTTCAACAAGATGTAAAGCTATCGAACCGTTTTATCGTATTGTAGGTTTGAACGTACAGAAATTTGTATGGAGACAATAAACTTTTCGACTTGCCGATAAACATACGAGTTGTTGGAAAGGTTGCAGGAAGAATCTGAGTGTTGTGAGTACCTAAAATCGACAAAAATAGCTTCAGAACGAGAAAAAAAACATAGCAATCAGGAAATAGTAATGACTAATGAATTAGGGAGATCGGCTTCGAGCTACCAAATGACGTCACTGTGACACGCGAGCGGTATCTCAAATACCCCTATCTGTATTCAAAATACTTGTTACTGGAAGTTACGCTATCGTAATTTAAATTGATGACGTTGAGAGTCATGTGTGGCGTTCTTTGAGAGCCAGGAGGCGAGTCTGCAAGTTTAGAGTTGAGAGATAATTTTTTTCAGGATTTTTCAATGACTTTAAGGGTCTAAATTACAATTATTGCAGTAGCTCTTGAGCCAAAGAGAGAGTAAAAATTAGTTTTATTTGTTTATTTAAAAAACACCCTATATGTCAGCTATTGTACATCTTTATATTTTGGAATGTTGAGAGATAAACATTTTTCGTTTAATGATGTACAATCTAGAGGCAACTTTAAAAATGCGCAAATTATCTGTGAAACGAAAAGGGAAAAGAAGTTACATTGAATTTGTGTCCTTTCTGATAAGATAAGCAAAATATACACCTTTAAGTAAAAAAAAGGAAAATTTCGTTAGGAGAGAAAAAAAAAGAGACCTAGGACGAGCAATTATGAAAAATATATAAAAAAGTTAGAGAAACTTCACGTAATTACCACAATATTCTCTTTTATATCTTTACCCATTAAAGGGCTCTTTTAATTGAGGCGTTAAATTCTTTTTCAACAGGAATGCCATATATTTCAAAAATACCAGTTAGAAAGGAGATTACGTTCCTACAGTTTCGATTTGTACTTTTGCTGCATAGACGTACTATTATCAGAGCAGTTCGTTTTTGCTGCGAAAGCATTAAAAGAAGGAAAAGTGTAAATCTTGATTATATTTTTATTTCTAGATATTTGCTGTGTTTTTAAAAATCCAATTTTTATTATTTTATTTATATCTACCTATACATACACGTCGGATTACTTGTATTCAATTTTTAAAAATTTTCAATTTTCAATACAATCTTTTAGATTATTATCCCCATACAAGTTTCAACTTTTATTTTGATTTCTTTCAGTTACAACTGCTGCTAAAGGGATTATGGGTTATTGCATAGAGGAGCCGCACATATGTAGTTGATAGATCTCTGGCAATGGGTAGGGATGGCTTGTATGATGAGGCTGATGGTAAATCGTTTCAGTACCAGTCGTAACGAATAGAAGTGTCTTAAAAAAATCCAGGGTGGGTATAAAGAAAGGACCAAGCAATAAATAAAATCTTTGAAATCAATAATTCTGCAATAACATTTCGATCAAGAGCCGATAAAAGACCGCTGTCCTCATATGGTGACACTGGGCGGATGTAGTGTCATAAGCTCATGATAATCTATGATCTACGATATATTGTATGTTTATGTTTATATTCATTAATTGCTATGTTATTTGAGAATAATAATTTTGAAGTTTTGGGGCATGAGATCTGATAGTTCAATTTTTGTAGCCTTGTAGTTTATATCAAGTTTATCTACTTTTACGACTGCTGTTAGTTTATATTGGTTTATATATAATTTATAAATAATTTATAAATTGCAACACTAGCAAATAATACAATTTTATCAAATAAAATTTGATATTTGGTAACTTTGAATGCATTTTTAGATTTTTGTTTATACTATTTTCAAAAATTTTCTAGAATTTAAAAAAAAATTGCCTGGGCGTTAATTGGTTTTAATGAAGCGTGTGGTAAAATTTTGAAGTTATTCCCTCAGTAGGATGCTGTTACTCCGATCCTTTTAATATTTTCTGATTTACTCTCAACTTTAGGAGACAGGTGGTCGTACAAATCTACAAATAGCCAACAAAATGCTCTGTTGCAAGATTCACACTCGTAGCAAAAATAAATACTAAAAATCAAATTATATTATTATGTTGATGTTGAAATAAAAGTTTGTTTTCGTTGAGTCGACGAGTCGCCACTGATTTCCTCTACGGCCATTTTCAAGTTTTAGATGCATTACTAATAATATTATGACTGCAAGTGACGTATAAATAGTTCAATTCTGCTCTGGAGAATTGCTCGAGGATGTTGACGCGACTATCCGACAAGGTAAATAATGAATAGTTCAACATGACACTTTTTGAAGGGCTTATATCATACTAGAGAAAATGCTAGAAAACTAGAACTATTTAATATCTCTTTCTAACTTACACACGTCAACAATTTACCGTCACATAATACTTTTGATAAAGTGGTTTTACTTCTTGTAAGGTTACAAAGCATATCTAAATCTTCCGACTAGTGCTATATGACAGCAAGATGATTACCTGCAGTAGGGATTCACGTGAAATTATGAGGAATTACACAATTTTCTTCAAGGGTTGAAAAATGGGAAATTTATCTACAAATTTTCTTTTTAAATGCTCACACTTTTCTTTCATCGAAGACGTGCGTATTTTTTTCCACAGAAAAAAATTAGAAGAGCCAGTGGAAAATGTTTGTATTGTATTGATATTGTAGGACAGTATAGGAACCGTCACAGAATAACTTCGAAGCTAGTTTCGGACTGCATAGCAGCACTAAACGTCATTTCCACGAGTAATGCTCTTGAAATCTACTGGATCAAAATGATCAATGAGAAGGCAGATGAGCTGGCAAGGCAGGGCTCGAGCTCCTATCCCAATGTGCCGGAACCGATCCTGACTCTGGCGGTCAGCACTCCCAACAGGCTCATAAAACAAAAACCATTAAACTCACATAGGCATATATGGTCAAAAGGAACAGGCTGTACAAGGCTGTAAAAGGAACAAGGCAAAGCAGCAGTTGCTGCTCCTTCGCAAAATACTACCTCAACCTGTTTCGATTACATCTGCGAGTACTCACGGGCATCGTAAGCTAAACAAACACCTTCCTACTATGGGACTAATCGATAGTCCTAGATGCAGAGGCTGTAATCAGAAAGATGAAACTGCGGAGCATGTGTTTTGCTCGTGTCCTGCGATAGCATCAACTAGAGGATCCAAACTTGGTGACTACACTGGCTGGATATGGTCAGAATCAGAGACATTCTACCCGGCAAGCTGCCTGAGTTTATCTTAAAGTTGGGATAGCTAGAGGAGTGACGGGGGAAGGAAGCGCCTTTGAAGAGGTTGCACAATGGGCCCGTTCAAGCGGCCTAAGTGTAAGGTGGCTAAAAGCCAGCTTTCCCACTAGCAATCCAATTCAATCCAACATCAGGAGATTCGTCTTCTCTTCTCTAGTCATTTATGATCCATTGTTGTGAATATAAGCCTCCCAGACATTTCTCACTTATGGTACCTTCACTCATGTTAATTCAATAGCTGATATGGTTAATTGGTCCGTCCTCATACGATCTTTTCTCTTTTCCTTCTCCTTATCCACAGTTTCTAATGTTAAATCTGCTTCTTTTTCTTCTACTTGAGTATTTTTATTACTTCTATCGTTCGTTAGTTTTTCTGAGTTTTCTGCAATTTTTTTTCTAAAAGAACTATTATTATCTAAAATGTGGGCGCAAATTACAGAACCTAAGAATTAACCCCAAAGTTATTATTAAAAGAAATACAAAATAAACAATAAAAAGCCACGCTACGTAATTTGCTATATCCAATTCAGTCTCATCTCAGCAAAAGAAAATCGAAAGATTAAAATCTTTAATTTAAATCAGAGAAATGGGAATAAAATATCTTTCGTTAGAAATAAAAATTTAAATTGTAAAATAAAATTTTGAATGTACTCCATACACTATTTGAATAGATAAAGTTAAACAAATTCAAAGTTGAACAAAATTAAACTGAAACGTGTTAAAAATTGATAAAACGCACGTGGTTGATAAAACTTATAATTTCAATGATATTTGGAAATTTTCTTAAAATGATTATTATTCTTTTACGCAGTGCGGGTGAAACTCGCGTACGTACAGTCGCAAACACAGATACAGGCAAGAGTTGAGTTACAAATGTGGTAGAAATAATTTTTAAAATTACACTTTTCCTTATATATTTACGATTATCTACAAAATTATGTAGTTAGCAAAAAAGTGTAAAGAGACAAAAATTTAAGCCTATAAAAAAGTACACAAATTTTGTTTGAACTGAAAAGTCGTAAATGTATTTCATAAAAAGTTACAGCCCTCCAAACTCAAAATTTCAAATAATATTCAAGAAATTTAAAACCATTATTTTTGCAGTTTTTAAGTTTGGAGCGCTACAACTTTTTATTAATAAATTCACAAACTTTGACGTTTTAGGTAAATTATGTATTTTTTTATTAGCTTTAATTTGTGTTTCTTTATAATTTTTCACTAACTCCATACTTTTCGAGATAATCGCAAAAATATGATAAAAACTGTAAATTAAAAAATTCAAACCTAATTTTAACGACCACAGTGTAGTTCTCGATTTAAACACGCCTTTTGAAACTAAATTTAAAAAAACTAATTTTGGCGGAAACCTAGCCTCGGAGGGGTATAAACTTACTCGATACTATGTTTAAATCCTCAAACGTGATATGAAATTAAAATCAAAGAAACTCGAAAATTACATCTTTCCTCCAACTCCAATAAGAAGAGAGAGCCGAATATCTTAAAATACATCTCTTATACTATACCACACTTTACTGGTATAACTTTTCCCTCAAAAACCGTAGAAAACAGTACAACAAAATAATAAAAGTAGTTGCAAAATGGCTTAAGGTAACTACGAAAGTTATGCAAACTTTATGCAACGCTTTTCATACTCGAATTCTTTCTGAGCTGCAATTTTCAAACTTAATACGAGCTTAAAGTCAACACTTTACCTAATTACACCGCTTTCGTTTTTTTTGATTTACTAATTGATATAATACTTTAATTACAATAATTATTCGTACACACGTATACGTATGAATTATTAATTTAAATTACAAACCTACATTTTGATAGCAATAATGGTGGATATTTAATGAAACGTAACATTAGCCTTTGTGTAGATAATTGAAAATATAATAATTATAATTATTGCCTAATTAAGTCAATTACAATAGTGCAACGCGATGGTATAATAGTTTCAACGATAATAACGACATACTTTGGTTTATTCTATTGATTTGTATAACACAAAAAAACTGTGCTTATTTGTCGTATTGTCGAACCTCGATATATCTATATAATTCTCAATAGATTTAGAACGTGAAGGGTTAGAAAAGAGGGAGTGAGGATAGGAGGATGCGATGGGAATCACCCTTAGCATATCACCTGGCGTTGTTCCAAAACGGCATTTCGTGTATATGTATGTACGTATGCATCGCTTGCAATAAATAAGTTTCAAGCAAAACTAACCGAATTTGTAAACTTTAAGTTGCTCGCAAATTAATTATTTTTGTCTAAAAGAAGAAAAAAGAGAAAACAATTGTTTAATTTTACGTAACTTTTGTTAGCACGAATTTACGTGATTTGAGGATATTAATTTTCTTTTTTAGTGGATCATTGATAAGGTTTTTAAGACAAAACTAACATGAAAGTGATGAATGCCCATTCGTTTGCTTTACGATGCGAATCTTTAAATAAATTATTTTCTTAATGGAGCCATAAGGTTAATTTAAAGGAAAATTTTGCTAATTTTTGTTGTAAAGATAAACTTGTCATAAACTAATCTCCTTGATAATTAAAATTTTAATCAGACGTTATTAAAATTTATTTTTGAAAGATTAAGCTTCTCATTATCAATTTCTATGCTTTCATTGTCAACTTTGACAAAAATTAAAATGTAAATGAAAAAAATATAGGTTATTTTACTTAAAAATGCCTCAAAACCATAGACCACAAATCGATAAAAAATGATTTCCTAAAGCATAATAAATTTATAATGTCAAAAGTTTGATGTGTATGAGGTATCTCAGTTTATAATTATGACATCATTAAATAAACTATTTTTTTCTCTTTTTAAAAATATGACATTCGTGGAAAATTTACAAATTTTCAAAATTTACAAATTTACAAATTTTGCAAATTTTAAAATAAACAAATTTTCAAAATTTACAAATTTTCAAAATTTACAACTAATCAAAATTTACAAATTTTTTTAATGACAAATTTTCCATAAATGCAAATTTTTAAAATTTACAATTGAAATTTATAAATTTTCAAAATCTACTTTTCAAAATTAACAAATTCTTCAAATTTAAAAATTTACAATTTGTAAATTTTAATTTACAATTTGTAAATTTTAAAATATACAAATTCTTAAAATGTATAAATTTTCAAAATTTACAAAATTACAAATTTTGCAAATTTTAAAATAAACAAATTTTTAAAATCTACAAATTTTCTAAATTTACAAATATTCTTTCAAAATTTACAACCAATCAAAATTTACAAATTTTCTTAATGACAAATTTTCCATAAATGCAAATTTTTAAAATTTACAAACACTTAAAATTTATAAATATTCAAAATCTACTTTTCAAAATTAACAAATTCTTCAAATTTAAGAATTTACAATTTGTAAATTTTAATTTACAATTTGTAAATTTTAAAATATACAAATTCTTAAAATGTATAAATTTTACAAATTTTACAATATTGCTAATTCATATACAAATTTTCAAAATTTACCAATTTTCAAAATTTACTAATTTTCAAAATTTACTAATTTTCTAAAATTAACAAATTTTGAAAATTTACAATACAAAAATTTCAAATTTTCAAATATCCAAATTTTTTCAAATTTTTCAAATTTACAAGTTTTCATAATGACAAATTTTCCATAAATGCAAATTTTTAAAATTTACAAACACTTAAAATTTATAAATTTTCAAAATCTACTTTTCAAAATTAACAAATTCTGCAAATTTAAAAATTTGCAATTTGTAAACTTTAATTTACAATTTGTAAATTTTAAAATATACAAATTCTTAAAATGTATAAATTTTTAAAATTTACAAATTTTACAAATTTTACAATTTTGCTAATTCATATACAAATTTTCAAAATTTACCAATTTTCAAAATTTACTAATTTTCAAAATTTACTAATTTTCTAAAATTAACAAATTTTGAAAATTTACAATACAAAAATTTCAAATTTTCAAATTTTCAAAATTTTTCAAATTTTTCAAATTTACAAGTTTTCATAATGACAAATTTTCCATAAATGCAAATTTTTAAAATTTACAAACACTTAAAATTTTATAAATTTTCAAAATCTACTTTTCAAAATTAACAAATTCTGCTAATTTAAAAATTTACAATTTGTAAACTTTAATTTACAATTTGTAAATTTTAAAATATACAAATTCTTAAAATGTATAAATTTTTAAAATTTTACAAATTTTGCTAATTCATATACAAATTTTCAAAATTTACTAATTTTCAAAATTTTCAAATTTTCAAAATTTTCAAAATTTTCAAATTTTTCAAATTTTTCAAATTTACAAGTTTTCATAATTTACAAATTTTCAAAATTTACAAATTTTCAAAATTGACTCATTTTAAAAATCCACAAATTTTCTAAATTTTCAAATAATGAAAATTTACAAATTTTCAAATAATGAAAATTTACAAATTTTCAAAAAGTACAAATTTTTAAAATTTACAAGGTTTTCAAGGTAACTTCATAATTTAATAACATCTTAAATAAACTGCTGTTATATTGTCATCATTTAAATAATTTCTGAATTTTTCTGAATACCTAAGTTCTTGTATTACAAAATTTAATTAGTCTGTTAAAAAAATGTTGAATTATAATCCATTTGCTAATTGTAGTATAGTTCATTTTACAAAAAATTACAATTTTCTCTTTGAAAAGGAAGTAAGCACTGCATTGTTGTGAATTCCACATAACATTAGTTGGTCTGAAGTGTCCGTTTATTTACTCGAAGAAGAAAAATTTAATGACTTTATGACATCCACAATGTACACGAGAAGCCGAAAACATTAAACTAAGACTCCTTTAACATTAAAATACCAACTTCATTAGAATATAGGTCTTTGTGCATTTGAAAATAAGAAAAGTAAATTTATTTAATTGAAATAGTGGTTTGAGTGGAAGTTTGAAATGTTTCAAACTAAATTTAATTAATTGCAACAAAGCTCAACGGTATATTTATTTTATTTCCCTAAAGATATAATACACCAAAAGCTATGTACGAGTACCTATGTTTGTTTTATTTTACTTTACTTGAAAGAATAAACACTGAAATCATCGATTGTACTTAATTGTATTATTATACACGAATAGCTAAAATTTATTAATTTTTAATGAAGGATTTGTTTGTAGTAGCTTTAGATCTCGACAATGAAGTTGTTCAGGACAACGCAAAAGAAAGAAATTTTTTAATTCAGATTAATTCTCAGTTGATGAATTGAGTAGGCGCATACTCCAAGAGCTGAAAAACTATAGTAACAATAATTCTAAGGATGGGTTGTATGGTCCTGAACTTTTATAAAGAATAGGGCGTAGCCAATATCTTGCATAGTACAGATAGAGGGAGTGCGTGCTGTCTCTCTCTATAACTGTAATATTGATGAGACCGAATGTTACCAGACACATTTTCGTTATAGCTCATTGTCTCCGCCCTATTCTTTATTAAAGTTCAGGACCATACTAACCAAGATCACAGTAGAAGTCAATTTACTGGTCACTGAAATACAGTGATCGTGACCTCAACTTGAACTTGGTTGGTAAAACCCGCCATACTAGGACGCCATAGAAATAGATAGTTCTATCTACTTAGAGCCATAATAATAATCCAACTGAGTAGATATCGACCTATTCTTTATCACGTGAAGACGTTGATTCCGAAGAACATCAGTAAAATGTTATGGCAGAAATTGGCGAATTGCTTACTTTACTGCAGAGATTGAACCTGGTTCTCTCTTATCTGGGTTTTACAGAAAATTCATCGCAGAAAATTTCATCTCTAGAAATTTAATCGCAGTAAATTTCCTCGTAAGGAAAATTCGTTGCCATTTAAGAGCAGCGGTGTCAGAGGGTTAGGTTAGAAAAATATTTAAAAATCAGTTCCACCTTCGCACCTTTCCAAAGTTTATGACGGTGGAACTATTATAGTACACCAGGCGTTGTGCAAGCAACCTAAATTACGCCCTTACCGAATGAGGTTAATCATAAGGTAAGTGAGCTCCCGATCCTAGCTCCCTTATATTCTTGTAGCTCACAAGGTGCCGTAGATTATGTCTGGTGCGGTCTCGACGATTGCCGTCATAAACGGCACAAGAACGACAACGTTCGAAGCGAAGGTCTCTGACGTCTCATGGTCATAAACGTTGAAAGAGCGATAGTGCGACTGATTTGAACTAACCTAATATGGTGGATAGTGTGCAAGACTACCAGGGTATAGTTGTTGCTCTTAATTCGCTATGAATTTGCCCTGTTATGAATTTTCTTGTCAATTTCCCAAGCTGAAAACTTTCTCTATATTTGAAATTTTTGTCTTTTGGTTCCAGCTTCGATTTACCACTCTACGCATATATGGTCCAAAATAAAGGGCATCAATAGCCTTAGAAACCCAACCCACAATTATGCAAGCTGAAACTCTTGCAATAGATTTATGTGCCCGAGAATGCCTACGAAGGAATTTAAAGAACAAAAAAGTATATAAATGTCTGACAGCCAAGCTACCATAAAGACACTCAGAGCCAACTGCTTTGAGTCCTTATCCACTTGGGATTGCAGAGAATCCCTCAAAACTCTAGCAAGGGACAACAAAGTTGTCTTTCATTGCTGGAACAAGCTCAAAAGCACTCGCGATCGGACCCGAGCCATTCTGTCGACTATCTAGAACACATAGAAAGGCGGAGATCCAAAAATGGGAGACTGAGAACAATAGTTCTCCTTGGAACAACGCACCAAGACAAAGACAGTCGAATAAATTCATTGTGTAGTCGACCACCAATGCTAAAAAGCTTCTTTTATTATCAAAGAAAGAAATCAGACTCATCACAGGTCTGTTTACTGGACACTGCCTAGTGAGGTACCACCTCAAAAAACTGGAACTGGGACTGGTGACATAATATGCAGACTCTATGAATCCGAGATGGAATCCGCCGAACACATTCTTTGCAATTGCGGTGTATTGGCTAGGCTTAGGCTGAAACACTGAAACAAAGGCTGGCTCAAATGACGCCTGAAAAAGTGAAAATCAAACTTCTCAGGGACATTCTATACCCCTCTGGCAAGACTGAATTCTTGAGAACATAAATACGAGTAGGGTTATGAACAAAAGATCAGCACTGGTCGCAGTTCTGTAAGGTTTAGAAGCCAATCGACTCTTGAGTACAATACCATTCTACGACCATACATGATCGATTCATAGAATACTACAGATCATGTTAGGAATCAGTTGAACGGCTCTGAAGATTGATGAAGATTTCATCAACCGAGGCCAATGGCTTACCACAGCCTTTAAAGCACAGTGTGGAAGAAATGGGAACACCCCCAGACATTTGAGTAGGAATTACGTCAGCTTACAGGAAGCGCGGCCTCCAGTAGTCTCAAATGCCACTGCTGAGTAATACCGGCCTCGGATGCGCAGATGCGCACAGCGTGTTGTGATGTAACGGGGTATAAACGGGCGGTTATCAGCACGAGTTCCAGTGGTGGAGTAACCTAGTTCTGCCACCGACACTGTCGGACTGCAACATGACTTTTGTTTGGTAAAGAGAAAGCTCCACTGGGCCAGGCGCTATTGATTGGGCGTTTTGATCTTATGATTTCAGACCCTATTGGGTCACCTTCTGCTTGTCGACGGGGACTCGACCACCTCGTCTCTAGTGGTGGTTTAAGGCGAACAGGACAGAAGTGCCTGTGATGCCAAAAGTAGCAAGTAAAACGTTCGCTTCCGCTCATAAAACCAACTTGGAGCACGCGCCTTCATCCGTTTTGTTTAAACTAGCGTAGAATTAGGAGTATTTTCTTGTGTCATTTATGTAAGTACTTTAGGCCTTGGATTTTTTTAATTTTTGGTGTTCTACGTTTTTGATATTTAATGAACGCTCTCGTAAAATGCAAAATGAAAAAACGTAAAGGCGACGCCGACGTATCGTTTATTAAAAATGTTTTAGTATTCATAGAGTGCTTCAGGTCATCGTACATAAAAACCATAGAGCAAAAATCAACAAGAAAAAAAATAAAAACAATGTGTCTCAACTACAGTTGAAGAGTTGCAGAAACATTTTAAAAATAAAAATGTGGGTTGATAATGTCAACCAATGATAATTTAACGAATAAACCACATAGCTAAAATGTTTAACTTTGTACGTTTCGCTATAACCAAATATACGATTTGCTAATATTTGTTTTTTAAATTTGTCGTAACTTGAACCTTTTCTCCGCTGGAAAAAAGAAAAACAAATAACATACAAATCAAGAAAATATCCATGTTCTGCCAGTTTATTCCAAGCTGTGCAACAATTTTGTTTCTTTCACCTAAACTTATCACTTTTGTGTGAAAGTTTAATAAATAATTTGTTACACTATTATTAGAATTTCTAATTATTATAATTTAAAATCGAATAACTATTATAAAAGTAAAGTTTTCTTATAATTAAGTGTTTCTACTTGTACGACTCTTAAAGAAAATTCCGAAACTAACTCATTTGGAGAACGTAAAGGAAAATTCCAAATTGGCTAAATTTGAAACAATTGTTTATAAAAATAATAAGGTCATGGTATATTTATTGCACAAAGTAACAATCGTAAAATATAATAAGGCCATTTTATTCTTTCTTTTTCTTTTCGATTTGGTTTCAAATTCTCAATCTAACAACCTACTCAATAGTTATAAAATGTAATACTTGCAATGTAAATACTTGTTTCAAACTATTGCCTTACTTCAACTTCTTTTTATTACATTTGTTTAGCCGGGCCTCGAAGGCCCGACAGCTAGACTAAGTTAATTCACCAATGGCTCAGAAGTTCAACAATACATTTTTCAATAGTTAATCGTCCTGAGTCCTAAAACCAGTGCCTTAGAGAGTGCAGTGCCGCCAAGAGATGAGCGTGAGGGCAATCATCTCAATTTTTTTGCTCGTAAATCGTACTTTGGTAATTTCTGGCTTCCCAATTAATTTAAGAAAAAAAATCTTCAAATAAAACTTTTGAGCATAAAGTGCTACATCTAAATGAAAAACCGAAATTAATTTCGGACGCATTATAACGGCAGAAATTCAATATGAAAATATCCAAAATTAGCAGAAATAGCGATCGCTTTGAAACACGAGTAAAAATTAGCAATTAAATTTCTGACCTTATCAAACATCCAAAACTAATTTGGTTTATTGATTTAGAAGCAGAATTTTATGCTTTAAAACTTTTATTTGAAGAATTATTTTCTAAAATAAATTGGGAAGCAGAAAATCATTAAAGTATGATTTCCTATGTTAAATCCCTATAACCCGAGAGCTCCGATCACCACTATGTACTCTAATATCAATAAATTAATATAAATCTTTTCTGGTTCCCTTAATGGTGCTTGAATTGGTATAAATATAAAAGAGAGAATAATATTTACCAAATACTCTATCTAGAGCCCCCTCAGCTCGTACACTCTGCATAAAATTAAAATTGATAGCTTAGAATAATATTTTATTTTATATAAACTTTGTAAATTAAACAAAACTAAAATAGAGGTTAAACAATAAATTTATAACAAAGTTTAGAACATATTTTAATAATTTGTATTAGATTGTTAACTGTAAATGGAAAATATTAAGTAGTTTTAGTATAAAACGTAAAAAGCTTAGTATAGAACAGTTTTAAAATTTCAACGTAAACTTCAGCTACCCTTTTAAACAAAAGAAAACAAAAAGGGTTGAGATTTATTCATAAACTTTATAATTCCTATATACTATACAGTGCGTTTACAAAGATTTTTATTGAGATGAACGACACACGGTTAACTTAGTTGTGAATTACCTTTCAGCTTGGAATATAAAACATACGGAAGGAGTGTTAGCAACCGTTGTCTATGAGAAAATGCAAACAAAAGGACATTTTAGAAATCTATGGATGACTCATTCATTCCGTCGAGTTTACATTATGATTGGCTCTTATGATCTTATTTATAAGTGGGATTATAAGCAACTATTTCTGTTGGAGAAATTGACCAAAAATCGCTATATTTACTCGTCTATAGCGATTCATATTGTTAGCTAAATGGCTCTTTTCTGGTAGAGTAGGAGGTATTTTTTTATGTGATGCCTTCCAGCCATAGGAACAAAGGAATTGTCACCATTAGCGTTGACAATGACCGCATTCACCAAACTTAACAGTTGTGTTACAGTTACTAAATTGTTCTGTGACGCACTGCTGCTTTGGGAACGTATTGCGAAGCGATCGTCATTTTATGGATCGCATTTCATTAGCGTTATATGGAACTATCTTAATATCTGCTCGCTTAACAAAATTACCGCACGATAGTAGCGCTAGTGATGTAGCAGTTGCAACGGTATCGATTTGAGCTACGTCCTGTGAATGCGGCCAATGTACTCAAGAGCGTGTAAATACTCTCCTGAGCTCAATTGAAGCATATCGAATTGCTGTCTCATCAGTCATCAGTCATCACTATACCTAGACTGTTACTGGACGTTATCAATTAACCTTTCAAGGGGCGCGTGCGGAACTGGAGTCCGCATGTATATATTTTTCTTCATATTTCTGTCAAATTTGTATTTAGAGGTTTGTATTTTTTTCTAGCTTCATAAATAGGCCTACTCTATGATATTGTGAATTTTCAGCAAAAATATTTATGACAAAGTAAAAATTTGTTTCCAAAGTTTTACAACTTGTCTAACATTTAAAAAAAATTTCCTACTTTATTTGGTTTAATCTAGTTCAATTATGAAAGATCTTAATAGCTAAAATATAAAAGCTCTGAAAGAAAAGGCGTTAGATCGATATAATAACTTTTACTTACCGTGTGTCCCATTTCGTTTCATTATGCATTAATAGTAGGTTTGCTCCTAAATTTTAAGAGTTCTCGGCGACTTCGGAGATACTGGGATAACTTAACTACTCTGTGAGACAGCTGGGTCAGAGCAAACTGCTCCAAGGTTGATTCATCAAAACCCAAATTGTGAAATATAAAGGAATCGTTGAAAAGCTCGTCACTAACACTGTGGAGCCGAAACTGGATAACGAGGGTCGCCAGAGCTTAGAGATATTTTCCAGTGTACGCTGTGGCATGAAAATGTGGGCATTTCCACAAGCTGAGGCATACTAGAGGCTCCCGAGATGTGGACTTATCGCAAGATGCTTTAAATCAGTTCGATGAACACGATGACAAATTAATCAATGCGCAAGGAGCTGGAAGTGAGAAAAACTGGAAAACTCTCTAGACGCGCAAGGTCCAAATTAAGTGGTCTTTGAGGTGAAGACATGACTGAAAAACTTCAGACAGTAGACTCCCGCAAGCTCACAAGCTGTTTGCAAGACACTCTCTGGGGGCTCTGGAGATGCCGATTTATTGCAGGATGTATGCTTTGAATCAGTGACAAATGAAACAACCTTCTCGGTAGGATGCACAAAAAGCTGGAAGCTTCAAGTGATGAAAAATTGGAAAACCGTCTTACAAAAATAAACAAATGATATGGTCGTGGGGGTGAAGACATGACTGAAAAACTTGAGACAGTGGGTTCTCACAAGCTCACAAGCTGTCTGCAAAACACTCTCTGGGGGTTCTGGAGATGCGGATTTATTGCAGGATGCATGCTTTGAATCAGTGACAAATGAAATAACCTTCTTGGTAGGGTTCACGATTGCACAAAGAGCTGGAAGCTGCAAGTGATGAAAAACTGGAAAACCGTCTCACGCGTCTTATGGTACAAATGAAATGATCGTGGGGGTGAAGACATGACTAAAAAACTTGAGACAATAGACTCCCACAAGCTCACAAGCTATTTGAAAAACACTCTCTAGTGGCTCTGGATATGTGGATTTATAGCAGGATGCATGCTTTGAATCAGTGACAAATGAAACAACCTTCTCGGTAGGATACAAGATTGCACATGAACAAAATGAATTACTGCTCCTGACGTCTTTCGTCAACCTCTGGATGTAGTGGAAGAGATTTTCGCTGATGTAGAAAAACTGGAGTTAAAGATGGAGTTTAAACCAGTTGAAGTGTAGCAACTCTCCATTTAGAATTATTTCCGTAGCAAATTACTCTGAGTGGTTTGCAATCTCCTACCGAAGTATCTTCAAACCCCACATCAGTTTGAGTCTTGACAGATGTTGGATAAATGATGTCTGTGTTTCTTGACCTTCTGGCGGTGGAGCACCTTCTGTCTCGTTTGGCAGTGGCTCCCAGAGCCCCTTCCATGTTGGTGTTTAGAAACTTCTTGACTATATCGCTCCATTCGTTTAGTGGGTGTCCTGGTAGTCACTTCCCTTCCTGTTGTTCTTGAAACACTTGTGTATTTCATGGTATCGAACCAATTTAATGGGCACACCTTTGCTGTAAGGAACGGTTATGGCGTTGGTTTTGAGCGTGCTTCTTGTTATTGCCTTCTGTCAAAGATCTTAACACGTCCCACAGCACACTGTTGGTCTATCAGCCCACGCTAGTTCCATGATACGAACAAAGAGTTTTCCTTCTCTCAGTTACCGGTTTTTATTTACTTTTGAACTCTCACATAATAACTATTTTCTCGCATTGTTTCAAAATTACGACTATGGTCCTTAATGGCCTCAAAAGGTAACGGTGATTAGATGCGACCAAAGCTGGCTTTTTGGGACATTTCTCAAAATTTGGTCTGACAGTGGACGTGTTAGAACATAGCAGAGCAAGCGCTCTGCTTTCTGAGGATTTAGTGAAATTAAAAATTCCATTCCTCGTTGGAACTCCAAACCATAGCTCAGCCAACGTAGACGTGTAGTCGGCTGGCCACGCTTATAAGATCCTAACAACGCAACATCTTGTATTGATTCTAAACTCACAACCCCACAAGCCAAGCAGAGAGCGCTTTTGCTATTCGCAACAAAATGCGACACCCGGTATACTCGAAAGTAATAACAGTGCTTTAAAAAGTTTAATTTTTCTGTATTAATTGAATAAAGAAAAGAAAAAAAAATTTGGTGAAAATTTTATTATTATAATGATTTCCTTGTGACTCGTAATCATCCGGAGCTATTGATGATGTGAAATCTGTTTCCAACACAAAGCTTTTCCATCAAAACTAACTAAAATACAATACATTTCCTTTTAAAGATAGAACTCTTGCACTTCTCAATATTTGTATTTATATGGATGGGTGTGGGTGTACTTTGTGTGGATGTATGTGTGTGTTGTAAGGGCATTGTTATAAAAGATCAATAAGCCGAATGTTTCTACAAATTTTACAGCCTGAAAGTAGATATATTTTTGTTTTGATGCAGTGAATGCGGCAAATTTAATAATAGAAATGCTGCAAATACGTTTGAACTGAAACATTGGGTTAATTTAATTTGTTTTATTGTTTACGAGTCTACTCAGCAATATTAAAACAATGACTTTTGCTAATGTATCATTTTATTTTAACTTGTAAAGGACTTTGTGTTATTTATTATTATATAATTCAATGATTCAATACAACATTTTATACAGCGTTTAAAATTTTTTAATTGAGTTCCTTTTGAAATTGTTTACAATCACTTAAACGAAATAAATCCAATTAATTAAAAATTTAATTTTTAATTAAACGCCTTTAAAATCCATATTTTCGCTTTTTCATCTCTCGCTCTCTTTATGTATGCAATATTTGTAATTTTCTGCTCATTGAAGCTTTTATAATGCTTGATTTCTTCTTTTATAATCAAGTGCACCTGCTAACCGCATACAGGGCACCTAACCTTTCACTTCTTGATGCAGGAATTCCATTCAACACACTCATGTCCCTGAAGCATGCATGTTTCATTTTAGAGCTGGTGTCACCGCATCGTTCCATTAGGGCCTTACTAATGCGGTATTGCATACCTGACAAGGACATTACTAAAATGCGTAAAAGACCTATTTGAACGATGCACGTGAGTGATAGTAACTAATTTATTTCGAGTGAAGTCGTTACATACATAATATACAATACAACTCTAATTATAATTTTCAAAAAAAAATATTTATTTAGATTAGTTCTGAAAGTAGTGCTGCGCAACTTCCAACACGAGCATAATATGCTCGTGCTGTAATAATGCGAGTGCGATGAGCCAGTGAGATAGTGCGTGTCCGATAGAACGAGTGCGCTAGGACAAGTCCGATAAGACGACTGCGATAGGGCGAGTATGATAGTGGGAGAGGGATAGTGCATAGTGTGAGTGCGAGTGTGCGAGTACGATAGGGAGAATATGACAGTCAGTGTGCGATATTAAGAGTGCGAGTGCAAGAGTGTGAAAGCGAAATTGATAGTACGAGAGTGAGAGAGCGATAGTGAGGGTGCAATAGTGCGAGTGCTAGTGCATGTGCGATAGTGGTAGTGTGATAATGCTGGTGCGATAGTACGATAGTGCGATTGCGATAGGAAGATTTCAATAGAAAATGCGATAATGCGATTGCGATAGTGTGAGTGCGAAATTTCGAATTAGATAGTACAAGTGCAATAGCATGCGCTCGTGCTGCGATAGTGGATGAAAATGCGATGATGGAGTAAGATGGAACACATGCGATAGCGCGAGTGCGATAGTACGAGCGCGCTAGGACGAGTGCAATAGGACGAGTGCGACAGGGAGAGTACGATAGTGCGAGTGAGATAGTGGGAGGGTGATAGTACGAGTGCAATTGGGAGCGTGAAATAGTCAGAGTGGGATATTAAGAGTGCGAATGCAATAGTGCTAATGCGATATTGCAAGTACGATAATTCGAGAACGATAGTGCGGGTGCAATAATAGTACGAGTGCTATGGTAATGCATGTGCGTAAGTGCTAGTGCGATAATGCTGAAGCGGTAGTACGATAGTTCACGAGTAAAGTAAAGTGGGATTGCAATAGTGCGAGTGCGATCCTGCGAGTGCGATAGTCTGAGTGCAATATTGCAAGTTTGATTATGCGAGTGTATTGTGCGTTTGCGATAGTACGAGTGGGATAGTGTGCTAGTGAAATAGTAAAAGTATAATAACGCGGATGCAATAGCGGGTGTGCGATAGTGTGTTTACGATGATGCGAATTAGATAGTGCAAGTGCAATAGGGAGAGCCCGATTGATAGTGCTGTAGTGCGAGAATAAATATTAAACAATTATTTACATATCCAGTTTTGAAAGTAGTGCTTTACAACACGAGCATATGCTTTAGTGCTGCGATAGTGCAAGTGCGATATAACGAGTGCGCTAGAATGAGTGCGATAATACAAGTGCGATAGTGTGAGTGTGATAGGGAGAGTGTGATGTGTCAGAATGCGATATTAAGAGTGCGAGTGCAATATTGTGAGTGAGTTATTGCGAGTGTTATAGTGAAAGAGCGATAGTGCGGGTGCAATAGTGCTAGTGCATGTGCGATAGTGCTGGATCTATAGTACGATAGTTCAAGAAAGAGTACAGTGGTACGATAGTGCAAGAGTGGGAATGCAATAGTGTTATTGCAATAGTGCGAGTGTGATGATGCGAGTGCGGTATTGCGAGCTTGATTCTACGAGTGCGATAGTGCAAATGCGATATTGAGAGTGTAATAGTGCAATAGTGCTAGTGCAATAGTGCGAGTGCGATAGTGCGAGTGCGATAGTGGGAGTGCGATAGTGGGAGTGCGATAGTGCGAGTGCGATAGTGCGAGTGCAATAGTGCGAGTGCGATAGTGCGAGTGCGATAGTGCGAGTGCGATAGTGCGAGTGCGATAGTGCGAGTACGATAGTGAGAGTGCGATAGTGCGAGTGAAATAAAGCAAATGTGGTAGTACGGATGCGATAGTATGAAGGTACGTAAGTGCTAGTGCATTAGTGCAACTGATAGCGGGTTTTAGCATTGCGTTAGTGTACGTGCGATAGTGCTATTTGGGATACTGGAATACAGGGAGTTATGCACTGCTGATTAGTATAAGCTGAATGACTTATTTTTATTGCAGGCGAACCTTGAACCCACCCAAACTTCGACTGGTTATGCTCTCAACCGGAGAAGTTTAGCTCCCTAACCTAGGCCTCTGGGAACAAAATAAGCTAGTGTGTGTCATTTGTCATCTCCGGTTATGGTTCAGATACGCCGGTTGTCCTCGTAAACAATGGGAGTGGAACGTGTTGGACTTCAGAATTTGCAAAGTCTGTCTTTAAACTAACCTAACCTAACACTGTTTTTAAATAAGTGTATACGTATTACTACACTAGCGCTCTAAGCAGCAGGGAGGTTTAGAAATTTTTGTATTTTTGAGAGATAATTTTATTTCAAAAATCCTGATATACGTCAGATAAAGCCCATTGTGTTTTTTCCGATTGTAAAAAACTCACACAAAATTTTCTTTCAACATTTCCTTTTGCACCTTTTACAAGCCAAAAGTCACATTTCCTCGTCTGTAGATTACATCACTTGACTGAAAATTGCGTTGCTTTCTCTACACGCTAGGTTTGTTTTTCAAAATAGATTTGTAAAGTGGTATGCCGCCAGTGCTTGTGGCGGACACCGATTGAGAGGACGAACACCGGTGGTGAACACAAGTGTTTCGGAAGTTGGAGTTGTTCGATTTAACTTTTACCAGCACCCCTTTCAGACTTGAAACGCAAAACATTTATGTAAAATATTCAGAATCGATTGTTTGATTTAAATTATTCATTCAAATTGATGGTTTATACTTTAAAATATTCATATAATTGCTATTTTAAACATTTATAGTTTCTCGTTTCAAAAAAAAATTGTATTTACTTATTGCTATTCAATATCCGAACTTATTCCTCTAGTAAAATTGCGAGCTTTGAGTTATTTTACATAAAATTTATTTATAAAGTTATCAGTTTCAAAAAAAAATAAAAAATGTACACGAAGGAAAACATAGTTTATGTCAGCTAAAGTAGTCAATTTATTTAAAAGTAGATAAGCTACTACACGTCCGAACCTAAGGCCATTTTAGTCAAACACCTAAAAGCTTTGCATATTCAGTAGTATAAGGGTGGAAAGCTATAAGAGGCCCTTTGTACTCATTGTGCATCTGAGTTCTTTCTTCTTTGCAAGTAAGCACTTTTCTATTCAATTTTAGAAAAAAAAAAGATTGATTTGATAAGGGGCATTCTCAAATTAATCTAAAACTTACGACATCGAGTCGAAAAAAAGACGCATCCGATAAAAAACATTATTTTTCACACTTTACATTTACAATGTGTTTGCTTATGTTGGAATTACTTTAAAGCAACGTTAAAACTTCTATTTCACCTTCTTATAAAAGTTTACACGAAAATACTCCCAGAGGTATTGAAGAAAATTGCTTTACATCAAAATAACAAGATATCATATTTTTACAATACGATAACCGTAATAACAAAATTTTACAATCTTTTTAAAATTATTTTACACAAACGTAAAAACTTTTTTTTTATTATTAACCTTATGGATATCAAATTAACAAAATTGAAAACAAAGGCCAAAAAGTTGAAAAGAATTGTTTTACCTCATTGGAAAAGCTCTGTTTGTAGTAGCGCGACAGCTTCTTTAAGAAAGTATAAGGGATTAGTTCGAGGCACAAAATTGTATTACAAAGAAAGCCTAACCTCAATAAAGCTATAATAAAAGAAATTACCGCAGCTCTTCTTAAATCTATAAGATGAAACCACTTTAACTGTTAATAAAGGAGGAATGTACTACGTGAGCAAATGTTCATAAAAAATAGTGTGAGTTGATGTTTAATTCGTAAGCTTATTTTCGTCAACAGAGTAACGAAGTAATGGATATTAACGCAACAAGTATCGCAAACTTTTATAACAGTACGAGACGATAAAATTGTCAAACGAGGCGCAGCCCAGTTTGATTAGGATTACTCATTGAGTACCGCTGGAGTCTCTCGGTCTCTTTATCCCTCTGCCGTCCCCTCTTTCTTCCTCTATCTCTCTCTTCCTGTCAATCTTATAATAAGTCATCTCATCTATTAATTAATCTCATCTGACATCTCATTTGTAACTTCATCTGTCATCTCATCTGTCGACTTATAAATCAAGCTCATATGTCATTTGTTCCTATCTGTCAATCTCATTTGTCATAATCATCTTAACTGTCAGTCTCATCTCAGCCAATCTCATCAGTCATTTAATCTCATCGGCCATCTCATCTGCCATCTCATCTTTAATTTCGTACGTCATCTCTTCTGTCGACTTATCTGTCAATCTCATATGTCATAATAATCTCATCTATGAGTCTCATCTGTCAATCTCAACTGTCACATAATCTCATGTGCCATCTCATATGTAATTTCATCCGTCATCTAATCTATCATCCCTTCTGTCAATCTCATACTTCATCACTTCCTATCTGTCAATGTCATATCGGTTAATCTCATTTGTCATTTAATCACACCTGCCATCTCATATGTAATTTCATCCGTCATCTACTCTATCATCCCTTCTGTCAATCTCATACTTCATCACTTCCTATCTGTCAATGTCATATCGGTTAATCTCATTTGTCATTTAATCACACCTGCCATCTCTTCTGTAACTTCATCGGTCATCTCATCTATCATCTCATTTGTCGATTTATCTGCCAATCTCATCTTTCATTTATTATCATCTGCCATCTCATTTGTAATTTTATCTGTCATCTCATCTATCATCTCTTCTGTCAAATTAACTGTCAATCTCATCTGTCATTTAATCTTATCTATCATTATATTTGTCATGTTATCTGTCATCTCTTATCATCTCATCTGCCGACTTATTTGTCAATCTCATCTGAAATTCAATCTCATCTGCCATCTCATCTGTAATTTCATCTGTCATCTCATCATTCATCTCATCTGTCGACTTATCTGTCAATCTCATCTGCCATTTAATCCTATCTGCTATATCATCTGTAATTTCCTCTGTCATCTCATTTATCATATCATCTGTCGACTTATCCGTCAATCTCATATGTTACATCTTCCTATCTGTAAATCTTAATTGTGAAAATCATCTTATCTGTCAGTCTGATCTGTCAATCTCATATGTCATCTCTTTCTATTTGTCAATCTTATTTGTCATAATCATCTTACTGCCAGTCTCATCTGCCACTCTTATCAGTCATTTAATCTCATCTGCCATCTCATCTTTAATTTCACCCGTCATCTCTTCTGTCGACTTATCTGTCAGTCTCTTATGTCATAATCATGTCATCTATCATCTCATCTGTTGAATTATCTGTCAATCTCATCTGTCATGTAGTCTCATCTGCCATCTCATCTGTCATCTCTTTATCATCTCATCTATCATCTCATCTGTCGACTTATCTGTCAATCTCATCTGTGCTTCAATCTCATATGCCATCTCATCTGTAATTTCATCTGCCATTTTATCTATCATCTTATCTATCGACTTATCTGTCAATCTCATCTTGCATTCAATCTCATCTGCCTTCTCATCTGTAATTTCATCTGTCATATCATCTATCATCTCATCTGGCGACTTATTTGCCAATCTCATTTTTCATTTAATATCATCTGCAATCTCATCTGTAATTTTATCTGTCATTTCATCTATCATCTCATCTGTCGAATTATCTGTCAATCTCATCTGCCTTGTCATCTGTAATTTCATCTATCATCTCATCTGTCGACTTATCGGCCAATCTCATGTTTCGTTTAATATCATCTGTCATCTCATCTGTAATTTTATCTATCATCTCATCTATCATCTCTTCTGTCGAATTATCTGTCACTCTTATCTGTCCATTAATCTCATCCGCCATTTCATATGTCATCTCATTTATCATCTCATCTGTCGAATTATCTGTCAATCTCATAAGTCATCTTTCCTATCTGTGAATCCCATTTATCACAATCATCATATCTGTAAGTCTCATCTATCATTTAATCTCATCTGTCATCTCATCTGTAATTTCATCTGTCATCTCATCTATCATCTCATCTATCGACTTATCTGTCAATCTCATCTGTCTCTCAATCTCATCTGCCATCTAATCTGTCACTTCATCTGTCATCTCTTTATCATGTCATCTTTATCGACTTATCTCCATCATCTCACATGTTGACTTATCTGTCTATCTCATCTCTCATTTAATCTCTTCTGCTATGTAAACTGTATTTTCATCTGTCATTTATCTATCATCTCATCTGTCGACTTACTGTCAATCGCAGCTGTCATTTAAACTTATCTGTCATCTCATCTATCATCTCATCTGTCGACTTATCTGTGAATCTCATATGTCATTTCTTCCTATCTGTAAATCTTATTTGTCATAATCATCTTATCTGTCAGTCTGATCTGCCAATCTCAAATGTCATCTCTTTCTATCTGTCTCATCTGTTATAATCATCCTATCCGTAGATCTGATTCGTCATTTTCATATATTATTTCTTCCCATCTGTCAGTCTTATCGGTCATCTCATCGTATCTTTCAATATAATCTGTTATCTTGCCATTATGGCATAACAAATGCAATAACATATATAGTATAACAGATAGGATAATAGTATGACGAGAGATTGGATGTAGTAGAAATGACAGATTGGATAACTGATGGTATGACATTTGGGTTGACGGTTGAGATTACATTTGGAATGACGGTAGAGATAAAGTATGGGGTGACTTTTGGGATGAAAGAGATTACATTTTGGATGACGGATGGTATGATGCAGTAGGTGATGAATATAATGACGGGTGCGTCAACCGGTTGACATGTGGGAAGACGAAAGGAATCAAGGATAGAATGACGTCTTCATAGTTGTCATCACTTAAGTTTATTCATTGGAACAAAGCTTTTATCAGAAAGCCCAAACCCACTTCGAAAGTTTCGAAGCCCAAAGGAGCAATTATTAACTTTTCTTCGTTTGTAATCATTTACTAAATTCTTTTGAAAGCGTATGGTTATAATATGAAACAGTCACTAACAATATACTATTAAACCCAATTATTTTTTAAATATTCATCACCAATTATTATACCGCTATTTATTTTACATTGTTAGACAAATTCCAAGAAGTTATTAAATTTTACGTTTAACGAAATGCAAACTACCCTCTTCCATAATTTAGCTCTATTAGGTAGGTATTTCCCAAGATTGAAAATATTCTTTTTTAGGGAAAACAGACGTTTTCTTTCTACATTACATTTAAATTAAAAAAATTTTAAGTTGAAGAGAAAAAAAAATCGTATTTTGCTATTTAAATCGTTTTCTTTTTGGCTGAAAGTGACTTTTTTTCCGTTTATGTAAACAACTATATAAAGCACATAAAGAAAGTTTTAAATGTAAATGTTGCTTGACTGAAGCCTCATGTTATTTGAAATAAATTTCTCATGGCAAATAGTTTCTATATGTAAAAATTTATATTATTGAATATATTTTTTAAGGGTAAGAAAAATAAACATTTTTTTCTGAGATTTTCAAGATGGTATAGGCAAATTTATGAAATTGTTAGAAATATTTGTTTGTTTGGAGGACCTTATAAACATCTCGACCTAGAATTTAAAAGAAAACACTGTTACATCTCATTTTTTTAAAGTAAGCGTTGTATCTGTTGTAATTCTATACAGTGTACACACTGTACAGGGTGGTTCAAATCGCTTGTCTGCATGGGGTATCTTAGTTAATATTAGAGTTAGGAGAAAACTAATTAAATGATCTCTATTTATTTTTTTGATGCCAACTCACCGGTAAAATCAAAAATCTAATACCTTCTTTTGTTTTCGAGTTATAGCCCAAAATTCATATTTTTGTAATTTTAATTTTAACCCTGGAACGACCACGCTTTTAATGTAACGGGAGCTACCAACGGGGTGCGGCGCACCCCAAGTACTTTTAGATAGGAATTGTGATACTTTTCGCTAATACCTTTAAGTTTTTCGGGTAATTCATGTATGTAAACACTATGTTACATATACATAACTATTAAGTATTTGAAATCAATAATAATTAAAGAATTATATTAATTAAAACACTGGAACGACCACGCTTTTTGTAACGGGAACTACCAGCGGGGTGCGGCGCACCCCAAGTACGTTTAGATAGGAATTGTGATACTTTTCGCTAATACCTTTAAGTTTTTCGGGTAATTCATGTATGTAAACTACAAAAAATAATTTTAAAATCTATTCCAACAACTTTACGTTCCTAAAAGTCCTTAGAATATAGTTTATACGGTAAAAATGCTTGGGGTGTACTACACCCCACATGGGAGAAACTCAAAATCGTCATCTCTTTTGGCACTCATAATTTAAATCAAAAATCTTTTTAGTTTTTTGAAATCAGCATTAATAGTTAGGAAAAGTCATAGAAGCACACGGCCGAAATACAAAAAACCACTCTAAAAAGTAGGCCTAAAAATGAAATGGGGTGTCGTACACCCCGCTGGTCGTTCCAGGGTTAATCAATATATACTTTATTTCTCAAATTTTTTAAAAACTCTTAAGACGTTCTTAGGACACTTTTTAACATAGATTCGAGTCGCGTAGTAAAAAAATAATTTTTTCAGTTGCATATTTTAGAATTATTGCTCAAATTTCGCTTTTTTAACACTTACAGGTCTTTCTGGGAGCTGGAAAAAGACAAAGGTAAATAAGGAATAAAAATCATGTTTTTAAATATTAAAAAGGACCCTGCCCTGTGGATAAATAATACATAAAGCTTTTCAAAATTTTCCAATTTTGTTTCAAATATTTTGAAACTTTATCTACTCGTAATGTCGTTTCAATTCAATTCAAACCAATATTTTTAAAATTTTCCATCACTTAAAAGTATTTTTTTTCTTCAAATAATTTTCATAAAAGCGACAGTTGTTGATCAAAAGTAAGTAAAGTGTTGTTTCATCATTCAATATTTATATTTATGTATGTTATACTTTGAAAATGGCTTTCTACATGTTACAATGTTACATAATAATGTTTAATTTTAAAAGTATCTTAGCATATTTTACTAAAAGCAAAAAACCCTAATATAATGCATAATAAATTATTGTTGTGTTTTTTTCCTTCTTTAACTAGCATTTTTATGTTACCTGTTGATTCTCCTTGTTACACGAAAAATGTTTTAACTTATTTTCTATTTAATATGAAAAGCATTTTTTTGTTCGAATATCCATACGAGGGGAATTGTAAAAATTAGCCGTTTTACGTAACCATGACAGAAACAATCGACACTAGTCAAAAATTGTACATTTTCAGAGTATTTGTAATTGTACTAAAAAATCAGAGACAAAGTTTTCCACTTCTTTTGTCAATTTTTTTCAGAATCGGTTTATTATTTAAAGAGAATGAGTTTGGCGGGGTGAGGGGGAAGAGGAAGCCAGATATCTAGGACTAACCATCGACAAGGGACTCACCTAGAAACCACACATCGAGAGAGCTATCGTCAGAGCACGAGTTGCCTTTTTACTACTATATCCGCTTTTTTCAGGTACAACGCTGGTCCTCTAGAACAAGCTGCTTCTCTACAAGACCGTCACTCGACCTATCATGACGTACACTGCACCAGCTTAGGACTACGCCGCACCGTCAAGCATCAAGAAGATGTAGACCGTCCAAAACAAGATCTTGAGGACCATCGTCAACGCACTATGATTCATCCGTAACAGTAACTTTCAACGGGACCTACAGATAATCAGCATCCAGAATTTAATCCGAGAAGCAGCTTCCAAGTTCCACGAGACAACTGGACCAAGACAACCCTACCATCTGAGGTCTATGGGAATACAACCTCAACGAGTCTAGGCTTCGGAAAGCCGAGCTTAACAACCTCGTTACCGTCACCAAAACAGACTAACGTTTATCGTCAGTGACTTCGGCCACATTTAATCAACGTTTTTTCTTTTTCAGATCCGACTGATGAAGGAGGTACAGGGCAGAGTCCGGGCACCACCATAGCTAGTTTCAAGATTCCAGATTCCCGAGGTGAGGGGGAGGAAGATGTCATATACTACAGTCCCACAAACTTTATTCGACAGCTGAGGGGGCGTGGCTAGCGCTTCCATAGATTTTGAAGTACACTACGAGTTAAAAGTAGTCCAGTCGCTAAATTTGACAACTAGCTGTTACTAAAATTGAAGTGTGGAGCCGTATAAGCTGTAACATAATTAAAAAGTTAACGTAAACCAATAGGCCAAAACGACCCTTGTTTGCGTCATCAAGCTGCCAACCTACTTCCTGGGAATGCGACAATTTAATTGACTTTTAAGCAGGCAAAGTCCAATCCGCTCTCTCCAAACTTTTTTCAAAGTTGGAGCACCTGTCGCATTGTAAAGATCTGGGTCAATTTGACTAATTTTATGTTTTTGCAAATGCACCTTAGGGGCCTAAAGGGATGTACATTGGTAGTTGACAGCTGACCGGCGGTTGGCGTCTATTTTGAAGATCAAAAAGAATAAATTTTTTTAATTATAATATAAAGTAGTTGCTGGACAAATGGGCAAGTACGTTGAAGCCAGTGGAGATTGCGTTGAAAATTAAAAAAAATAACAATTTCTATTATTTGTTTGGGGTAAATAATTTTTCAACTTCCCTTCGTAAAATCCATTATTTCGTTTTTTATTACATTTTATAATATTGTGAGGTGTTAGAGAGTAGATTATATAAAAAAGGAGCAAATTTAATATTCTTATCACTTTATAGTTTGATACATTTTGACGTGACTTAAAGAACTTTTGGGGGTGACGGATTACCCTTCAAACTTCGCTTATAATTTATATATTGTTACATTTTTTTTGAAACTTTTTTTGTAAACGACTTCTTTATAAAAATAATAATTGAGTAAAAGTTATTAAGTTTTAATTTACGAAAACGTTGCACGGATATTGTTTTCAAAAAAGCTCTTTATATTTTTCTTAAAAGTCTACTACGAGAATATGATGGTAAAAATAAATTTGAAAAGTTGAGATAAATCTTTTGTCTCGTTTTTTTAATAAAAAGTTCCAAGAGATGCATGCAAATTCTCTTAACATTCCCATAGGATACATAACACGCAAGAGTTCAGATTTTTCTGAAATATCTTCTTTATTTTAGATTTTTCCATTCAGGTATTAAAATCGCAAAGACAGATGATTTTTGAAAAACAAAGTAATTAAAAAATTGCGCTTCTTTAAGAAAAATGAAACATCGAATACCAACAGGGGTCCAAATGGACTCCAGCTATTTTTGGCTCTAGGCATTATTATTCGGTAATGTTTGGGTTGATTCTTGTTCCCTGGAGCTTTAGGGAGAATTTAAGCCCGGGTTCGTTTGTCTAGGCTAATTAAAAACGCCCCAATAAATTTCTATCTGATTTTAAACGTTAAGTGATTAAAAAAATTTTTCTCCTGGGGGGTTGTTATGAACTAAATGTTATCAAATCGGTAATATAACAGAAATAATATATAACCATTAAATAGTGCACCCATAATTTTTAGTCTTTGAGAAAAAGCGAAAAAATAAAAAAAAATTTTATAACATAGCTTATTAGGTGGACTCCTCCAATACTTGAATAATTATTTAATAACAATAATAATAGCAACGCAAAATTACCAAATCATGTATTTTTCGTCAAAAATAAAATAAAAGAACAAAGTCCCAAAAGCGTTAAACAAACAAAAATTTATTACGAATATGGCAAGCCAAAAACAGACAGTGGGGTCCTTTGGGACCCCAATCGGTATTACGAAGGTTAATTCGAATTTCTGTAATTTTAAATTCAATTTTAATTTAACGAATTTCTATTATTTCGTATTTAGAAACACAACGTTGTATCAACAAGTTTGTTGTTCTGTAATTAACTTCATTAATTTAATTGTCCTCAGATATAATACATGTCCTAACAGTAATTTAGCTCGAAAAAGCTAAATTAACATCTTGCGAATTAAATTAAATTTGTTGAATATACTCTCGTGTAAAAAAGGGAAAAAGAGGTCGGGTATTGAATAGGGTAAAAAATTATTGATGATGAAAAGTAAATAAGAAAATCAATTGGATGTAACCTTCTTCTGAAAATGTACTTAGAATGAAGTGATGTAATATATAAATTAAAAAAAAATGAGAGAGGAGAAACTCTGAATAAAGCAATCAAAAACTTTTTATTTAAAGTGCTTCCATTAAGCCTGTTCAAATATTCGAAGCATGTACCATTTGAAGATAATATCTCCTTATTGACGATATAATGTAAAAAGGCCAATGAAATTAACAGCGTAAAATTCAAGTTCGATTTTGCTTGATAATAAATATACAGTGTGTTCATGAAAACAGTTTACATTAGCTAAGTTTTTTATTAGCAAAGATACGAATACGGTTAAATTAGTAAAGTTATAGTACTGGTTTTCCCGGTTTTAGTGATGTAGTTGAAAAAACGGAAAAAGTTTAGTTACCGACATAGGAATTTTTTTTTAAATAAAACACCCTATATATTTTTAGATGTTTGGATTCCTCAAACATTTCTCTCTATAAAAGTATTAAGGCACTTTATCAAAATATTTAGAAATAACCGAGTTACAGCTCATTTCGTGGTCAGGAATGCTGTGAGTTACACGACCGTTCACGAAACAGTTTTCAATAGCTAACTTTTTTATTTATGAAGTTACAAATTCGGTTAAATTAGTGAAGTTGTAGTATTTTGTCCTCATTTAGCTGGGAAGTTGGAAAATCGGAAAACGACCTAGTTGCCGAGATATTCCAATAATGTCTTTTTTTTTTCAATTGAACACCCTGTATATTTTAAAATATTTGGATATGGTGGCTTTTCCGATGCTGGGATCTTATTGAAGCTATAATCTTCTAACTTTTATTAGTCAAGGTAATAAAAAATATATTTCTTGAGAAATTTTGTTTGAAACTTTTCCTCGTAACTCAAATAGATCTTGAGATAATTACAATTTAGTGGAAAGTTACAAAATGACCACATATAGTGGCTTTTCTGCTGCTGGGGTCTTATTGAAGCTATAATCTTCTAACTTTTATTAATCAAGGTAATAAAAAGTATATTTCTTGAGAAATTTTGTTTGAATCTCTTTCTTGTAACTCGAATAGTTCTTGAGATAATTACAATTTAGCTAAAGTTACAAAATGGCCACATATATAGTGGCTTTTCTGCTGCTGGGGTCTTATTGAAGCTATAATCTTCTAAATTTTATTAGTCAAGGTAATAAAAAATATATTTCGTGAGAAATTTTGTTTGAAACTTTTTCTCGTAACTCGAATAGTTCTTGAGATAATTACAATTTAGTAGAAAGTTACAAAATGGCCACATATAGTGGCTTTTCCGATGCTGGGATCTTATTGAAGCTATAATCTTCTAACTTTTATTAGTGAAGGTAATAAAAAATATATTTCTTGAGAAATTTTGTTTAAAACTTTTCCTCGTAACTCGAATAGTTCTGAAACTTTTTCTCGTAACTCGAATAGTTCTTGAGATAATTACAATTTAGTAGAAAGTTACAAAATGGCCACATATAGTGGCTTTTCCGATGCTGGGATCTTATTGAAGCTATAATCTTCTAACTTTTATTAGTGAAGGTAATAAAAAATATATTTCTTGAGAAATTTTGTTTAAAACTTTTCCTCGTAACTCAAATAGTTCTGGAGATAATTACAATTTAGTGGAAAGTTACAAAATGACCACATATAGTGGCTTTTCTGCTGCTGGGGTCTTATTGAAGCTATAATCTTCTAACTTTTATTAATCAAGGTAATAAAAAGTATATTTCTTGAGAAATTTTGTTTGAATCTCTTTCTTGTAACTCGAATAGTTCTTGAGATAATTACAATTTAGTGGAAAGTTACAAAATGACCACATATAGTGGCTTTTCTGCTGCTGGGGTCTTATTGAAGCTATAATCTTCTAACTTTTATTAGTCAAGGTAATAAAAAATATATTGCGTGAGAAATTTTGTTTGAAACTTTTTCTCGTAACTCGAATAGTTCTTGAGATAATTACAATTTAGTAGAAAGTTACAAAATGGCCACATATAGTGGCTTTTCTACTGCTGGGGTCTTATTAGAGTTATAATCTTATAACTTTTATTGGTCAAGGTAATAAAAAATATATTTCTTGAGAAATTTTGTTTGAAACTTTTCCTCGTTACTCGAATAGTTCTTGAGATAATTACAATTTAGTAGAAAGTTACAAAATGGCCACATATAGTGGCTTTTCCGATGCTGGGATCTTATTGAAGCTATAATCTTCTAACTTTTATTAGTGAAGGTAATAAAAAATATATTTCTTGAGAAATATTGTTTAAAACTTTTCCTCGTAACTCGAATAGTTCTTGAGATAATTACAATTTAGTGGAAAGTTACAAAATGACCACATATAGTGGCTTTTCTGCTGCTGGGGTCTTATTGAAGCTATAATCTTCTAACTTTTATTAATCAAGGTAATAAAAAGTATATTTCTTGAGAAATTTTGTTTGAATCTCTTTCTTGTAACTCGAATAGTTCTTGAGATAATTACAATTTAGCTAAAGTTACAAAATGGCCACATATATAGTGGCTTTTCTGCTGCTGGGGTCTTATTGAAGCTATAATCTTCTAACTTTTATTAATCAAGGTAATAAAAAGTATATTTCTTGAGAAATTTTGTTTGAATCTCTTTCTTGTAACTCGAATAGTTCTTGAGATAATTACAATTTAGCTAAAGTTACAAAATGGCCACATATATAGTGGCTTTTCTGCTGCTGGGGTCTTATTGAAGCTATAATCTTCTAACTTTTATTAGTCAAGGTAATAAAAAATATATTGCGTGAGAAATTTTGTTTGAAACTTTTTCTCGTAACTCGAATAGTTCTTGAGATAATTACAATTTAGTAGAAAGTTACAAAATGGCCACATATAGTGGCTTTTCTGCTGCTGGGGTCTTATTGAAGCTATAATCTTCTAACTTTTATTAGTCAAGGTAATAAAAAATATATTGCGTGAGAAATTTTGTTTGAAACTTTTTCTCGTAACTCGAATAGTTCTGGAGATAATTACAATTTAGTCAAAAGTTACAAAATGACCACATATAGTGGCTTTTCCGATGCTGGGGTCTTATTGGAGCTATAATCTTCTAACTTTTATTAGTCAAGGTAATAAAAAATATATTTCTTGAGAAATTTTGTTTGAAACTTTTCCTCGTAACTCGAATAGTTCTGGAGATTATTACAATTTAGTCAAAAGTTACAAAATGGCCACATATAGTGGCTTTTCTGCTGCTGGGGTCTTATTGAAGCTATAATCTTCTCACTTTTATTAGTCAAGATAATAAAAAATATATTTCTTGAGAAGTTTTGTTTGAAACTTGATCCTTGAGCTTGATCCTCAATTTTTATTAATAAATTAGCTTATTTGAGTACAAAATTTAAAAATAAATACTCAAGTGATATACATTTTTGAAATCAGCAAAAAAGGTTCTATGAGATGGTGCTAAAACAAAAGATTGCGCCTATTTAAAAAACCAAAGTTGATAATGGTTCCAGAAAACCGAAACGTTTTACATCAAATGTGTTTTCGAAATCGGGTGTAGAATACAAAATGGCTTAGGCGAAGTTCGGTCAGATTTTATAAATTTTTGATAATAAGGAAAATAAACTCAAAAAACGGAAAATCAATTTTTTGTTTTTTTGTCAATAATTCAAAAACAAAAGCAGCTAGGGCACTTTCCTTTTTAGAATTATTACATTATTAGTCGGCATAAAATTCCGCAACTTTGCCCCAATTTAACCGTTTCTCTATCTCTCCAAATAGGCGAGATCCCCATGCTGCCGGTCGAATTTGAATAACCCTGTATAGTGGCTTTTCTGCTGCTGGGGTCTTATTGAAGCTATAATCTTCTAAATTTTATTAGTCAAGGTAATAAAAAATATATTTCGTGAGAAATTTTGTTTGAAACTTTTTCTCGTAACTCGAATAGTTCTTGAGATAATTACAATTTAGTAGAAAGTTACAAAATGGCCACATATAGTGGCTTTTCCGATGCTGGGATCTTATTGAAGCTATAATCTTCTAACTTTTATTAGTGAAGGTAATAAAAAATATATTTCTTGAGAAATTTTGTTTAAAACTTTTCCTCGTAACTCGAATAGTTCTGAAACTTTTTCTCGTAACTCGAATAGTTCTTGAGATAATTACAATTTAGTAGAAAGTTACAAAATGGCCACATATAGTGGCTTTTCCGATGCTGGGATCTTATTGAAGCTATAATCTTCTAACTTTTATTAGTGAAGGTAATAAAAAATATATTTCTTGAGAAATTTTGTTTAAAACTTTTCCTCGTAACTCAAATAGTTCTGGAGATAATTACAATTTAGTGGAAAGTTACAAAATGACCACATATAGTGGCTTTTCTGCTGCTGGGGTCTTATTGAAGCTATAATCTTCTAACTTTTATTAATCAAGGTAATAAAAAGTATATTTCTTGAGAAATTTTGTTTGAATCTCTTTCTTGTAACTCGAATAGTTCTTGAGATAATTACAATTTAGTGGAAAGTTACAAAATGACCACATATAGTGGCTTTTCTGCTGCTGGGGTCTTATTGAAGCTATAATCTTCTAACTTTTATTAGTCAAGGTAATAAAAAATATATTGCGTGAGAAATTTTGTTTGAAACTTTTTCTCGTAACTCGAATAGTTCTTGAGATAATTACAATTTAGTAGAAAGTTACAAAATGGCCACATATAGTGGCTTTTCTACTGCTGGGGTCTTATTAGAGTTATAATCTTATAACTTTTATTGGTCAAGGTAATAAAAAATATATTTCTTGAGAAATTTTGTTTGAAACTTTTCCTCGTTACTCGAATAGTTCTTGAGATAATTACAATTTAGTAGAAAGTTACAAAATGGCCACATATAGTGGCTTTTCCGATGCTGGGATCTTATTGAAGCTATAATCTTCTAACTTTTATTAGTGAAGGTAATAAAAAATATATTTCTTGAGAAATATTGTTTAAAACTTTTCCTCGTAACTCGAATAGTTCTTGAGATAATTACAATTTAGTGGAAAGTTACAAAATGACCACATATAGTGGCTTTTCTGCTGCTGGGGTCTTATTGAAGCTATAATCTTCTAACTTTTATTAATCAAGGTAATAAAAAGTATATTTCTTGAGAAATTTTGTTTGAATCTCTTTCTTGTAACTCGAATAGTTCTTGAGATAATTACAATTTAGCTAAAGTTACAAAATGGCCACATATATAGTGGCTTTTCTGCTGCTGGGGTCTTATTGAAGCTATAATCTTCTAACTTTTATTAATCAAGGTAATAAAAAGTATATTTCTTGAGAAATTTTGTTTGAATCTCTTTCTTGTAACTCGAATAGTTCTTGAGATAATTACAATTTAGCTAAAGTTACAAAATGGCCACATATATAGTGGCTTTTCTGCTGCTGGGGTCTTATTGAAGCTATAATCTTCTAACTTTTATTAGTCAAGGTAATAAAAAATATATTGCGTGAGAAATTTTGTTTGAAACTTTTTCTCGTAACTCGAATAGTTCTTGAGATAATTACAATTTAGTAGAAAGTTACAAAATGGCCACATATAGTGGCTTTTCTGCTGCTGGGGTCTTATTGAAGCTATAATCTTCTAACTTTTATTAGTCAAGGTAATAAAAAATATATTGCGTGAGAAATTTTGTTTGAAACTTTTTCTCGTAACTCGAATAGTTCTGGAGATAATTACAATTTAGTCAAAAGTTACAAAATGACCACATATAGTGGCTTTTCCGATGCTGGGGTCTTATTGGAGCTATAATCTTCTAACTTTTATTAGTCAAGGTAATAAAAAATATATTTCTTGAGAAATTTTGTTTGAAACTTTTCCTCGTAACTCGAATAGTTCTGGAGATTATTACAATTTAGTCAAAAGTTACAAAATGGCCACATATAGTGGCTTTTCTGCTGCTGGGGTCTTATTGAAGCTATAATCTTCTCACTTTTATTAGTCAAGATAATAAAAAATATATTTCTTGAGAAGTTTTGTTTGAAACTTGATCCTTGAGCTTGATCCTCAATTTTTATTAATAAATTAGCTTATTTGAGTACAAAATTTAAAAATAAATACTCAAGTGATATACATTTTTGAAATCAGCAAAAAAGGTTCTATGAGATGGTGCTAAAACAAAAGATTGCGCCTATTTAAAAAACCAAAGTTGATAATGGTTCCAGAAAACCGAAACGTTTTACATCAAATGTGTTTTCGAAATCGGGTGTAGAATACAAAATGGCTTAGGCGAAGTTCGGTCAGATTTTATAAATTTTTGATAATAAGGAAAATAAACTCAAAAAACGGAAAATCAATTTTTTGTTTTTTTGTCAATAATTCAAAAACAAAAGCAGCTAGGGCACTTTCCTTTTTAGAATTATTACATTATTAGTCGGCATAAAATTCCGCAACTTTGCCCCAATTTAACCGTTTCTCTATCTCTCCAAATAGGCGAGATCCCCATGCTGCCGGTCGAATTTGAATAACCCTGTATAGTGGCTTTTCTGCTTCTGGGGTCTTATTGAAGCTATAATCTTCTAAATTTTATTAGTCAAGGTAATAAAAAATATATTTCTTGAGAAATTTTGTTTGAAACTTTTCCTCGTAACTCGAATAGTTCTTGAGATAATTACAATTTAAACGAAAGTTAGAAAATTTAAACTGACATTTCAATAGAGATTTTTTAAAAAGCCGCTAGATGGCGCCAAGTGAAAGCATTGTCACTTTTCAAATAAAATAAATTATAAAATATTTATTAAGTTGTAAGTGCCATTTAGTAAATTTATAAATTTATCATTTAAAACAATTAATTAACTAAAATCGCAAACTTCAAGCTCGTCTTACTTCGGTCATTTTACTCCATCTATGAACATCCGCTTGTAATATTACTTTCCCTCTCTAGAGTAGAAAACACTATTTTCGTAAGGAGTAAATGGTGACAAAATGCTTACTTTCACATACGAGAGTAGAAAAAATTTATTTCTTAAAGCCGTTTCCTTCTATTATGTATAGGAAGGGAGATATAGATCGAGTCGTTTTTAATAACTCACCCTGTAGTATCATGAACTGGGATCTAAACTTGCTATTAGTTTTCAATTTTTGAAACGATTTAAACTTAAACTAACTCGAGTTGGAAATTAATTGAATGTGAAAAGTAATTTTATTTTAATGGACATTAAAGTCGTTTGCTTTTTCTTAAAGTGAATCGTTGGGAAAAGTCGAACGTTTAACGAAACAATTAGCGTTGACAGTTGTCTGAGTTGAAATTTAGGCTATTGGTGGTCGAATTTAAGATAGTAGATATATAAAGGACTAGAAAATAATGTCGTCTAGGGGTGGAGTAAAAGTGTTCGTAGACCGTGCAATCTACAGTTCTACGACATTTATCTCCAATATAGGAGGCCCAGATGAGTTCCTTAGAGACCTAAACCCAATGTTCGCTTCACACCTCACTTACTCTTAATTATAACGCTTATATTGCAAGGCACTTTGCCAAACTTTACATAAGTCTCGTCGTATATACGTTTAGAATTTTCAAATAGTTTTAACAACGTTTCGTAATAAATTTATTCCTTTACATCGAACTCAAATTTAGTTGGTAATCTTTAATTATCTAGTAAAATACCTACCGTTCTCCGATACTAAACTTAAAATAAATTGTTCAAAAACTCTCGTCAACTTTTACATTCAATTTTCTTTATAACCAACCATTAATTACGGGAAATAATTAAACGAAAACTTCCTCTTTAAAGAATAGAAAAAAATGTAACTTTTTTATTTTGTTGTTCCTTTCTTCTGTGTTAAGCTCATTAGGGTACAACTAAGTTGATGTTTATCTTTGACGCGATCGCGACTTACAAGTAACGCAAAGTCGATACAGATAGACGTTTTATAAAATTGATTTGTCGGAGTGCAAAATTTAAATCAGCTCTTTCAAAAATTTTGTTATGTTAAACGAATAATGCATGATCACTTCTTAAAATATCAAATATGTTAAAGTGACAGCTAACCATCGAAATCGGAAGAAGTGATATAAAATTTGTCTCGCAATTCATACAAACTGAATTTTTTTTTAAATTGCCACTTTATGAGAAATGGTTGTCCAACAGAACTCTTTCCAAAAATAAGCTGATTTTAAGTAATAAATGCAAACTCCATCTTCTCAACTTATAGTCTGAGCCCCTGTAGAGGCTCAGCTTGCCATAATCAAGAATCTAATTCTCGGATTAAAATATAATTATTTTTTACGCAACCGGTCATTTTAAATTTTTGTTTGAATTTTATGTATTATTCACTTTAAAATTATTTCTGTATAGCCAACAGCTTTACCAATTACACATATAATCAAATACACATCTTTTGGATGTGTATTTGTATCATGGTGTGTGTTTATATTTACTTTAACACATAAAAGCGACCACTGAAACTAAACTGGATTTCGTCAATTTTGTTGATCAAAGGATCCTATTAGCATTTTAGGAAGTGTTTCGGCACATAGTTCTTTTATCGTACGATTTTAAATTAAAATATAGCGACAAAAAGCAGTGGCGTAGTATGCCACAGCTTCATTAAACTTTTGTTATTTGTAAATTTACAGATTGTAATTTAAACTAACATTTACTAAATAAAGCACAGTTCATTTATTTAATGTCTATGTGTATAATAGTGTTGCTCTGGTTTTACACATATTGTACATTTTGAAAGCCAATTTTAACTGACATGTATTACAACGTAACGTACATGTATAATGTAACAAGCTTAATTAAAATTTCGCATCAACCATTAACACGTATTATAAGAAAGAAAGTTATAGATAGGAAAAAGAATATTATGACGATAACTAAAAATCCAAAGATGAATAGAATAAAAGCATAAATTATAACTAAATTAAAAATAGGGCATATTTTGCTGCTATAGGTCGCTACAAATGCTTAGGCTTTTGCTACGCTAGATCTGTGTAAACTCAGCCTTCACAGATTAACTGGAGCGTCAGTAGATGGTTCAGACAGCTTGTGCAGTGCGCAGTTTTGGCCGGCTTCCTGTAGTAAAAGCCTGATTGTTTGTAGCGACAGTCATATAATAGGCAAGTAGAGAGATAGGCAGGAAGCAAGTCAGATAGGTAAATATATCGTGAGGTAGGTAGGCACGTAAATAGCTATAGAGGCAGATAGTCAGTCATCAAATTATAAAGACAAGTAGGCAGATAAGCAGGTAGAA
Organism: Malthinus seriepunctatus; assembly: GCA_963924605.1. Classification (NCBI taxonomy): domain Eukaryota; kingdom Metazoa; phylum Arthropoda; class Insecta; order Coleoptera; family Cantharidae; genus Malthinus; species Malthinus seriepunctatus. The sequence goes on from OZ004604.1 coordinate 21,073,462, forward strand.
AAGCAGATATGCAGGTAGAAAAACAGAAAGGCAGGAAGCAAATCGAATAGGCAAGAAGCAAGTCAAATAGACGCAGGCCGTTTGACAGGAATATAGGTAGATAGGCAAGTAGGAATAAAATAAACCAGATAGACAAATAGACAAATACGCAGGTAGGCAAGTAAATAGGCAGAGAGGCAGGTAGGCAGAAAACAAACCAGATTGGCAAGTAGACAGTAAGACTGGCAAAACATTGAATACTTAATCGATTTTTCGAACAAATGTAATACCGATCTTACGATGGAGCTTACGTGCAGTTTTAGCGGGACCATGATGCGCATGGAGGTTGTCGTAGTGATCCATGATCAAAGCCTGCCGATGAGGTTCGAAAACACACAACATCCATTCCGAATGGGCTCTACGAATGCGTTTCTAGAGCTTTCCACCCCGGACAGTGTAAGTTCTGTCCTCGTCAGGATGATCGATGACCTGCTGGTACTTGTTGACATACCAGCCACACCATTCCTCCACTGCATTCTTCGTGACCTTAGGTTACACTATCGAGACCATAACTTCCGTATTGTAAGATAGGTACAACGGTTCTCTAAAGTCTGAAACATAAGCTGGTAGCTGATGTTGCAACAGGACTGACCCGCTTAACGGTCGCGGTGCGTCGCGTCCTGAACAAGGACAGGGATTCGCGACGGTATTTTGCATGCCACAGGCTGGAAACTCCAGTCATGCAGTTGTGAATTCCTCTTTCGTCTGATGGAGCTTCAGGGGTGTTCTATGAAACCCTCTAAGACGCTTCTAAGCTACGGATCTTCTCAATGTCCCTCGTTCTATTGACAAGCTGTGATGACGTCGTATCGGTAGATGCGTAGCTTATACTCTGTTTGAACACCACCGTAGATTAGAGCTAGCTCTTCCTCCTGAGGAAGGCCGCTGATGCGTTGAATCAAAGTCCTCTTAGCATTGATGTAGTGTGCTGAAGACTTTAACGGATTTGTTGACGCATGTAAATCTGTTGCCGCAATTCGCTCACGTATACGATTGGGGCGTAATGTATACAGAGGGCTGCTTTAAAAAACTTCCAGGTCGTGAGACTGCCTCGCTGGTCCCTCCAGCACATAGTAGCATCGTCTTTTAAAACCATGGAGACGGCGTCATTCGTACGTCATGCTGTAGATTGCACATTTCTCCTCATGGATTTCGAGGAAGGAATCGCAATCTCTCTTCCCGTCGTACCGCAACCTCCTTCTACGGATGTAGTCGTAGATGTAGGCGGAACGCGTTAGGAACGAAAGGAACCGGCTTGAAAATGGGAACGAGTTTGGTTCTTCCGAGACGGTGCCCTGAACGAGATCTGCATAGAGGGTAATAGCAGGATAAAGAGGTGTTCAAAAGTGTGTTGTTGCTGTTAATATTTAATAAAGAAAAATGCCCCACGTTGGGCGACAAATGTAAGCCCAAACGTGGGGTTAGAATGCACCAAGGGGTGGTGTTTGAAATTTTAGTGCCTTACGTTGGGTGCTATTAATCCGTTTAATCGATTATTTGATCAGTTGTATCTTCAATTATTCGATTATTCTATTATTCGACTTTTAAAATTCAAATAATTGAGATTCTCTTTAAATCGATTCATTTAATGATCGAATAGGTACTTTTGTCAGCCTGTACATATCAGTTGCTCGATTTGTTTTCTCACAAACGCACAGGTGTTTCGACTTCAAACACAAAGTCGGAAATATTTAGATTTAACTTGGAGCAGTTAAATAAGATATAAAAGCAGATAGAGAAAAAAGCAAGTCAGATAGGCAAGAAATCAGAAAGTTGGTTTCTAAAATGACAATAATCGCGATTTCCGATTAATCGGTTCTTCGATTAGTCGATTCTTCCATTATTCGATTCTTCAATTCTTTGATTTTTCGATTAATCGTTTAATCGAATACTTTTACCCGCCTTGGTATCCAGACAGACAGGTAAGTAGTTAAATAGGTATAGAAGCAGATAGAGAATAAAGTAAGTAAACATGATGAAATAAAACACAAATTTCCACAAAAATTAATTAATTTGTTTAATAAACAAACCTGACGAAGCTACATTGTAGCGAAACGCGTCGTTTGTTTATTAAACAAATTAATTAATTTTTGTGGAAATTTGTGTTTTATTTCATCATGTTTAATTATATTAATTTCCATCAAGTATCGGCCTCTTCGATCAATCAATAAAGTAAGTCATCAGATAGGCAAGAAGTCAGAAAGGCAAAGAGACTGATAGGCAAGTAACCAGACCTCCTGAGCAAATAAAAACGATTTCTTACAATTCGTCTAAATACGCAACTCTTTTGGATTGTAAACAAAACCTGTAACTCTTGTCAATGTCGAACTAGCAATGTTAGTGCTAAAAAATCACCCTGTATGTTATACAGCTGGTTAGGGATGAATAAATCCTAAGATTTTGAAATATAATTCTTCCTTAATCCCAAATAATATGTTAAAGCTTCTCGATTCTGATATAAAGATATTGAAGCTATTTAAACTTTCATCCCCTATTTAAAAGCGAAAAAAGGTCAAAGTTGAGAGAAAACAAAAAATTTTTTTTCAACATCGGTTTTGTCGTTAAAATAAGGTATTAATTAGAATGATATCGATTATAAATTAAATTGCGCTTTTAGTTATAAGTAATTTTAACAGGTGTTGTAGAAAGCTTATCGACTTTTAATTAAATTAATGCGTTTATAGATGAATTGAGGGGTGTGGGTGTCAAAGAGCACGTAATTAAAAAGCATACTCGTTGATCCGCATTTAAAAGTGGAGGGGTCGCAAAATGTGTAACAAACACAAAAAAAAGAGGCAATAATTTGTGGTCGTTTTGTAATTAAACAGAATTAAGTTTAAATTTATTTTAATTAAAATTTAGATTATTTATTAGTTTACCAATAATGAAGTTAGTGTATTGTTATTAGTACTAGAACAAGAGCATATAGGTACATATATATGTATTTACTTGGCTTTAAGGATTCGGGCAACGGGCCAACTCGAAAACATCTCTAATACAACAGGATTCAACCTTTGCATAAATTGGATATTGCTTTAATAAATTACGTGTATTACAACTTACAGTTATGGCAAACAGCTTTATGTTTGTTAATATAACAAGAGGGATGAAAAAATAAGGTTTTTCTTCTCTTTAACCAAAACCATTTTTATTTAAATTTTTTGAACGCTTAGCAAACACATTTTATAAACATTTCTTCAATTTTTGTAATTTTTGGGAAACAATGGCAATTTATTAATGTTTCTATTTGTCCTTACATCTGTACGTCCATGTGTACGTCCGTGTGTACGTCCGTGTGTACGTCCGTCAGTACACCAGTCTTTGCGTCCGTCTATACGTCCATCGTTACGTCCGTGTAAACGTCCATCTGTACGTCCGTGTAAACGTCCATCTGTACGTCCGTGTAAACGTCCAACTGTACGTCCGTGAGTACGCCAGTCTTTACGTCCATCGGTACATCCATCTGTACGTCCGTCTGTACGTCGATCTGTAAGTAAGTAGTCATGAATAGTTTCACCTAAACGCTAAAAATATGATAGAGAACGACACCCTTTGAAAATTAGTCGCTATACCGGGTGTCTGACTGACTAAATTTATTTAGTCCAAGAAAACGAACTACTCGTAAATGATGGTGTAATTAGTAAAAAAATATCAGATCGAAATCTGAATATATTTTAATACATAATGCCATTATAATGCTATCTGATTGTTAATATCCAAGAAGGGATAGAGAAATAACTTTTTTATTCCTTTAACCACCCTTTTTTTGAAATTTATCTTTTTGTGGTTTCAAACACATTTTATAAACGTTCTCATTTTTTATACTACACGCATTTTGGACGTCAATAGTAATTCAATTTAATAGGTTCAAAATTACAATTTAATTCCATTTTCATGTCACGTAGAGTTTTTCCTCCTCTTCATAGTTTAGCATCAATTACAATTAATTTTTTCCACCCCTTTCTAATGGAAAAAAATTTAATTAACGTTGTAAAATAATTAAAGAAGACGTTTACAATTTTTACGATAATAGGCAATTACTATAATAATAATTACTGTTAGGGTAGGCGTGTTAAGCTGAAAATATTTTTTATGAAGGTCTAGTAAATATGGCTACCCTTGGAAAATTAAATATTTATAACATTATAAAGCACAAAGCTCTATTATTAAAGATTAGGTTGGTTGGTAATACTTTATTAGCACACTTTGTGTTACAACCACTAACCCACTTTCGTACCTTCTCAAAATAACAAAAAAATCCAAAAAGGTCCACCTTAAGTTAAGCTGATTTTTTTTTCATAAATTTAATTATAAGGGTAAAACGATCTTTGTAACGTAGTCACAAATACCTCTTTAGAAAAAAATACGCAAAAACGTCTACTTCAGTTGGAGATGAAGAGTTGGAAAAAATTACGGAAAAAAGTACTAAAAGATTTAGAAAACACAAAAACATGGTACGTGATGAATGTAAAGTACTACTTTTAAAGTCAATTTATCTTTTAAACTATTGGAATTGGACTGTGTATTTGGCAAACCAACAATTTTGGATTAAATTTTTCAATTGCACTATTGAGAGAAAAGATTGGTTTTTATAGTTAAACATATCGCTCGTAAAATCAATAATTTATTCTATAAATTATAAGTTTGTTTTCTTATAAAAAATTTAAAAAAATACAGTGTCTCCGGCTACCAGTAGGGAAAAAAATATTTTTAATTTCTCAGCAAATTTTATTGCTTGGAAGAAGTTTTGCTTGTTTTTAAAACCTCAAATACGTATGGGTCATTCTTCTACAAACCGCACACCAATTTAAACTTGACATTTTATAATCGTCCAAAAATTTTTTTACAGCCTATATTCATAAAATTACTTGACCCGTATTTCAGGATTTTGCTGAAAAAAATTTGTTTTCGAAAATATTCACTTATAAATTTTCGATAATTTGCTGGATTTTCTCCAATCTTCTCATACTTTGAAATTTATTATCTCCAGTTGTGCTGATTTAAAAAATTTTTATTCTGAACAAAAGAATAAAAATAACAATTTAATTGTTTAAATAGTTTTAACATGGCCGCCCCCGAACTTGAATTAATTGGAAAAATTATCATTTTGTTCACTTATTTTACAAAAAAGTGGTTTCTATTAGATTGAAAGTTATTAAATATTTTAGAGCGCAAGAACTTCTAATCGAGCGATTATTGCTTCTGAGATCTCTGACGCTCCCGCATGGGGAGCGCGCTGGGTGAGTTGCACTCGGAAATATTTAATAACTTCCGATCTAATAGAGACTCCACTTTTTTGTAAAATGAGTTTTATAGATAAGAGAATAAGGAACAGGATGCCAATTTTTCCAATTAATTCAAGTTGGGGGGCGGGCATGTTAAAACTACATACGGCCATGATTATAAAGGACAAATAACATTTATCTCCATAGTAAAATTTATATTTTGTAAACTTGACAACATAGCAACGTTACTAAAGTCAAAGTTTGAAGTTTTAATATAAAAACACCAATTTTTGCTTATGCTATGTTGTCATGTTAACAAAGTATAAATTTTACTATGGAGATAAAAGTTATTTGTCCTTTATAATCATGAGCATTAAACAATTAAATTGTTGTTATTTCTCTTTTGTTCACTATAAAAAAAATTTTTTAATACACTTCGAAAGCTAACGTAATAAAGTGTAAAATAAAAGAAAAAACCACATTGATCCGATCAGTACAACTGGAGATAATAAATTTCAAGTAGGAAAAGATCTCTGACGCTCTCGCATGTGGAGCGCGCTGGGTGACTTGCGCTATAAATAATTAACAGCATCCGATCTAATAGAGACTCCATTTTTTTGTAAAATGAGTTTTATAGATAAGAGAATAAGGAACAGAATGATCATTTTTCCAATTAATTCAAGTTGGGGGCGGGCATGTTAAAACTAGTTAAACAATCAAATTGTTATTATTTTTCATTTGTTTACAATCAAAAAAATTTTTTTTTAATACACAAGCTAACATAGGTAATAAAGTGTAAAATAAAAAAAAAACATATTGCTCCGATCAGTACAACTGGAGATAATGAATTGCAAGTATGAGAAGATCGGAGAAAATCCAGCGAATTATCTAAAATTCATGTGAATATTTTCGAAAAAAAAATTTATTAAGTCAAAATCCTGAAATACGGACCCAATTAAATTAATTTGTTAAAAGATGCATAAAATTTTTTTTTATTGCATTTGGAGAAGTCAAATTTTTTTTTCCTGAAATCTGTGCGGTTTGTAAAAAAATGACCCATATGCATAATAGTAATAAGTTTACAATTTACTAGTTAGAATTTACAAGTTACTAGTACTAGTTACTACTAGTGACTGTCAGTTACTACCAGTTACTACTAGTTACTGTTAGTTATTACTAGTTACTACTAGTTACTACTAGTTACTACTAGTTACTACTAGTTACTACTAGTTACTACTAGTTACTACTAGTTACTACTAGTTACTACTAGTTACTACTAGTTACTACTAGTTACTACTAGTTACTACTAGTTACTACTAGTTACTACTAGTTACTACTAGTTACTACTAGTTACTACTAGTTACTACTAGTTACTACTAGTTACTACTAGTTACTACTAGTTACTACTAGTTACTACTAGTTACTACTAGTTACTACTAGTTACTACTAGTTACTACTAGTTACTACTAGTTACTACTAGTTACTACTAGTTACTACTAGTTACTACTAGCTACTACTAGCTACTACTAGTTAGTACTAGTTAGTACTAGTTACTACTAATTACTACTAGTTACTACTAGTACTACTAGTAGTTAGTACTAGTAGTTAGTACTAGTTGCCAGTTATCAATTACCAGTGAGAATACGTTTTGCAACAATGTAACTCCAAGGTATGTAATTTTCCAAAAATTAAAAAAACAGTTGAAAATACTTTAGTATTACTATTTTAGTTCGTAAAAGATTTCATAAAATGGCATCTTAAAATGAAAAAGTCAAACAAACAAGGTGTGGATTACATCATTGTTTAAATGCCATCAAGTTACCAGTTGCCAGTTATTTATTAGTTATTATTAGAGCCCGGATTCATAAGCATTTATTATTTCAAATCAATCGCCAAACCCTACAAATCTAGGCTGTCTATCTCTCTACCTCTACCTCAACCGATATAATGAAAACTCCGGTTAAATGTGCGGGGGGAGGGGGGAGGGGGGTTGGTTGAGATTTAACACTGAAAAAAAACGAAGTATCCAAATTCATCCAAATTGTTCAAAATGTCTTTTAAGCAAAATTTTCGAAAAAAGCCAAATAAGCATAATCAATCAACATTGACTGAAAAATCACTGTAATTTTTCGGAAACGCAAAGATCTAAAAGAAAAAGATCTAAAAGAAATGTGTCTGCTTATGACCTAACGCTATAAGCCAATAGCTTAGAGTCCTGGCTGTATTTACTAGTTACTAGTTAGTAGTTACTAGTTACTAGTTACTAGTTACTAGTTACTAGTTACTAGTTAGTAGTTACTAGTTACTAGTTAGTAGTTACTAGTTACTAGTTACTAGTTACTAGTTACTAGTTACTAGTTACTAGTTACTAGTTACTAGTTACTAGTTACTAGTTACTAGTTACTAGTTACTAGTTACTAGTTACTAGTTACTAGTTACTAGTTACTAGTTACTAGTTACTAGTTACTAGTTTTTAGTTACTAGTTACTAGTTACTAGTTACTAGTTACTAGTTACTAGTTACTAGTTACTAGTTACTATAGTTACTAGTTACTATAGTTACTAGTTACTATAGTTACTAGTTACTATAGTTACTAGTTACTATAATTACTAGTTACTATACAGGGTGTCCGGCAAAAAAGCCTCCGTTCCTTGAAGTGGGTGATAGCTGAGCTCAAAATAGAGCGATGAAACCGAATTTACCTTAGTCCAAAGTTGCTTGCCTACCAAGTTACAGCTCTTTGAAGTTCTTAAAAATAAATCTAACAATAAGCATAACTTTGGAACTAAAAGTGATGGAACAACCAAATTTATGTAATAAGCTTTTCTTGATGCGAGGAGAAACTTGATAATCAGTAAAAAAGGATATGATTTTTCTGAGGGGGTTTGATGCCCCTCCCTCGGGGTTGATGCAACCTTAAATTTTTTTAAGGCACTCGTATCGGAAAAAAATTAGCAATTTTAGAAAGTACATTAATAATTATTAACAAAATTCAATCTCTTGTAAAATTGTGATTAGACTTTCGGTTTTCGAGAAAATTCTATTTTTACTACCCGATGTTGGAATGTTTTGCATGTGATCGTGCTCAATTCTGTAACTGCTTTCTAGCTAAATGCCAGAAAGTCTTATTTAGCCATAAAGCCGATTTTACAGGCCTTTAAATCCATGACTTTAGCCTTCCTGGCTTTTAGCTAGAAAGCAGTTACAGAATGGGGAATTGGACTACTATCGAATTTTGTACTTTTTTCTATAAAAACGTAAAGAACTAAACAAAAAACTTATCACTTTTTTAAATTTTTTCTCTAACTCGAATATTAAGCCCAAAATAAATTTTTTAAAAACGCTATGACGTAGCTACTACTACTATACTACTATACTATACTATACTATACTATACTATACTATACTATACTATACTATACTATACTATACTATACTATACTATACTATACTATACTATACTATACTATACTATACTATACTATACTATACTATACTATACTATACTATACTACACTACACTACACTACACTACACTACACTACACTACACTACACTACACTACACTACACTACACTACACTACACTACACTACACTACACTACACTACACTACACTACACTACACTACACTACACTACACTACACTACACTACACTACACTACACTACACTACACTACACTACACTACACTACACTACACTACACTACACTACACTACACTACACTACACTACACTACACTACACTACACTACACTACACTACACTACACTACACTACACTACACTACACTACACTACACTACACTACACTACACTACACTACACTACACTACACTACACTACACTACACTACACTACACTACACTACACTACACTACACTACACTACACTACACTACACTACACTACACTACACTACACTACACTACACTACACTACACTACACTACACTACACTACACTACACTACACTACACTACACTACACTACACTACACTACACTACACTACACTACACTACACTACACTACACTACACTACACTACACTACACTACACTACACTACACTACACTACACTACACTACACTACACTACACTACACTACACTACACTACACTACACTACACTACACTACACTACACTACACTACACTACACTACACTACACTACACTACACTACACTACACTACACTACACTACACTACACTACACTACACTACACTACACTACACTACACTACACTACACTACACTACACTACACTACACTACACTACACTACACTACACTACACTACACTACACTACACTACACTACACTACACTACACTACACTACACTACACTACACTACACTACACTACACTACACTACACTACACTACACTACACTACACTACACTACACTACACTACACTACACTACACTACACTACACTACACTACACTACACTACACTACACTACACTACACTACACTACACTACACTACACTACACTACACTACACTACACTACACTACACTATACTATACTATACTACTATTTATACTATACTATAATACTACTATATTAGTAGCTACGTCATAGCGTTTTTAAAAAAATTATTTTGGGCTTAATATTCGAGTTAGAGAAAAAATAAAAAATGCTATGAGATCAAAATAAACTCTAGTTTCAAAATAAAAAATAAAAAAACAAGTGTCCAATTCCCCATTGAGGACGATCACATGCAAAACATTGCAACATCAGGTAGTTAAAATATTATTTTCCCGAAAACCGAAACCCTAATCACAATTTTACAAGAGATTAAATTTTGTTAATTATTAATGTAATTTCTAAAATTGCCAATTTTTTTCCGATACGATTGCCTTAAAAAAAGTTAAGGGTGCATCAACCCCGAGGGAGGGGCATCTAACTACTCTCAGAAAAATCATATTCTTTTTTACTGATTAGCAAGTTCCTCTTCGCATCAAGAAAAGCTTATTATTCAGCCCGTCTACTTCTACTATACCTGGCATATTTGTTAATTTTTTTAAAGTATTTTTGAAACGAAATTTAGATAATAAAATACCGATTAAATATTTGAAGTTAATTTTGTAATAATGGATCAATAAATTTTCAACAATATTAGGATTTAAATTAGTGGAAGGTTGTTGGATTATATTCACTAAAATTATCGTTTAATTTGTTTATTTATTACCAACGAGTTTACGGTTTGGCCCTTAAAATTGCTGAAATTTAAGTCTTGAAGCTTTACATTTGATCAAGTATAAAGGACATTTAAGTAAATTAAAATTGACGTAGACTTAAAAGAATGGGTCGATAAAGAAGACTTGTTAAAGTTGAGAAGATTAGGTGTATTTATATAAAAGAAACAAATAAGTTTCGACATCCCTTTTTAAAAGTTTTTTTTAAGACGATTAAGGGATTATATTTTGACGGTTATTTTTGTTCTTGTTGTTTAAAATAATGCAGTATAGCAGTTGGGGCTTTTTATTGCGCAAGAAATTGAATTGTCTTGTGAAATGTGAAACTTAAAAGCTTCCTTGAGATACACTTAACTTAGTTTTAGTATAATTCTAATATTGGACTACTTTAGTAAATAATAACGTAACATAGTTAAAGCTTACATCTACAACACGCTAGGTAATCTTGTATAATACGGAGGACAATATGATTAGCTAGGAATTAATGTTACATGATGTTTTGTAATATAAGCTTCTGATGTGGTTTTCTCTAAATTAAGCTACGATTACTAAGATACGTGCTAACTTTGATAGGTTTTCTCACTAAGTATCCATATTTGCCTAACATTACCGTTTATCAATTTACATCCTTGTACCGAATTATTCTCAAGTGTTTCATAATTAGACCCAATAGCGACACATACCTACACAAGCCAAATTTGACATTATAGTAGCTAGTTTGATTGACACCAAAAGCCATTATTTTCCCTAAATACAATTATTTAAATTTAATCGGCACTTCGTACTCACTACGGAATACCATTTTGCACTTAAGCCGTTCTCGACCAAAAAAAGTACAATTAATAATTAATTAATTAATCTTGTTGGATAAGTACGAGAAAGTTCTGGTATGGCCACATCCGAGACTAAAATATTACGAGGAGTCTTGCTCTACATCAATTTGCTGTGGCATCGCGGACATGTGGTCTTTTGGGCAAAGCTTTCAACTAGATTTTTATAACAAATTATTTTGAAATTACCTTTAGTGAATTATATGAAAAGCAAGAAAATAAAGGAGGTGAGCTCACTCACGTACTCGAGTTTGATCTTTTTTTTATCCATCTCCTTACAAAAAGGCTTAAACCATCGACTGTCGTAATTCCATTTAATTTATAGCTGCAAATCTATTTTCTTTTTTACTTTGTGAACATTTTAAAGTAGCGTATAATTGTCATTAAGCTAACACTTGATTTCATAGAACTAAATGCGCTTTAATTTCTTTGTAAATTAGAAAACAATTTCTTTTAATTATATCCTTGAGGTATAAAAGCGTTCAAGTACGTTTAAATGATTTTATAATAATTTTTAATTGTATTGTTTTAAGAGCTTACATTGTTTACCTAATAAGTCATTATTGTGTTACATTAAATGGTCACAAAAGCTATAAAATGCAAAACATTTTCCTCCATTAAAATTTTTAAATTGGAAATCAAGCGTTTTGCGTTTTTGTTTGGCAAATTGCAACAAATTTTTGTAATCAAAAAGCATCAATTTCCTATAAAGAATAGAAACAATCAATTTTGCTAAATTAATTCGTATATTTTAAGCGCAGATTGCTGCAAATGCGGTTTAAAACCCTCTGCATTGTCAGCTTAACACTTTCATATATCAACCTCGTTTTTTGCAGCTATTTTTTTATATTTTTACACTTTAAAGCAATTATTCTTATTCTAAAGTGTAGTTTATTACATTAATTTTGTTATTTGCAAGTTAAAGAGTAATTATTTTTAACTGTTTTAGTTGTGTACCTGGTGTAGAGAGTAATTGTGAAAACGTATTTTTTAGAATATTGGGTCTTCTAATCACTCTTTGGTAAAAGTGATGAAAGGAACAGGTTATAACGAAGAGGTACTGAAAAGCATTACTACGCTCTATAGTTCATCATGGCGGTAAAGGACTAGAGTTGCTTTTTAAGCCAGTGGAGTTAAAGTAAAGGCCCAACTAATGAAGCTTGGAATTATATCTTTGTTGTCTAAGGTCATAGATGGATATTATTTTATTAGTCAGCCAGAACTCTAAGCTAAATGGTAGAGAGAGAGAGAGTTAAATATTATTTATTCTAAAGGTGGAAACACACCTTCAGACTTTTTACTCCGGTTTACCTGTGCAAGCCAAAACTGTGCACTATTGGTCCAACTAATGGAACTTGGAATTTTATCTTTGTTGTCTAAGGGCATAGATGGATCTTATTTTATTAGTCAGCCAGAGCTCTAAGCTAATGAGTAGAGAGAGAGAGTTAAAGATTATTTATTCTAAAGGTGAAGTACTACGCTCAGACTTTTTACTCCGGCTTACCTGTGCAAGCCAAAGCTGGGCACTATTGGCCCAACAAATGGAACTTGGAATTTTATCTTTGTTGTCTAAGGGCATAGAGGGATATTATTTTATTAGTCAGCCAGAGCTCTAAGCTAATTGGTAGAGAGAGAGTTTAAGATTATTTACTCTAAAGGTGGAAACACACCTTCAGACTTCTTACTCCGGCTTACCACTGTGCAAGCCAAAACTGGGCACTATTGGCCCAACTAATGGAACTTGGAATTTTATCTTTGTTGTTTAAGCGCATAGATGTGCGCAACAAGTAGTAAATCAACAACCTCCCTTTCTGTCCTTTTGTCGTTGTTGGCTAACAAACAAACATATTGGCCAATAATTGTGAGGCTGACTGTAGAGACGGTCCTTTTATCTGCGCAGGCTCGGCGTATAGCCGGAGTAAACGCATGTGTGTGTGTGTCTCCACCGTACGCTACAAAAGAATAAATTCCCTTCCGGAGATACCTTCTTTGTAGAAGTACAAAGTCTTTGCTAAAGGCATTGCTGGCTAATTCTTTAATAATCTTGTAAAGACCAATATGAGCACAAAGTGCTCTAAACAAAATTGTATTTTCTTTTGTGAAAAGTTTTAAATTGTAAACTTTTTGTTAAAATTTAGAAAAAGTTTATGTCATAAAAGAAACGTCGAAAATTCTAATAGTTACTTAGATTGAAGGGTTTCTTTTACTTTTCCCGTAGTTTAAAAAAACACCCAGTGTATGTATATTACGTTTTCAAACACTAAATTTTACACCTTTCAGCTATTAAGTTTTTAATTTGTTATCAAGTTATCATTTACCGAATATCTGTTTTAATATGGTTTTAATATTATGTTTTATGAGTTTTTAGGAAGAATTTTCAATAACATCTCATAAAATCGTTAAAAATTGTTTTTTCTTGTAACGTTAAATTTCGAGCTTCAAATTATTATAATCGAGCCATGAATTTTAATTAAAATATCCTTAGTTATAGTAGATAGAATTTAGCAAGTTCAAGCATAGTTTACAAATTACTAATAATCTTAAATCGTTGGAAGCTATAAAACTGCAAACTAAAATTAAACATAATTGATAGCGAATTATCCAACTTTTTTAAAATTTGTGTACTCTTCGTTAATCGTTATATCGAATGTCGTAGAATTATTTTGGATACATTGGGGATGCACGTAGAACCAGTTCGAAACCTCATTGTCTGTAACCGTGAAAAAAGCTGAACAAAGACAAAACTATGTTAGTCACATTTTTCTAGTATAGCGACGGTCAAGATCACAGACCATGAGGTTTGGAACTACCTCTAAGAATATTATTTTTGATGAATGATGAATGATGAATGATGAATGATGAATGATGAATGATGAATGATGAATGATGAATGATGAATGATGAATGATGAATGATGAATGATGAATGATGAATGATGAATGATGAATGATGAATGATGAATGATGAATGATGAATGATGAATGATGAATGATGAATGATGAATGATGAATGATGAATGATGAATGATGAATGATGAATGATGAATGATGAATGATGAATGATGAATGATGAATGATGAATGATGAATGATGAATGATGAATGATGAATGATGAATGATGAATGATGAATGATGAATGATGAATGATGAATGATGAATGATGAATGATGAATGATGAATGATGAATGATGAATGATGAATGATGAATGATGAATGATGAATGATGAATGATGAATGATGAATGATGAATGATGAATGAGGAATGAAGAATGACGAATGACGAATGACGAATGAAGAATGACGATTGACGAATGACGAATGACGAATGACGAATGACGAATGACGAATGACGAATGACGAATGACGAATGACGAATGACGAATGACGAATGACGAATGACGAATGACGAATGACGAATGACGAATGACGAATGACGAATGACGAATGACGAATGACGAATGACGAATGACGAATGACGAATGACGAATGACGAATGACGAATGACGAATGACGAATGACGAATGACGAATGACGAATGACGAATGACGAATGACGAATGACGAATGACGAATGACGAATGATGAATGATGAAGGATGGATGGTGTTCACTTAGCCAGCTGATATGAACCAATGCTCGAACTCCCATCGAAGACACGTAAGGGAATCAGGAAAGCTATGCTCACAGTTGTCTAAGCTTAGAAACTCCACCTGTTTAAACTGTATAAAAGTAAAAATAAAATAAAAAGTTTCGGTTCAACACATTTTCAAAAAAACAATAAATAAACTTATATTCAAATCGATAACATGTACATTCGATTGAGTTAAACCGTGTAAACAATCATTGCAAAATATTTTTATTACTCTTCAGGGGAGTAGTGGCGTAGTTGCCTAAACGGTAACCGGACATTAGAAATAGGTAAATAAATTTATTATTCCGTCGAGTCTTTGACTTACTCAATCCATATAGACATGGCTTATAAAAGGTAGGTATACTACAAGTATTCGAAAATTTGTACAATTTGCCACAAGAAAATTGATTTATGATAACCTTTTTCTTGTAAAAGAAAGGAAACATGTAATCTTTTGTTTACAGGTTAAAGAATGTAATAAAATAAAAACCGAAAGAATAAATACAACCCTGAATGAGTTTGTTGAAAAAATAGGATATTTGAATTAAATGGAAAAAATATTGTCTTTTACAAATTTTCCAAACGTTTTAAGACGCTTTTCTGGTATTTTATAAGCAAACAAAAATGTTTTTGTGTGTCTACTTTAGAGGTAAATGTTTTTATTTATTTTTTTACCTTGACCAATATTTACATTATTCCGTTAGATTTAGCTTCAATAGGTTTAAAGCTATTAATCCTCGCATAAATTTAACCAAATCCTATTTAAATTACAAGCTTCAATTATTACTTTTCTAACGTTGCATAACAATTTTATTTAAACTTTCAATTATTCTACTAACGTTTTCAGTTGTTTTGAAAAAAAATTAAAAAACAGTTGATCAAAGTTTCGTTTTAAACCTTTAATGAGCTTAGGAAAATCTCATGCAACAAATCTGCATATTACTTTACTAAGTTAAATTCGAAAGCTCGGAAAGATTATTAAGCTTTAGTTCATGTTAATATACAGGACCGTCTTAAAACAAAAACAATTTAATGTAGTACCTTTAAGTTTGCGGATGCGGTCAAATTTATCCATTTTCAACAAACCACCAACTAACTATTATATTATAACTAGAGAGCGGAATTATATGCAAGAAATTTTTTGAAAATATGTCATATAATATGTTACGATTTCTTAAAAATATGCACACTTTTTTTTAAAATATGCAAAGATTTTAGATAAATATGCGCTAATTTTCAATAAATATGGAGCTATTTACTAAAAAAAATTTTTTCTCAAAATTTTTTTTTCAAAAATTATTTTTCAAAAATTTTTGTTTTAATTTTTTTTCAGAAAAAAAAATGAAATCAAAATTTTAACTTAGAATTTTTAAAAATTTTCTTTTAATTTATGTTTTACACCAAAATATTTGCTAAATATGCAAAATATGCAAAAGTTGTAGAAATATGCAAAAATTTGAGAAATATGCAAAACTAAGTTAGTCTTAATAGTCTTGAAATAGTATAATTCGGCTTTATCCAAAGTGTCATCACTGTCCTACAAAAATTGACAAATAATAAATTATAACTAACTATTCCTTTAAATGCATTTATTTTTGAAGTTTTCCGATTTGATATTTGTTTTTTAAATTTTTAATTAAAAGAATTCTTTTCTAACTTCAATAGAAAGTTAAGTACTAAAGCGTATAACTTTAATGAAGTATTATTTGATGATTTCTCAAATAATAGCGATTGCAATGTAAAAGTTTAGAATAATATTTAACTCGTATCTATTGACTCTCGTACGGAATCCTGTTAGGGATTTTGTTCAAAAGAAGAGATTAAAGTGAAGACACATTTGCAAACATGTGCCTAAAATAAGCTCCTTTTTGTAGCCACCTTGTTTTAATTAAAAAAAAAAATTTTTACAAAAATTTTACAAAATTTTTTTTTAAATTTATTTTATAAAATTTTTTTTTACAAAAATTTATTTTACAAAAATTTTACAAATTTTTTTTTACAAAAATTTTACAAATTTTTTTTTACAAAAATTCATTTTACAAAAATTTATTTTATAAAAATTTTTTTTACAAAAATTTATTTTACAAAAATTTATTTTACAAAATTTTTTTACTATTTTTAATTTGCTTTTTTTGAATTAGGGGAACTCAAAGCGTCGATACAAATTTTATTTTGATCACTATACTTCATTAAAGTAGATGAAATCTACGAAAAAGTAAAATAAAAAGGTGTAAAAATTAATATAATTTAATAAAAATAATTTTTAATTATATAAAGCTTTAAGATAAAATTTTCCCAAACAATTATCGCAAAACCAAATATAAACTGGTTTAAGGAAGACTGTAACAAATTTTCTAAGTTAATATCCCTTGCCACAACTTTGTGTAATGGCATACCTTCTTCATTTTAAACTTGTCTTTAATTAAATTTTCATTGTAGACAATCCATTAAAAGTGAATGCCTAATAATACCTAAAAACCTTATGAAATTTTATTTATGAAAAATCCAATTAACCCTCAACATTAGTTTCTTTTTTACGTTCTCATTAACGAAAGGTAAAATAAAAGTATTATTGATTTAATAGTATACTATATTGTTTTATATTGAATCACAGTTTCAGTGTTTTTTCCTCAAACGCAAAACTCATTTACCTAAATGTGAAAAATTAGATTTTAAAAAAGCGCCATCTCTTATCAATAATTATTAGTAGTACTACAAGGCGATTTGAGTTCACTGAAGCGACCGTCTTCGATAGCTTCTTAGCCGTTTGAAATAAGGCATACATTTAAACACAAAAGTTATTCAACTCTTTAAGGTACATAACCTAAAATTATTTTCATCTATACAGAGTGTTAAATTACTGGTCAGCGAAAATATTTTTAATTTTTTTAAATAGAACATGCTGTATGTTTTTCTATATTTTGACTTAGGCTGAAGCCACCTATATTTTTATACTATTTTTTTTATTTCTTCGCAGTGTTGCCAAGTTATTAATTTTTTTCTCTAAAAAATGCCTGCAATACGTCACGTATACGTGTTGCTTTATAAAATCGTACTAAAGCCGTTGTTCAAGTAAAAATAACAAATTTTTTTCCTAGGTAGTTATGACTATCCTCTATGCGGTCAAATTAAAAAAGCTCCATTAAATTGTACAGGGTGTTCAGAAAAGTAAATATAAATTTACTTATGTTCAAATGACTATAACTCGATATTTTCAAATAGAACACTTCGTATATTTTTACATATTAGACCCCTGGAAAAATTTAGAAGCCAAATTTGCAAAATATACAAAGTGTTCCAATGTAATTTTATATGATTTTTAAAATTTCCTCAACATATATTTGAGTTAAGACTTACAGTTTTATGTTTTGTACTCGTACTATTTCCTTCCATCGATAATCCCCTCTCGTCCTCCCCATCTCGTCTGCCACATCCAGTTGTACCTTTTTTTTAAAAACACATTATTAAATAAATATAAAACAATAGAATTATTTGGTGAAATATTTGCTGATAAAGAACAATAAAAATTGTATAGAAAAATATTATTAAATTTATATCAACACTATTTGATCAGCTTCCCCAAAAATGTAACTTAATAAAAAGGAGAAAATTGTATAAAAATGTGTCATTCAAACAAAGTTAAAGACTTTAACATTATTTGGGTAATTCTTTTACGAAAGGTGAAACAAAAATTTCTTTTTAATTATAACTCTAAAACAAATTCAACCCTTAATTAATAAAGTTAACAATTAATAAACGAGATGGCGCAACAACTTTAATAATGTGTTTTAATTTTCTTTTGTGGTTGCACTTTAATTAAAATTTTAATACTGCATGAATTTATACATACGTAACGTATATCAGCTAGGTTGAATAAAATTACTAAACTTTTGAATGCATTTAAAAGTATGTAAACATTTATAATACACCTAACATTAAACTAATTAAGTAAATACGTAATTTTTCGAAAACAAAAAATTATCAAAAAAGTTATAACCCGCCCTTTTAGCTATTTACAACCAACTCTATTCAAGATTCCACACATACCGAGCAGTAAGCGTGGGCTATAAAATGACCAAAGTGTTTTAATGAGAATTGTGAAAATCCTACTCATAATGAGGTTCTAAAGGTTGCTATGACATTAACCACAAAAGTTTCTACTACAACTCACTCATTTCGTTTTTAAAAAATAAAAAAATCGTAAATCAAAATTTTTCACTTTTAAAATCCTATAACACACAGAATTAAGATTTAAAATTTTTTTTAATTTTAACACTGCGTGTTTCAATTGCCTCATAGTTGCAAGTTATAAAAAAAATGAAATTTATTGGTAATAGAGTGGTTGCTATAATAATTATTCAGAGTAACTACTACGCATTTCAAAGCAAGTGAAAATACTAATACCATCTTCAAAGACCTAATAGTACACTATACAGGGTATTATAATACAGGTATCCACACAATAAAAAACATATGGATTATCGGAAATGCGCAGTAAGGTCCGAAAGAGACAGAGCTATAAAAAAAGAGATAGAGAAATGAGGAGTGAGGAAAGTAGGATAGGGATTGCTTTAAAAAAACGGGGAGTGGCCTGTCATCATAGTTACCATATATGTCAATGTCGTCATCTGACACCATATGTCAATATCAGAACGGGGTTCATCTGTAACCCTACATAACTATGTCAATGTAAGTTTTCAGAGATTGGTTTAGAAGGATGGGGAGTGGGGGTACTCTGTCACCAGAGTTACTATATGTCATATGTTAATCTGTCACCATACGACGGGATCGTATGTCATACCATGTCGTTACATATGTCAGGGGGGTCATCTGTCATCTCATCTGATATCTCATCTGTCAACTCATGTGTAAACTCATCTGCCATTCCATATATCATTTCATCACGCATTCTATCTGTCATATTATCTATCATTCCATCTGTCATAAATCATGTCATGCCATCTGTCATCTCGTCTCATAGATGAGTTTGACAGATAGGATTAGATTGGATGAGACGAGAGATGAGACTGACAGATAAGACTAACACATAAAATGGCATGACAGATTAGATGATATGACAGAGTAAACTGTTAGTTAAATGTCAGAAGCATTAACAGATGAGACTGACAGATGAGATGACATGATATGACCTAATATGAAACTGACAAATGAGATTGACATATGATATTCATAGATAGAAGAGGCATTAACAAGCAGAGACGGCCAAAAAAGTAGCGCACGCAGCGCGCATTAAGTTCTAGTTATCTAGTTCATATAAATTTATGAAGACAAACAACACATAGCGCCATCTCAAGGAAAAACCTATTTAGTACTTGAATAAGATTCAACTGTCCGTATAGCCAACATAAAAATATAACCAAAGTAATCTTTGTATTTCTGTCTCCATCTCTTTCTCTGTTTTCGTATCATCTCTTTCATATCTTTCATCTATCATCTCATCTTATCTGTTAATCTCATCTGTCATGTCATATTCCATCTCATATTTTAATCTTATCCGTCATTTAATCTGTAATTGTCATTGTCATCTCATCTGTCATGTCATCTTTTCTTATCATCTGTCAATCTCATTTGTAACCTCATCTGTCAATTTCGTCTGTTATCTCTTCTTATCTGTAAATATAATCTGTCAGTATCATCTACCAATCTACTGATCCACATACTTGATGACAGAAGGGATGACAGATTTTTTGGTAAACTTGACGTCAGATTTGATGATCGATCAAAGGCGAGCTAGAATGACTTATGGTGGGACCAATAAAATCACGTATTGGATGACAGATGAATTGACATAGGAGATGACATGATATTGAAAGAAAGATGAGATGAAATACTGGATCATAGATGGAATTAAAGAAGAAGATGACACTATAGATGACAGATAGGATGACATATGGTATCACAGATTAGATTACAGATTGGAAGACAGATTGGATGACAAATGGGGTGACAGATTGATTGACAGTTTGGATGACATATTTAATGACATAGTAGATGACTTTTTATTTACTTACCGAAAATCACAAAGCACAATGAGGCATCGATCTCAGCGAGAATTAGTCTTTCCTTATCTACCTGTAGTATTGATTTAGTAATTTTGGCAAAACTTCAGAGAAAATTTGTTCTCTCCCATAATCCTATACGGTTAACAGTCCTTGAATATCTTACTTTTTAATCATATCACTTGCCAGGTTAACGCTATTATCATTTTAGGTACATCGGCCCACTTACTAGCACCGCCTTTAGCCACTTAGCTAAAACGTACCTTTCATCAATAATAAAGCAGATTGGCTTTAGACAATTATCAACTTGTAACGTCAAAAAGAAGATAGTGCCAAACTCTTTCTTGCCTAATCATCCGTCTTTATTACAAAATCTTTTTCAGTCTGTTATTTGAAAAAAAGTTTCATTAGCTTTGATTACAATTTATATACATTTTATTTCCTTTTTTGTTAATTTCCAATCGATTTTCTTTTATCTTTCCCAATAACTTTCCTTTATGATCATTGTTTCATTTTTTTTTGTCGAGTTTTACTTCTCACTTTGTTTTTCACGACCAATCAAAGCTCAAAAGAAATTTCTTAATTGGTCGAGTTTATAAAATTTAACACATTTAATTTATTTTTTATAAAAAGGAAGCCCCGAGAAAATAATTAATATTTTTTTAAAAAGGGAAAATTTTTATTAGAGTAAAGAAGATTAAACATGAAAAGTTAGTAAAAAGGAGAAATATTACAAAGCTTAATGGTAATGTTAATCAAAGGTTTGCTTTCATCTACAAGAAAATTTTGTCATATTTCCTGCTTAAAATTAGTTTGCCAGATGCACTTAAAATTCCCATGGCGTAGCAATTACCACAAGCAGTTAAAAGTAGTTCCATTAATATTAATAAAAGGCAATAAAAATTTGCAATTATATTTTTTCGTTCTCCTAAATAATTTATTTTTCTCTCCTCTCTCGCAAATCGATGAAATATGACTACGAACCATTAATTTTTGCAGCATGATTCGGATATCATTTCATTTAATACGTTTTAATAAATTTATGACACGGTTCTGAAGATTAAACCGCTATTATACGGCTCGTGCCTCACTCCTTCCTCGTTCCGAGCAATTTTGCTTCTTAAAACGAGCTACTCGACCATTCGAGATGCAAATTAGCTGTACGCCGTTAAAGTTTGTTACTAAAACCGAAGGAAACCTTTGCACGTGACGCCGAAGTCCTCGCACGTCGCTTCTCTCGTAAGCAAAAGAAAATTTTCTGCTCAAATTATTACCAGTCTTTAATTTGAAAAAAGTTACTACCACCGTTTTATTTTTTCTTCCTCTCGGACCCACTAATTAAAACGCGTTAATTCGCTCGTTTTTAATTTGCTTAACGATCTCACCTGTTTATTGCAAACTTGACGACATCCTGACATCTTGTCTTGTAAAACAGAAAATTTACAATCTCCTTAGAGAAGTATTAAAACTCTGTCACACCTGGAGAACTTTCATGATTGTTGTATGAAACGTGCTAAAACGCGGAATTACAAAACAAGAGAAACTTTGGCTAAAAGTTCAACACAAACTTGACAAATTAAAACGAGCAAACAATTTAGACACGTTTTAATCTTACTCATAAATAATATAAACTTACCTTTTTTATCAAAAACTTTTTACTAATTAAAAAGAAAGCAAAATAATAAAGAATTCTAGTATATTTTTTAAATGTACCAACTTGAACGATCACAGTTTTTTAATTAAAAAGTTTGTCAAGACAATTGTGATTTAATTCTAACTACTGCTTTTTATGACGTCATCGTCTATAAAGGACCAATCAAATTCGTGTTTCTAAATTTAAATTTGAGAAAACGCTCAATTTGCCGAAATAAGTAATTGCGCCTCCTTTTCCTTAGGAAAAGCCACCAAAAAAGATCTGACGTTTAATTGTTTGATAATTATAAGTTAAGATTTTGAGTCCATTCTTAGGGGCCGTTTATGCTGACCGTTAACATAAGCTTTAAGCTTTAACCTTGAGTTGACTATAGAAAATCCATTGCAAGGGGTCAATATTAAAGTTTTAAGCTTACGGCTTAAGTCTTAAGCTAAGTCTAAGTCTTAAGTCTAAGCTAAGTCTAACAGTCAGCATAAACGACCCTTTACTTGTTCATTATAAATATGCACAATAAACATACAGTGTGTCCTTGGATGGAGTCCAAGGACTTACGCTAATAGCGTAAAAAATTTTATTTTTCCTTTTAGGTAAAAAAGTATTCTTAATAAAAAGTTTTGCTTCTTTTCAAACTTCCAAATGTGCAAACTTAAAATGAAAAATATATTTTTCCCTATTGGCAACCTCATCCGGGGACAGGGGACACATTGTATATTATTTTTCATTTTAGAGCTTTAAGCTTTAACCTTAAGTTGAGTGTAGGAAAACCATTGCTACGGTTCAAGGTTAAAGTTTAGAGCTTAAGGCTTAAGTCTTTAGTTAATGGTCAGCATAATCGACTCTTTACATGTTCATTATATGCACAATGAACATACAGTGTATCCCCGGAAGGAGTTGCCAATAGGGTAAAATATTTTATTTTTCATATCAGGCACAAAAGCATTCTTTACAAAAAGTTTTGCTTCTTTTCAAACTTCCAAATGTGCAAACTTAAAATGCAAAATATTTTTTTTCCTATTAACAACTTCATCCAGGGACACACTATATTATTTTTCATTTTAAAGCTTTAATCTTAAACCTCAAGTTGACTGTAGAAAATCCATTGCTACGGTTCAAGGTTAAAGCTTAAAGCTTAAGGTTTAAGTCTTAAGTTAACGGTCAGCATAGACGACCCTTTATATGTTTATTATATGCACAATGAAAATACAGTGTGTCCCTGGATGGAGTTGCCAATAGGGTAAACAATTTTATTTTTTCTTTTAGGTAAAAAAGTACACTTTATAAAAAGTTTGGCTTCTTTTCAAACTTCCAAATGTACAAACCTAAAATGAAAAATATTTTTTTCCCTATTGACAACCTCATCCGGGGACACACTGTATTATTATTTTTAATTTTTTTTGTAATACATTCTTACAATATTGAAGATTTTATTTTAGCGACCTCGTTACGTAGGTACGCGACGTAACTTACAGATAAAAATAAATGTCACTACTATGAAAAATTTATCAAAGGATGGTTTTTAACGTCAAAGGAAAGGTATACGACTGCAATAACATTGTATGTGAGCTATTAATTTAAACTAGAGTAAAAATACTTGAAAAACTCTTACGTTTTTACCTTCAGAACTTTGCCCTTTTAATCCGTTCGGAAGGATGTGGTAAAACATAATTTTCGATTATAAAGTGTACTTGCTAAAGCATTATGCAGGCAGCATTATGATTCAAATTATCTTAGAAAATCAGTAAACTGAGCAAGCAACTCATTGATGACATAACACAATATGAATATAGCTCCACCAATCAATTTTGCGTTACTAAAAATTTGTAAACTAAAATAATTTTATTTAAAATATTTTTTGTGGAAAAAGATTCGTCTAATCGTAGTCAAGAATTGAGGTTAGATACAGTCAGCCTCACAATTAATGGCCACCCTGGCTATAATTTTAGCACGAATTGCGGATGCAACCATCATAACACCCCCTACTTAAATTGAGGCGTAACTTTATTTTGCCAGCAAGTACTAAATCAAAAAAAAACCCCTTCTGTCCTTTTTTTGCTGTTGGCTAATACTTATGAGGCTGACTGTACAGGCATAGTTGAAGGTCGCGTGTATCTACAACTATTTTAGGTTATGATAAAACCTTTCAAAATGACAGTAATTTGTACTATTCAAATTCACTGTATACCTATATTCAATTTTAGTGACAGTTACTTGTCAAATTTAGCGACTGAAATACTTTGAACTCGTAGGGTACTTCAAAATCTATGACAGTGCTGGCCACGTCCCCTGAGCTGGCCAATAAAGTTGGTTGGACTGTACTGGATAGTTTAATTTCATATTTTATTACAATGTCATTTAAATTAAGGAAGTTGTTTCCATTTCTTGTGCTAATCCGGGAAGTAAATGACTGCTTAATAGTATGCATTTTTAAAATTTTAATGAAAATCGACTCATTTGCTGGAATAATCTACTTAACAATGCAACACTGTTTTTGATTATGGTATCCTCAACAATGAATAAATTGCTCCTCCTCGACATTTAAACCATTTGCTAAAGGTTTAATACTGTAATAGCCAAACAAAAACAAAAAAACGTATACTAACACATTTTACCTATTTGGAGTAAAATATTGAAATAGCAAATCAAAAGGCAATATTGTGGTAAATTTAACAATTTTCCAAACGTCATTAATTAAACAGTAACAAACTAATCCTATGGAGAAATTATTGTAACGAGTTGAAATTTTGATAAAGGTTTGAAAGCCACGAGAAGCATTTAATCGAAACTATCAGTTTTACTATAACACGTAAAGTTGGCTTGAACGAAATATCAATATTGAAAAAAATACTAACCTAACTTAACGTGAACTTAGAAAATTCTAAATCTAAATTAATGGATTTCATTTTCAATATTACCTATAACAGATTAATAACGTTATTAGGTTATTACTTTAGATAGACCTCCTACATAATCATCTTTAATGCGTGGCATGAGGCAGAAAACGATCTGTGATTTTTCTTCCAAAAGGAGAACATAGCGTTTTACGTGTTTTCTATTTTTGAAATTTATATTTGGTAAAATTGTCACGTATAAAGTGGTACAGCGAAATTTGATGTACTCGAATGTCACTTTGTGTGCTCGTAGTGGCACTTGAAGCTTTATAATTGTGTTTGATAAGAAAAAATTGTGTAACGTTTCTTTTTTTTCTCTCCTAAGTTATCTAAAATGAGAAACGTTTAGATATCGTCTCCACTTTAACTTGATATGGCCAATCTATACGGCATCAATATTTAGATTAGCACGTAGAGGAAAAAAGGCTAGAATTGTAAGCAGATGTTCTTTTGTAATACGAGAGTGCTTATTTGAAAATCACAGCACGTTACGAGAGTAAATAGGCAATCTGTGACTGGTGCATGTAGGCAAAAGCGTATGTTACTACACATGGGACTTTGCGTTCTTTACTACATATCGGTATAGAATTGTAACAATAGTAGATCACTATAGTCTTAAAATATGAAATTGAATTCTTTGTTCAATTTGTTTCAACGTAATACAACTCCATTAAGCTTCAGTGGTTTGTCATTTACGTTATATATCAAATAAATTGTGTTAAAAGAAACTGCTAACGCCTGCATCATGTTTCATACCTTACTGACCGTTGTTTGTCAAACACAATTTCTTTCTTTTAGCGAAACAAAAAGGGATAATTTTTCATATCATTTTTATCGTCTTTACTTAATATTATTACAACCAAACTTTAGCAAAAAAATTATTTCATCATCATTCATTTTATATACAAAATTTCTTTTTGCTATAACAGGATTATAACAGAGGTATAACAGGGTACGTTCGTATTAAAAGGCTTCAAAATATTCAAAAATAAACAAGGTTGTCTAAAAGAATTTATGGCTTGTGTAAAAAAACACAGAAGTAGGTATAGGCAGGTAGAAAAAGGTAAATAAGTAAGAGGCAGGCAACAGCTGCCGAAGGCAGCTATAGGTAGGGACAGATATGTTACACGCACAGAATGGCAAAAGCTATAGAGGCAAAGACAGAAAGGTTTAGGTAGAAGAACATAGAATCAGGTAGAGAAACTAGAGGCAGACAAAAGCTGTAGTAGTAAAAAGTGGCAGAGGCACGCAGATGCAGAAAGGGGCATATAGAAGAACACTGAGGCAGGTAGAGAAAGATAGATAAGGTAGAGGCAAGCAATAGCTGCCGCAAGCAGCTAGAGACAGGAATAGATAGAGGTTACAGGCACAAAATGATAAAAGCTTGCAGATGGAGGCAGAGAGAAAAACGCTTATGCAGAAGAGCTTAGAATCAGGTAAAGGCAGGCAGAGAAACTAGAGTCAGACAAAAGCTAAAGTAGTAAAAACTGGCAGAGGCACACAGATGAAGAAAGGTGCATATAGAAGAACACTGAGGCAGGCAGAGAAAGATAGATAAGGTATAGGAAAGCAAAAGCTGACGAAGGCAGCTAGAGGCACGAACAGTTAGGTCACAAGCACAGAATGTAAAAAGATGGCAGATGGCAGCAGAAACAGAAAGCTTTAGTTAGAATAATAAGGAATCAGGTATTAGAGTCAGACAAAAGCTGCTTAAGGCAGCTATTGGTAGGGACAGATAGGTAACAAGCACGGAATGGCAAAAGCTGGCAGATGGAGGCGGAGACAGAAACGCTTAGGTAGAAGAGCTTAGAATCAGGTGGAGGCAGGCAGAGAAAGTAGAAGCAGACAAAGCTGGAGTAGTAGAATCTGGCAGAGGCACGCAGATGTAGAAAGGCGCATATAGAAGAACACTGAGGCAAGCAGAGAAAGATACATAAGGTAGAAGATAGCAAAAGCTGTCGAAGGCAGCTAGAGGCAGGAACAGATGGGTCACAAGCACAGAATGTCAAAAGATGGCAGATGGCAGCAGAAACAGAAAGCTTTAGGTAGAAGAATAAGGAATCAGGTAGAGTCAGACAAAAGCTGCCTAAGGCAGCTATAGGTAGGCACAGATAGCTAACAAGCACGGAATGGCAAAAGCTGGCAGATGGAGGCGGAGACATAAACGCTTAGGTGGAAGAGCTTAGAATCAGGTAGAGGCAGGCAGACAAACTAGAGGCAGACAAAGCAGGAGTAGTAGAAACTGGCAGAGGCACGCAGATGTAGAAAGGCGCATATAGAAGATCACTGAGGTAAGTAGAGAAAGATAGATAAGGGAGAAGAAAGCAAAAGCTGCCGAAGGCAGCTAGAGGCAGGAACAAATAGGTCACAAGCACAGAATGTCAAAAGATGGCAGATGGCAGCAGAAACAGAAAGCTTTAGGTAGAATAATAAGGAATCAGGTAGAGTCAGACAAAAGCTGCCTATGGCAGCTATAGGTAGAGACAGATAGCTAACAAGCACAGAATGGCAAAAGCTGGCAGATGGAGGCAGAGACAGAAACGCTTAGGTTGAAGAGCTCAGAATCAGGTAGAGGCAGGCAGAGAAAGTAGAGGCAGATAAAGCTGGAGTAGTAGAATCTGATAGAGGCACGCAGATGTAAAAGCCGCATATAGAAGATCACTGAGGCAAGCAGAGAAAGATAGATAAGGAAGAAGAAAGCAAAAGCTGCCGAAGGCAGCTAGAGGTAGGAACAGATAGGTCACAAGCACAGAATGTCAAAAGATGGCAGATGGCAGCAGAAACAGAAAGCTTTAGGTAGAAGAATAAGGAATCAGGTAGAGTCAGACAAAAGCTGCCTAAGGCAGCTATAGGTAGGGACAGATAGCTAACAAGCACAGAATCGCAAAAGCTGGCAGATGGAGGCAGAGACAGAAACGCTTAGGTAGAAGAGCTTAGAATCAGGTAGAGGCAGGCAGAGAAAGATAGATAAGGAAGAAGAAAGCAAAAGCTGCCGAAGGCAGCTAGAGGCAGAAACAGATATGTCACAAGCACAGAATGTCAAAAGATGGCAGATGGCAGCAGAAACAGAAAGCTTTAGGTAGAGGAATAAGAAAATAGCTAGAGGCAGACAAGAGCTGCCTAAGGCAGCTATAGCTAGGGATAGATAGCTAACAAGCACAAAAGCTGGTAGATGGAGGCAGCGACGGAAACGTTTAGGTAGAAGAGCTTTGAATCAGGTAGAGGCAGGCAGAGAAATTAGAGGTAGACAAAGCTGGAGTAGTAGAAACTGGCAGAAGCAAGCATATGTAGAAAGGCGCATATAGAACAACACTGAGGCAAGCAGAAAAAGATAGATTATGTAGAAGAATGCAAAAGCTGCCGAAGGCAGCTAGAGGCAGGAACAGATAGATCACAGGCACAGAATGTCAAAAGATGGCAGATGCAGGCAGATATAGAAAGCTTTAGGTAGAAGAACATAGAATCAGGTAGATGCAGGTAGAGAAAATACAGGCAGACAAAAGCTCGAGGAGCAAAAGCTGGAAGAGGCACGCAGATGCAGAAAAGTGCGTATAGAAGAACACTGAGGGATGCAAAGAACGGTAGAAAAGGTAGAGGCACGCAAAAGCTGCCGGAGGCAAGGACAGGCAGGTCATGGACACGGAGTATAAAAGGTGACAGGAGTACGCAGATGAAGATGCGCATGTAGAAGAACACAAGGGCAGGCAGAAAAAGAAAGAAGCAGACCAAAGCTGCCGAAGGCAGCTAATGTCACTTACAGACTATAGACATGCTACAGACATAAGATCTGTTTGCAAAATCTGGCAAAGGTAGCAAAAGTCAGAAAGTCTAATGTAATAAGTAGTAAGTTACAAGCAGGCAGAGGAAGGTAGAGAACGGCAGGGAAAGCAGAAGAAGGTATAACAAGGTAACAAGCCCATTCAGGCACATGTAGACGAGCAAAGAAGCAAAAATAGCCAAAATAAATACCTCTAGCAATCGAATCATTTCTCATATTAGGCTTTTTTCTACAGTACAGTTAACAAAGTTCTTAACACTTTTTAAGTTTAAGTTTAGTCGAATTTCATCTTTCGTTTTTCCACTTTCTTTAAAACCTTTTATTCTCTTGTATAGGAGTTTATAATGTATCTTAAAACTTATTATTAGTTTCGTCTTATAACGACATACAAAACTTTAGTTTATTTTTCATAAATAATTATTTCGTTGTTTTAACTTTTTAATAAACTTATAAAAGAAACAAGTACAAACATTTCTACGCCTTTTGATTAAATTGGAAATAGTGTCGTTATTGTTGAATAAAATACAAAAAAAAACATATTGAATTCAACTAGACGAATTTATAGCTAAAAGCTTTTTGCTTCGTTTATAAGAAAATCTTTAGTTATATATTACAGATAGCTTTCCCTTTAGAAGAGGTTAGGCACTAATCGGTCTCTAACTTTACTACGCTACATAGTACAACCCCTTCTATTTAACTTTTACGACACAAAAAACTTAGACTAATACTCTAAAATATCTTAATTAAACTAAATTAATGAGGGATGTGTAATTAATTTTAGTCATGCAATGCAGAGTTACCTAAAGGGTGTTTGATCGCTCAGGAAAAAAAATTTGTGATTTGGTATCTGGAAATGGTTTCCACTAATTTTCACTTTCTTATGTGGGTTCATCAACACTATTATCCGAGAACTTTTGATTTTATCAATCTTCTAGCGAATAGATCTAAAGGTTTGCGAATTTATCAAAATTTAAATTTTAACGCAAAGGCAAATGTCTTCCAAGAGCTTATGTATACAGATACACTATTCAAGTCAACATGTGAAGTGTTTGGTATTGTATAACAGCTAATTGTACGCACAAAATATTAAAAAATATACATTTGTTAATTTACTAATTTCCTATTTAACCGAAAGCGTTTTGTTAACCGAAAATAGTGTGAAATAATAAATAATATTCAAGTGAGTGATATATATTGACTCGCAAATTTTCATTTTTAATACAAAAAAACCGACAGATTTTTGATATTTTGACATTAAAAAAATCATAACTCCGGTCCTGGAGGTTTCTAAGTAATAAAACCCATGTCATTCGGTAGATAACTGTGTTGTCTATAACATATCCAAAATTGAAAAAATTGACGGTGAATAAATTTTGAGAAAATCCATTTCAAAATTTAACTTATTTTGACCTATAAAGGTAGGCACTTTTGAAACAATTTTAAAAATCGTTTAGGTTAGGACAAGATTCCGATATTTTTGCTGTACAATGCCGTTTTGCAATTTTTAAAATAATAATTAGCGGCCAAGTTATAAGAGAAAAATCTCAAAATGGGACATCCCGAATTCCCGATGAGCTGTAGAACAATTTAAAAACTTGGTTTTTTAACCAATAAACTTAAGTTTTGATTTTCAATCAGAAAGTCGTTTCACTTTGTGATGGTTTACTATGATCAAGGGATAAGTTCTAACACTATCTAGACTGTTATTGTAAATCTTAGGTGTACTACATTTTATTGTAAAATATTACATGTTCACAGCTTCTTATCGATATCACGACATCACGAGCATCATACAGGAAATTTTATAGCCCTAAAACACAACATAAATTTCAAAAAGTTCAAAAGTGAACATTTATATCTTACGATGTAGTAAGTAATAAGTCGGATATTTCTCTATTAGATGGACAAATTTTTTTTAAATATTCAAGGTGTAGAAGAAGGGTGAGAGATACAGTGGTGTAGTGCTAACGCAAAAAGTGGAGGAGCTCTTCTCCACTAGGGTAAGGCGAGTTAAGGTAGTTTGTTACCCGAGCCATGCGCGATCGTGATACACTGCTGGGTTTGGGGGGTCCACGTAGAAAATTTGGTGCATATCGGTGAGTTTTGGGGCTTACTTTCACCTTTCCAGGGGGATGGCAAAAGCTATAGAAGCAAAGACAGAAAGGTTTAGGTAGAAGAACATATAATCAGGTAGAGACAGACAGAGAAACTAGAGGCAGACAAAAGCTGCAGTAGTAAAAAGTGGCAGAGGCACGCAGATGCAGAAAGGGGCATATAGAAGAACACTGAGGCAGGTAGAGAAAGATAGATAAGGTAGAGGTAAGCAATAGCTGCCGCAAGCAGCTAGAGGCAGGAATAGATAGGTTACAAGCACAAAATGGTAAAAGCTTGCAGATGGAGGCAGAGAGAAAAACGCTTATGCAGAAGAGCTTAGAATCAGGTAAAGGCAGGCAGAGAAACTAGAGTCAGACAAAAGCTAAAGTAGTAAAAACTGGCAGAGGCACGCAGATGAAGAAAGGTGCATATAGAAGAACACTGAGGCAGGCAGAGAAAGATAGATAAGGTATAGGAAAGCAAAAGCTGACGAAGGCAGCTAGAGGCACGAACAGTTAGGTCACAAGCACAGAATGTCAAAAGATGGCAGATGGAAGCAGAAACAGAAAGCTATAGGTAGAAGAATAAAGAATCAGGTAGAGGCAGACAAAAGCTGCCTGAGGCAGCTATAGGTAGGGACAGATAGGTAACAAGCACGAAATGGCAAAAGCTGGCAGATGGAGGCGGGGACAGAAACGCTTAGGTAGAAGAGCTTAGAATCGGGTAGAGGCAGGCAGAGAAAGTAGAGGCAGACAAAGCTGGAGTAGTAGAAACTGGCAGAGGCACGCAGATGTAGAAAGGCGCATAATAGAAGATCACTGGGGCAGGCAGAGAAAGATAGATAAGGTATAGGAAAGCAAAAGCTGACGAAGGCAGCTAGAGGCAGGAACAGATCAAAAAGTGGGGGAGCTCTTCTCCACTAGGGTAAGGCGGGTTAAGGTAGTTTGTTACCCGAGCCATACGCGATCGTGATACACTGCTGGGTTTATGGGGTCCACGTAGAAAATTTGGTGCATATCGGTTTTGGGGCTTACTTTCAACTTTCCAGAGGGGTGGCATATAGTAAACATTCGATTTTATAAATACATGGAGTAAAATCTTCGGGGGCGTGCTTCGCCTCAAATAAAAAGGACGGGAGCGCCGACCCCTTTAGCTACCGTCTCACACACTACTGGAGAGATGAGGGAAACTATTCTCCCTCTTGTTGATTCATGTACGACTCTACTATAATAGTGGAAGCCATAGGTAATCCATCCAATGCTATGAGTTCTGTTGGGAATTAATGTAGAGGGGCCTATGTCCTGGAGCTAGAGTGCACCTGACCTAAACCATAAGATACAAAATGTTAACCTTTACAAGTCGAAAAAACATAAAAAATTAGTAATAGTAACTCATTCTGTCAGTCTGCCAGTCGTAAGTAGCCGCTTTAACTCGAAAGGGGCGCTAGAAACTTAAGTTTCTTTGTAGTTTAACTAAACCATACAGTACATGAACAAGTCGTACATAAAAAAATTTCATTTTTTTATATCGTTTCCAATATACCATGGTACAAAGTTTTAAGTGTAGCCTTATGGTGGCAGACGCCTTCAAAGAAAAAGTAAGCAGTTGCAGTTGCTGTTTGTTTGTTTAGTGCAAGAAGAGAAATGTTTGAGTACCAATACAGGGAAAACCGTTCATAAAATAGAAAAAAATTATTAATAGAAGTTATAGATACAATAATATTAATAATAAATAAATTACCCCAATAACTATTTTTCATATCATCAACACTAAACTAGTTATACAGTTATTTTCATGCAATAATAAGAACGGTAGTTTGAGCTGTTGCAAGTTCACAACAAGGAAATTAAAAGGTATGCACAATACAGCATTTACGACAGTTGGAAATAGGAAGTAAGAATTAATAAAAGGGCCCAGAATGAAGACACGAGAGTTAGTTGCTAACTAGCTAAGTTTACAGTTAGACGATCAGTTGGGATTGAGAGGGTGAGGAGCCCTAGTTAACGACTGATTGTAAGGGAGGTGCGAATTTAACTCGTAAGTAAGTGTAATGTGTAGCGACAGCAGTATGAGTAACCAGAGAGAGTACA
This sequence comes from Malthinus seriepunctatus, assembly GCA_963924605.1. Classification (NCBI taxonomy): domain Eukaryota; kingdom Metazoa; phylum Arthropoda; class Insecta; order Coleoptera; family Cantharidae; genus Malthinus; species Malthinus seriepunctatus. The sequence goes on from OZ004604.1 coordinate 21,106,907, forward strand.
ACCTGAGAGTCCCTCAGGAGTCACGAAGCCAGTCGTGACAGTATTGCATTCGCTTGCCTGAATACGTCCATGAGAAAACAAAAAATAGATCTGTTGAATCTCATTGTGATGAGAAAACTTGAAACTTTTTTGACACTGAAACTACTGCACTGATTAAATTATTGAAAACTTGACATTGGTTCAACCTTTTCTCCAGATTTTTAACGCAAGGCTTGTATTGATTTAGTAAAAATTGCAAAGAGGTAATGAGGCAACTGGGACTGTTTGAAATGTAGCTTTGTTACTATAATTGCTATAAAAATTCCCCTTATTAATAACTGCACTTAGAAACAAAATTAAAATAATGCTATAACAAACGAGCGAGTATCCATAAGTTCTCCATGCCCCATAAATTTAAATGCAATCCGCACCACTTTATAATCCTTTTGAAAATATATTAATTGAGGCAATTTAAAGTGAAAAGTGTATCAAATTGCAACACACTTTATAAAATATAAAAAAAAAGACAATTGAAAAATGAACAAAAACACAAAAATACAAAAAGACAAATGAAGGCATTCAACTGTTATTTCTATTGTTATGTATACATTTGAAGCTAAACTAACCGTTTAGATTTGTTATGAAACAAAATAGTCACACATTTTGTGAAACAACTAAGTAATTTGTTATTCTCAAAAAAACTTTTTTCTTCTTCTCATTTTTCTTTTTTTTTTCTAACATTTTCAATGTTTCAAATAAGTAACTTTATTCAAATCTCACTTCTTATTAATACATGGAATTAAGAGAATAAATTAGTCGAGTTATAAACGCGAATTTCTATCATAATTAAAGCTGTTTACCTACATCAATCTCAACAATAAGCTTTTCTAAGAACCATATTTATCCTATATTAAAACAAGAGACGATGTTCTATGATACCTTAATTAGTTTGATGTCAAAGCAAGGCTTGCACGTTTTACTTCAGCTCGCTCGAAATATAAATTGCACCACTACTATTAAAACGGCGCTATATTAATTAACCATAGTGTTCGGTAAAAAGTTTCAACTTTATGGTCTTTCATCAAAAACCTTACAAATTGACTAATTACTAGTAGTTGGTAGAGCTATGGAATCAAATTTAAATTAAAAAATTTTTACGCCAATTTTGAATAATATTCCTCAACTGAAAGTACGTCTCCATGATAGATGTAACGGTAGTTGATTAGATGTTGTTGCAAGACGTGACAATGAAGTTTCATATTTGAGTGATACATGAGACGAGTCTTTCATAAATGATTAATAAAACAGACTAAACTTCAACTCCAACTCCGAGATTTTCGCCTTTCAATGTGAACGATGAAAATCCATTATTAAAGCCAAAGCAATCTGCTGGTCTTCTGACCAGTCAGTATCGAGCATATTGGATTGGCTAATGGCTACTCTCTCTATGTTATCCTCGTTTTTGACTATTATTAGCTTGCTATTTTTTTTCTTCAATACCCCTCCGTTATCCCTCACTGAGGCAATTAACTTAAATGACCAAAGCGATTGGACGTAGTAGATGTAGTAAAGTTTGTGATGTACTCAGAAGTGGGAAGAGTGGATAAAACGAACCTGTCAACCATATGGACGAGACGAAACCCTTAATAGTAACTTAAAAGCTTACTCTATGGATAATTTATTAATAGACATAAAACTGAACACTAACCAACTATAAGATGGCCACTATGATTTTACCAAAGCGTTTGGAAAGTTCGCTTGTAAAACCATCAACTTTTGTTTGAAGTTGTCAACATTTTAAAATTATCTCTGTACACATATGTCAATTAATTATCCCTTTAGAAGATGTTTCAAAGGGGTTCTTAAATGACCAGCTAGGTAGGTCACTTAAACCCTACATAAACAGGTGAAATCCCAAATCAAGACTTGGCAGCTACTTAAGATCCCTCAACAGCTGTAAAAAGATACTTAAATGTCAGTTGATTTCAATTCTCTATTCGTTAAGGGTTAATTTAACTTTCATGTGAGTTTCACTAGTTTCAGAGCAAGCAATTATTTTAAAATTGTAAACAATAAAAATTTTAATTACTCTCTAACGCTTTATCAATAATTCTCTGTTTTTGCGTTTTTCTATACGTCTATAACTCTATAATAATACGTCTATAATACGTGTTACAAATCCTTAAAATTCCGGTTCTTAGGCCGGTATTAGAATGTAAAAGGTGTTTGACAAATATTAATGTACATGTAATTGTACACAATTATTGGCCACCCTGGCTATACGACAAAAAGGTTGTTAGCCAACAGCGACAAAAGGGCAGAAGGGGGAGTTGTTGATTTACTACTTGTTGGCAAAATAAAGTTACCCCTCAATTTAAGTAAGGGGTGTTATGATGGTTGCATCCATAATTCGTGCTAAAAGTATAGCCAGGTTGGCCATTAATTGTGAGGCTGACTGTACCTACCCTATTACACTGTAAAATTCTTCATAAAAGAGCTCTTATTAAAAAACTTTGTCAAAGAATGTTTACAGTCTAACACTGGCCTTAGACAGGAAAAATTACCTTAACAAATTAACGACAGAGTACAGTTTCTACCATAGCTCGTACCAGCAACCAGCAACTACGATTTTCTCCGGTTAGGGTTAGAGGGATAATTTAAAGTTGGAGAATAATTTTCCTAAATAATAATTTTGACTTTCAGCTTCTGACTCGTTTAATTACGTTTAGCACTTTTAAATTAAATTAATTTACCCAATTGTTCCTTTGACTGCAGATAAGGTAATTTTACTGATCTGTTTCGTAACATCTGCGATGCATCTCACAGCGGTATTATTTAGAAATGCACGAAGTCTTGCCTAAATTGTTGATTCGTATTATGCGATTCCTAAGTCGTTGCTTAGCATTAGTGCAAACGGTCATAAGCGTCTTTTGAATAAAAAAAGTTATCAACTCAATCTAGTGACCGCACCCGTACAGGCTACGAAAATGGACTTCCTCGTCCAATTAAATGTCTAAAAAATTTAATTTAAATATTTAGGCAGTGCTATACCTTGTTCACCGACAAGATGCAGCTAAGCCACCCCCTAAAAATTTCTGTCAAATAAGGTTGACGCATGTCAATTCTTGTGTGAGTGTTGTAAATCTGATTTTCAAAATTCGACCAATAGGAGTGTTTTTTTAGGAGTGCTTTAGTGTATCTTGTCGGTGAATGGTATCCACAGCCACACAATAAAAAACTGATGTAAACTGATGACAGTAAGGTCCGAAAGTGGGAGATTAGGATAGGGATTGGTTTAGAGAAATGGGGGAGTCGTCTATCACCATAGTTACCATGTGTCAAATGTCAATATGTCACCATAGGTCTATGTCGTCATACGACAACATATGTCAATGTTAGAGGGGGGTTAATTTGTCACCCTACATATATGTAGATGTCAAAATCATCTGTCACTATATTTCAATTTCATCTGTTATTTCATATGTCATGTGGAGTTATCTATCAATTCAGAGATTGGTTTAAGGAGATGAATAGTGGGGGTAATCTGTCACCATACTATATGTCAAATGTTATAGGGGGGGGGGTCATCTGTCATGACATGTCATTTCATGTAGAACACTTCTATTTAAATATCATGCGTTTTTTTTGGGAGTGGCTAAGCTGCATCTTGTCGGTGAATGGTGAATAGTGAAAAATCGTGTACGCAGTGCGTAATTCCGACCATGGATTTACTACTCCCAAACTGTCATAACTTGTGACAGCTAAAATTTTAACAATTACTCCATTTTAGGCTGTATAATGAGTAAAAATAGAAAATTATTTTCCAATCTGTAAAAAATTTACTTCAAATCTAATCGAATAGATCAAGCTTTGCATAAACTAATTGATTGTTTAAAGTGAACATTGAAAATGTTTTAAAATTCACGAATCGTCTAGATAGAAGTCGAATTTTCTCAAATATATTAAATTATTGAGCAATAAAATTTCATGTACGTCATTGGAATATTTATTTTTTTGAACTTAAAAATTTCAAAGAATTAAATTTAATTAATATGTTAAAAAAATAGAAAGCTTTTCGTGCTGGTAAAAAGTTATCATTTGCTATCCGAATTTAGACAAGCCAACTGAGTAATTTTATGTAAAAAAACAACGGATGTGGCCATACCGGGAACTTTTTCGTGCGTACTATTCCCATTTCCGGTTAAACCGGAAGCATAGTATAATGTGTTGGATATCTCCAGATAGAAAAACTTTTCAAAAATAATAAAATATGCAGGGTGTTGGTAAAAACAATTGATATTTTTGTAATTTCCATGCATGCTAAGTGGGACGCCCTTATTAAGCCTTAAAAACAATTACATAACGAAGTTATTGACAAGTTCAAGTAAAAAAATAAACTTTTACAAAAAACAAGTCTTGAGTGCATTTGAATCCCGACTGGGACTGGTAAGATGAGGGTTAATATAATTAATTATACCCCATTTTATTATTTTATTTAAGGAATTATTTATTCAAGTAAATAACATCAGCTCATGCCGTTTGTTTCATCTTAGATTAATTATATAAATTACATTATCTTCTGTTTACTTCCACTTTAATACAAAACAAAACGTGTCATTATTTTACAGTTGTTTGAATCTTGCAACGAGTAGTTACTTATCCAACTTGAAATTTGATTTTGCCTTTTGATTCAATATCATTTAGTTAGAATTAGTTCCTAACTAACTAGTTACATAATTTCTGCAACTTTTAGAATAAATTTACATAAAATCGATACATAATGGGGGTAATGAAAAGGATCATGAGAGAGACGAGAAGAATTCCGACTATTTTTTTTCCTTGCCTTGACCTTCTTTAAGTATCGGCTTTTAACATCGTTAATTGCCCTTTTAAAAGACTAATTACTGAACTACTAGTTTGATTGCATGAAGATAGTGTAGTAATATCAATTCGTCCTAAGGAACATAACAATTGTTGCCTAATTTTGTAAAACGTACGTCTACGGAATTTAAAGATCCTCAAGCAAACTAACAAGTGGAGCAATTATAATCTAGATAAGTTCAGTAGTAAGAAAATTAGGCGAAAATGTTCTTTTTTACTTCTATTAGCTATTAAGATGCAAACATTTAACATAATAGTATATTACGGCACAAGGATGTATAATTATGTTTTACAGGCAAATGGGGAACCTGAGCTTGAATAATTTTTATGTGTGTCTTAGAATATTTTTTATTCGACTGTAAGCAATAGAAAAATAAATAATTTAAATAAATTTTAGAATACACAATTTTACAATATTTAAATGAATTGTACATAACCACAAATTTTTTGTCATAATAGTTAGAAATAGAAGGTAATCAGTTTCCGCTAGTTCAAAATTAGCCTCGAACACAGAGCTTGCGCATAGGTATAAATACACACAGAGGCACCATTTTTTGCAACTTTGTTTTATACTAATTCAAACTGTTGGTAAACTAGTTTCAAACTTTGGTCGAATACCTTGCTTAAGGGCTTCAAAAGTCTGTTTATATAATTAGTGGATATCAATGATTCTCTTAACTTAATTACCGTCCGAGACATCTTTGAATTTAGCAAGTTATTTTATAACTTCAAAGCGATGAAATGATAGTTTCAGTTAACTATGTACCGAGTTTCATGCCATTAACCAAAAGTGCAGCATCATTTTGCCTAGGTTCCGCACTATTAATGATAAGCGATTCATTTATTTTCGATTATCCAATATTTTGCCAGCCTTTAGTTGCAAGCGAGAGGTCATCCACTCTCTGCAGTCAATGCACTAAAGGTCAATTGCAGTCTTCTGCAGTCAAGTGCAGTCATCTGAAGTCAAGTGCAGTCATCTGCAGTCAAGTGCAGTTATATGCAGTCATCTGCAGTCAAGTGCAGTCATCTGAAGTCAAGTGCAGTCATCTGCAGTTAAGTGCAGTCATGTGCAGTCAACTGCAGTCAGTGTAGTCAGCTGCAGTCAAGTGCAGTCATCTGAAGTCAAGTGCAGTCATCTGCAGTCAAGTGCAGCAGTCATCTGCAGTCAGCTGCAGTCAACTGCAGTCAAGTGCAGTCAGCTGCAGTCAACGACAGTTTTTGCAATCATTGTAGAAATTCAGACCAGTGGTTGACCCCTCGGTTGCAAGCTACAGCTATCTTAATCCGAGCCTGCTTAAAATGGATATTAAGAGCTACTCCGACTTGTTTATTATTAACACAATTAAAAAATCCAAAATTGTGCACTCAAAATGATCCATTTAACTTAAAATTTTTGTAGTAGTTGAAAAGTGGTAGAGAAAAGTGCAACAAAATAGTAATAAAACTAAACCAAATCCACTCTAATCTTAAAATTAGTGTAACATTGTAATGCAAAATGTATACTATATAAAGTGGTTGCATTTTGTTTAGTAGAAAGTCTGCAGAAAGCAGATAACAGACATACATTTGGATTAACATTTACTTCTTTATGAGGTTTTAAGTAATGAGCACATTTTCAACAAAATTTGCTTCTAAATTTTATGTTAAAGTTAACAAACTTTTACACAATTTAACGTCTTTATTAAACAACCTTAATGAGTATGACGTGACCATAAGGTTGTTTTAGTTCAGAATTAATTTATAATATTCACGTAATGTATAAATTGGAACTTTAGATGTTGAAGAAAATGTTTCAATATTGTATAAATCTGGCAGAAAACTTTTTAACGGAAAAACTGTAGCATTTTAATTAACTCAAACAAAACGTTAGGCAGAAATATTTTTTTCTTTCTTACTTACTTAGAAAATTAATATTTTTTTAATTTATTTATTTTTTTATCTGTCCATTTATTCATCTGTCCATCTGTTTCATCTGACAAAGGTTTGAATTATATTTTAGAAATATTATGCCCCTATAGAGACTAAGAGAGATATGTGATAAGCAAAATTCAGCTTGAAAAATGTGTTGTTGTCTTTTTTTATTGAAAGGCAATCGGAAAAAAGTTATCTCACTACAGTTCCACCAAGGAGACTGCTAGAGGAGGAGGCGTGGTCAGATTTTAAGGTACACTACCAGTTTAAAGCAGTTCAGCTGCCAAATTTAACAAATAAGAGTCACTAAAATTGAACATAAGTTTGTCTCAGTACAGCTCCACCAAGGAAAGCTGCTAGCTGAGGGGGCGTTGCCAGATTTAAGGTACACTACGAATTAAAAGTAACTTTAAGAATTTTAAGTTAACCTGAGTTCTTGATTATGATTGAACGAATCGTTTCCTGCTAAAAATATTTTAAATAGAATTCTTTTAGTAGAAAATATTTCCGTCTATCAATTTCGCTTGGTGGAGCTGTACTTACATCCCTTTTATATCTCATTGTAGAGTAGTCCCAAAGAAAGATGAGCACACCTCGTGATGACTGATAAAGTTCGCAGTAGTTTGGTACTGGCGTTGCTTAGGAACGAGTGTAGACAGTCCCGTCATATAGTTATTAGGTTAATAAATTTATTTAAAACTGTCATTATAATGTCAATTTATTCTAAAATAATTACTCGATTTATGCAAAATTTATCAAAGCTACATACTTAATATTGTAAATAAAATACTGTATTTAACTCGCATAATAGCTAAATTACACTCGGATTATTGAGTCGGATAACTAAAATACTCGCCTCCGGCTCGTATTTTAAATTTCATCTTTGTATAACTATGACATAATGCTCATTAAATAAGATACCATACTTGTGTCGAAACAAAATAATTACAAGCATTTTAATAATGTGAAGATTTCATTCACAAAGTATTAAACCAGTAATTAATTATTATTAGTTGTGCTTGAAATAAAAATTTAAATTAAGTAATTATTTCGAATTTTGACAACTTTCAAAAACAATTTACTTAAAAGAAAAAATAATTAGCTCCGCCATTGGGCTCTGAAGCCACGTCCCGCGCAGAATTGGTCACGTGGTGTGCTCATCTTTCGTGGGGACTACTAGAGTATAGGTATAGGAAAATTTTTACGTAAAGAATAGGGCGGAGCCAATGCGTTTGGTAACATCTGGTCGCATCAATTTTAGAGATACAGAGAGAAAGAGCACTCGCTCCCTTCATCTGTACTACGCAAAATATTGACTACGCCCGACTCTTTACGTAAATTTCAACCTATAACACTGTCTGTCAGACTTCTTTTTTAATTATTTATGGAATATTGTAAATTATTAAATTTATTTTTTGTATAGAAAACAATTTCATTTGTTTATAAATTAATTTTAAAAATTAATTAATAACAAACTTTTTGGTTACCTATAAAAAATACCCCTTTTTGTTTTGTTATTATATTTTAACAAAACAATTGAAGCAGTACCTATTTAATTGTTTTCTTCCAAAACAAAAAAATTAGGTACCTACTGTTTTACCTGCCAACTTTTATTTTGTTACTTTTTGTTTCTAAAATTGGTTTATTTTTTTGTTTTAAAAACTTTATATTGGTTTTAGTTAAAAAAAAAAGTTGAAAATGTGGAAAATGCAAAGGATTTGCTTATCCAAACTTTACATTCTCTGTTGCATTACGTCTGCTATCCAACCCTTACAGCCAATTTAACTTGTTCGATTTCATTCTTCAAGTTTTTGGTTGACTGCTAAAGTCGTCGCAGACAATTTAGCAATAAATGTATATATTTATTGGATACTTTTACTTTATCAAACTTTTTATTTCACTAAATGCTTTACTTTTTTTTGCTCGAGAAGTGAGAGCAGATTTGGGTATTTAGAAAGGTTTAAGATGTTACAACGATGTCTTATTCAGTTTTTTATTACTTTCTTACAATCCAGACCCACTTTTTCCCTTATTTTTAGTGTCACGAATTTCTGAATGAAAACAAAGTTCTACTTGGGAAATGTCAATCATTCTCGTACAGAACGTTATTGATGCGAAGCTTAGCACACTTTCTTAACCTTAGTAATACCGAGTTAAAAATGAAACGTCGATTACCAATAGGGGTCTCAAATGACCCCAGCTATTTTATGATCTGGACTGTTATTATTCGGTAATATTATAGTCGGTTCTTATTCGCTGGAGCTTTAGGAAGAATTTAAGCCCAATCGCGTTTTTTTATGTTAATTGAAACCTCTCTAATAAATTTTTATCTCACTTTAGAAGGAGGAAACGGAGGTTCTCTTCACTAGAAAAATAAAGTTAGGCAAAATGATCCTGCCGACCGTAACGGAACTTCTTTAACTTTCGCAAGCGAGGTGAAGTATTTGGGCATTACTTTAGACCAAAAGCTTAATTGGGGAAACCACTTTAGAAATAAATTAAATGAAACAAACCTGGCATTTTGGCAGTGTCGTAGAGCAATGGGCATTTCCCTCTGGCTCTACACTGCCATGATTAGAGTCATGATTTGCTATGGGGCTCTCATCTGGTACCCCAAAACCAGACAGACAACTATCAAATCTCTAATAGAAAAAACTCAAAGACTTTTTTGCCTTACGGTAACGGGAGCCATGAAAACCACATCCACTGCAGCTCTGGAGGCACTGCTCTGCCTTCTTCCATTGGTCATACAACATGTCCAGGAGATGGCAATTAGACCCGCCCTTCGACTGCAAAGATGGGAACTGTGGTCTATCAGATATGGAATCTACGGACACGCCAAAATCCTCGAGGAATGCTCTAAAAAGTTACCACTTTTGGAGATGGAAGCAGACCGTATCACTCCTAAATATATATTCAATAGAAAATTTCTAATTTTGCTGAATCCAACAGAGACCATCGAAGCAGATATCTCAATATTCACTGATGGGTCAAAAAAACAAGAGATAACGGGAGCTGGTGTGTACTCACCCGAGCTCGCCCTCGAAAATAGTTTATCACTGGGCAAATATGCTTCGGTTTTTCAAACCGAACTGATAGGAATATTACACAGTGCTAATATAATCCTAGATAGGAAAATACACAATAAAAAGATCTCTGAACACTTGCAAGATAACCTCCGGCCTCCTTTTGGAGTGCGTGGAGACGCTGAACCAGATATCCAAAGATAGTGTCCTTAGCCTTAGCTGGGTTAAAGGACATCAAGGAAATGGTTCAAAAAGTTTTCTTTGTGGCCCTGAACCAGTCATAAAACCATCCCTAAGCTCTGTCGATAAGCTGTCTAAGCTCTCATACTCATTTAATACACACTAGAAGATGGAAAAATAATACAAGCTGTCGCCAGAGCAAAAACTCCGTACCAGCTCCCTCCAGAAAGCTTGCAAACTACTGTCTAAAGCTGTACCGAGTTAATCTACTAACAATTGCAGGGATACTCACGGGACACTGTGCGCTAAATAAGTATCTTCACACACTGGCAATTATTAGATAATCCGAGATGTCGAGCATGTGGTCACGAAGACGAGCTTTGTCAGTGTCTAGCTCTAGAGTCTACAAGAGGATCCGTGTTGGGGGACTTCTGGCTCGACGTGGCCAGAATAAGTGCCACTCCTCCCGCCAGAGTTCTGGAGTACATCCTTAAAGTGGTATGGCTTGAGACCTGATGGGCCTGGGGAGGCTGCTTGGAGGTTTTACAATGGGCCCAAACAAGTAGCCTAAATGCTCGGAGCTGGCTCCCCTCCACTAATAATGTAGAATCCAGAAGTCGGTAATTGAGAATTTTTATCTCCTGGGGGGTTGTTATAAACTAAATGTTATCAAACCGATGTCAATCGATTTGTTTCGATATCAGCAACAATATCCTTATATCCAACCATACTTAGTGCCTCCACAATGTTTTTTTTTTAATAAAGCGAAAAAATCTGAAAAAACCGTGATTTTCATACTTTTACCCCATTTTTAAGGGTGAAATCGCCTCTTTCACGCGGGCACACTATTTTTTTCATATTTAGCGCCTACATATCTCTTATATAATCGACCTTAGCATTGCTGTTCCAGAATTTTTTTTATAACATTGCTAATAGGTGAACTATTACAATAGTTAAATAACTATTGAATGAAAATAATATTAGTAACGTAAAATTGCCGAATATTTTAAGTAGGTACTTTCTAGTTAGAAATAAAATACAAGAACAATGTCCCAAAAGCGTTAAACAAACAAAAAATTATTACGAAAATGGCAAGCCAAGAACAGTCAGTGAGCCCATTTAGACCCCACTCGGTATTACGAAGGTAGGTACTCTAAGAAAAAAATCGTAACTGCTCTATTTGATTACATAAAGTTCGGTCTAATGTGCAAAAGTGTTAAATATACATTAAGTGGTTAGTTGTGTTTACTTAGCTAAAATGTTAAACCTCACTATAAACTCATATTCCAATTCATTTTCTTGCATAAACACACATTTTACTCTAAACTTACCACTATACAAGTCAACAAAGTTAGTAGCTAAACACACTTTTATTTTTATTAATTTTCCTCTTCGCTAGTTTACCCTATAAATTTTTTAGAATTTAATTTTTTTTTAAATTATGAAGACATTTTTGTATCTTATTGTTATGTAACTTATAAGAGCAAAAACGAAAATTAAAAATGGGTTGTGAATTATTAAGGGATAAAAATGTGTACAAAATGAATTTGGCGTTTGTTAAAATTTTTTTTGTAAAGTTTAATTAATATGCGGGTTAAATATAAATACCCTCAATTTGTGCACTCACTAAATTGCAATTAATCATTAGGAATTTCGAATCACATCAATAAACTATAAAGCGGACGTTTTTGCAATTAAACGTTTGGTTAGGTATTGCTAAAAAATGTTTAAATTCCAAAGCATACTTTATTATCGTTGCCCTTAAAAATTCATTTTAGAATAAAATTCCTGAATTTTGAATATTTCAGATTTTTTCAGAGAATATGCGGGTAGTTGGTTTATAAATTATAATGAAGTTGAGGAAATGTTCACAGCGAGAACAATTACGTTATAAATTACAGTAATGATTTACGAAAGGATAATTGAGTAGATTTTGGTTTGCAATTGGCGTTCTAATCAATAATTAATGCATTTTGTGAGCAATTAATGCGATTATTATTTCCAATCAATTCCTCAAAGCAGGAAAGATTTAACACTAAGAGTCTAATTTCAGGTCAAACCCAGTCAAAGCACAATATTATTGTTATTGATTTGTGCTTATATTTCGTAATTTAAATAACTGTTATTTTTTATAGAGTGTAGCTATAAGAATGACTACTACATCTGACCCGTTTTTATTCAAATTGGCGGCTAATTGAAAGATTGTACCACTTTGTTATTTTTCCCTAATAACTTGGCCGGTAATTATCGTTATAAAAATTTAAAAACTGAATTGTACAGCCAAAATATAGGGCTTTCGTCCTAATTCAGTAAATTTTTAAAACTGTTTTAAAATTGCCTACCTTTAAAGGGCCAAAATAGGTCACATTTTTAATATAGATTTTCTCAAAATCTGGTGCAAGCGTCTGTTTCATTTTTGGATATGTTATAGACGACGTAATTCTCTATCGAACTCTGCATACCTAAGTATTTGTTTGATGAAGGAACTGAGTTATGATTTTCTGAGTGTAAAAATTTCAAAAATCCCTCATTTTTTTGGTATCAAAAATTAAATTTTTAAAATTGTTGTAGGTATCAAACATCTACTATTTGACACTATTTTCGGTAAATTATACGCTTCCGATTAAACCGGAAATTACAAAAATATTATAATACTAATATTAATACTATCCCGGGTGACACAGCGTTTTGGAACACTCTTATAACTTCGTTATTTATCAATATATCAAAATAAAATTTGGTGTGCGTTATATTTACATAATTTTCAATTGTTTTAACAACTTGTGAAAATTTTGTCACTACCGATTACGCCGTAAATGAAGTGAACTTTGGATTTGTATATGAAACACAGTATATATTTTTACTTTTTTGAAATCTACATTAAATTTTAAATACAGTAGCATCAAAAGTTTTCATTTTAAAAGCAAAAAAAAAATTATTAAACAAAAAAAACGTATCTCTAGAGTGCTGGGATTTGGTATAAAATCATAGTTGAGAGGTACCTGTACTATGGAAATTACGTTTACACCACAAAAGTTGATGGATGGTGTTGTGGAGCTTTCAGAAGGTAATTTGGTCACATTTCTTTCAATAACCTCATTTTTTCAAATGGCAACATATTGGAAAAATTCTACCTCAGATAAAGTATTGTTTTCTAAATACAATGATAGAGTTGTTCCGATATGATGCCATTTGAAAAAATGAAGTTGTTGAGGAAAATGTGACTAAATTACCTTCTGAAAGCTTCACAACACAAATTTTAACTCGTGTGGTACAAACATTAATAAAAAAGTTATAAGCATTTTAAAAAAAATGCAATTTTTCAGTTTTTCCTAAATACTAGAGTTCTAATATATTATTTCAAAAAACAAAAGCAGTATCGAAGTGGCCATAAAATCGTGTACAATTGTCTCCATTTAACCAACTTCGTATCTCTTATGGTTTCCGAGATCCGCATGCTGTGCATGTTATACTGGACACACTGTATGTTGACTTCTAGTTTAACCGGAAATAGGATTAAATTTCTTAATTTAAATTGAACACCCTATACAATTTTCAATATTTTGAAAACTCTTAAAATTCTATCTGGAAACACCCAAACTTTTATCCTTGCTTTCAGATTAACCGGAAACGGAAAAGCTAGGTTGTTTTTAAATCAAGGAATGGTTTTGAGCAAAATGCAGCTTTTGATACTATATGTTTAGATAAACGTGAAAGACTAAACAATTATTTAGGGATAGCCTGTACACTTTTAAATAATTTGAAACTTAGTAGGTAATTATGGAAAACGAAAAAGCCTTGTTATTCCCAAATTTTGCGAAGCGTATCAAAAACATTAAACATGACAAGCGATCATTAGGAATAAGGTTATTTGATTTGCTATAAAAAATAATTAACATTGTCAAATTACTATTCTGTTTTTTTTATTGGCACAAATATTATAAAAGGAGGTAATTATGAAATAACAACAGTTTCAGTTCATATTTTGAAATGAGGTACAAGTGTCAGCAATTACGTCATCTTTCATTGTTGAATTTCTTGTTGATAGTTAATTATTGCTACTCGGTAAGTTGCATTTATATTTACAAGAGTGCTAGCAAGGTTTTTAACTTTCGAGCGAGCGTAGGAATGAAGCTCTTATCGTCTTCTGTTTCCACGGTTTTTAATGCACTATATTTACTGTGCGCGTTTTAAAAACAGGCCCCAGCTTATAGGGGGTTTATTTGTAACTTTAAACCAATAAAACCTTATATAAAATTAAATGACACGACATTTTCTACAAATTTAGCAAAAAAAAGTTTCCGCATAAGGCTGATGGCGTCTTCGTTATTTTTTTTAAATTGCACCATATACACTGCTCCAATAAATTAACGCACCACTACTCAAAATCGCAATATTTGTTAAAATACGCGTGTAATGTACTGGGAATAAGGTATAATGGTTCCCATTTAGTACATTCGAAATTTTATTAAGATCTCAAGCTATTTTTATTCAAATTAACAACAAAAACTGCAACATTAACAAAATTCAAAAATGAAATTTATTTCAAATATTAATTTAAGAGCTCAGTACTCTGTGTTTCCACCTCTGCCTCTTATGACAGCTTCACAACGACGGCCCAGGCTTGAAATTAGCACTCTAAATCGATCCTGTTCGAGATTTTCCCAAATTTCTACTAATGAGTTAAATAAGTCGTTAAGGGTTGCAGGGGGTGGTTGAAGATTACGCACTCGCCTTCCAAGAGTGTCCCAGACATGCTCAATTGGATTCAAGTCCGGACTTCTTCAAAGTATTCTTGCACAATTCTGGCTGCATGGGGTCGAGCGTTGTCTTGCATTAGTAGGAAGTTGTCTCCGATGTATTGGGCAAATGGCACTATATATTCTTCTACAATGTCTGTAATGTATCTTTGACTATTTAAATTGCCGTTGCCCAAAGACGTGTAGATCTGTACGGGCTGTGGTAGATATGCCACCCCACACCATTACTGATCAACCGCCAAATGCAGTTCTGGGCGCAAAGTTGCGAATATCGTTCATTTGGACGTCTTAAAACTCGAACACGTCTATCGCAACCTTCCAAACAAAATCTCGACTCATCAGTGAATAAAACTCGAGTCCAATCTTCATTTTGCCAATTGACGTGGTTTCTAACAAAAGCCAATATGTTTCTGCGGTGATCTGCAGTTAACTGTGGGCCAGTAACTGGTATTCTGGATCTCAGATCTCCTTCTAGAAGACGTTGCCGAACTGTTTCGGTGCTCACTTGTACATTGTGTACTAAAAAAAGTTGTCTTTGAAGGGCCCTTGTGTTTGTAAATCGCTCTCTTAATGCACGCATCCGGAGAAAACGATCCTCTACTGCGTTGGTAGAGCGTGGTCGTCCTTGTCCTGGTCGTCGTTGATGGTCGCCAGTTTCTTGATAACGTTGGATGGTCCGAGAAATGGTTGTGTGGCTCACCCCAAGTCTTGCAGCGATTGAACGGAAAGAATACCCTTCTTCCGATAAAGTAAGGGCTTTTACACATTCGTCACGGTTTAAATTTCTAGAGCGGCGTTCCATTTTAATTACAATTTCTAAGCGACACTTATTTTTGACAGGAACTAAGTATACATGACTTTTAAAGTAAGTAAAAGAAAAAAATAAAATTTTAGCAATCTCAAAATGTGCATGTAAACTTGATTAAGTTCATGTTAACAAGGTTGAAGATAATTTAAGAGACACAATTGCCTATCAGGTTTGTATTAGATACCTATTGCACTTCATTGAGTGCACTTAGATAGCAAAATAGATTTTTTATATCAAAAATACTACGTCGTGCGTTAATTTATTGGAGCAGTGTACATTTTTTAGTCTCATACGATGGAGAATTTTTTTTCTTTTCAATAAGGTAAAGCATTCGTAGGGTTAAATGAGATAATTAAAAAAACTAAATCTACATTATTTTTATCAAGCAAGCGGATTGTTAAAAAATCAAATGATTTTCAATTTTTTAGCTAACTGTGTAAGCTTCTTCCCTCAAATCTAATATTTTATTGGGCCGCGGCCGCTGGCTTGGCTACCATGAACTTGTAACGAATAAATTAAAAGAAGAAAAACTTTAAAATGTGAAAATCTATTAGTTTAAATGTTCATTGCCAGTAGCTTTAGTTGCTAACCCGAATTAATAATAAATAAATAATGTTTTACAAGTTTTCTCTTTCAATTTATTTTTTCTTTTTTTAATTTATTCGTAACAAGCTTATCGTAGCCAATATAGCAGCCCTGGCGCAATGAAACATTAGATTTGAGTGAAGGTAATAGCAATCTTGCTATTACTTATTTTAAAAATAAAATTGTATTTCAGCAATTTCATCAGGAGGACTATCATATTGTAATAGACCGTATAGATGTAGACAACATAAACAAGAGCCACTTAGAACAAGCACAAATTGTTGCGTACAGATACAATGATACTTTGGAAATGAAAGCTTTAAATTTATCTTTTGTGTTGTTACAGAACATTGAAGAAAAAATATCGGCAAGTTTTAAAAATAATTTAATTAAATTCTTTAAGTGTTACATATTTTTTTTAATTTAGGTGACGGCCATGTTTTTTAAATTTGTTGCTGATGAATATAGACCAATGCTTTACAATATAACTTTAGATCTATGTGAAGCAGTAAAAGAAGAAGAACCTATAAATTTATTTGGTGTACAAACAGCTCTTGAAATATCAAACTTTCGCGGATGTCCCGTTTCTGCAGTAAAATTAAATTACTTAATTAATGTAACAATTACAGATTTTAGTAATTTTCTTTTAGAAAAAACGTATTCATGTTGAAAATTGGATTATTGATGAAGAAAACTCTCCTCCGCATTTACCTCCAGGCCAATATTCGCTCAAAGTTTTTGCTTACGGTGATGACAATATTTTTTTGCTAGAAACAAGTTGGTATGGTCAACTGGTTGCTAGGGAAGGTGGCAAAAAGAAACGTAGAAGACATTAAACTGTTAATTACCTAATCGTATATTTCGTGTACTTGGAAAAGATAAATAATAATATATAAATAATAAGATGGACTGCGACTCAAAAAATTAAAAATTTTTTTTTTAATTTTTTTGTTTTATTTATTCACTTTTGTCAAAAATTAAGATTTTATGGAAGATACTAAAGCACGATAAACAGCCATTAGTCATTACTCATACTCATTAGTAATTACCTACTAATAGTCGAAATTTTAAAAAACAATTGTGTTGGTATATTTTTCGTATACCTGGGAAAAATTAATAGTATGTCAGCCAAAAAAGGACTTTTTAAGGGAATTTTTCTAAAATTGGGGTCTCAAATGTCTAAAAATGTAATTATTGTAAAAAATCCTTGCAAAAGCCTTCTTGTTTGTAGAAAACTAGTGTTACAAGGCAGCTTTTTCTCACACGAAGGCAAAATGACTGGCAAAATAGTTGAGATTTTTTGTTCTTAAAATAAGTCAAAGAAACACCACGAACACCCTGCACAGTTTTGAATAACTTGAAAATTTGTAATTATAGCCTGCGAACAAAGTTGTTATGGCCAAATTTTACGAAGCGTATCAAAATCATTTAACACGATAATAGATCATTAGGAATAAGGTTACTTGATTTGCTATAGAAAATCGTTTTTGTATCAACATTGTTTCGGTGATAATTATTGTCAAATTACCATTCTGTTTGTTTTTCTATTTTCACAAATATTATAAATGGAGGTAATTATGAAGTAATAACAGTATAAGTTAAAATATTTTGAAATGAGGTACAAGTGTCAACTATTACGTTATCATTCATTGTTGAATTTGCTGTTAATAATTAATTATTGCAGTACGGTAAGTTGGATTTATATTTACAAGAGTGCTAGCAAGGTTTTTGACTTTCGAGCGACCATCAAAATGGAGCTCCTATCATCTTCTGTTTTTGAAAAACTTGGATTTTTCAACTTTTCTATAATCAATATCTTATAGTCCAACAGAATTAGATATTTTGCCTAACAAAATTAGCTCCGTATTGAGACCTCTCTTAATATGTTAATTTGTACCTATACTTTAAGAATCCGATGAGTTCCGAGCTGGGTCACAGGCGCGCGCGTGAATAAATGGACTTGAAGAGGAAAAAAATGTTTGTGTGTAAATTTCTCGGAAAGGGTGCAACTCAACGAAAAATGACTAGAGTACAATTTTATAGATGACGCATTTTTACAAAACAAATGTTCTGTAAATAGTTTTCGTTAGAGCAATGGTATAACCACAAAATTCCTTTTAAGAAAGATATGTTTTCAAAAATAATTTTAAGCAGGCGAATCAATGTCGTACAAAATAATTGCACGCCGATGGACGAAAAACTGTTTTACTCCTAGACGAACAATGATAAAATTACAAAAATAATTTCAATTTGAAGCTGAAGATTTTGGCTTTCATTTTTGTATATTTTTGATTTACTTTTGTTACGTCTTGTACCATTAAACAGCTAATGAAATTTTCTTTGTACCATTTATTAAATAGTTGCAGATATTTTGTTGGATGAATTATTTTAGAAATTTTTCCTTAAAGCATATCGTTCCTTATGAATCATTTTTTAAAGTTACAACATAAAAAATAGATTATACATTATTTTATAAAAGCGTAGTGACTTAAAACTTCTGGATTTTTAAAAATTTTTATTTTTTTAAATATTTTCATTTAAAAATTTCTGTAAAATCGTTAATATTTAACGAGTTGAAAAAAACCGATGACTAATTTTGAAGGAAAATAAGTCTACTTTTTGATGCACTTATAATAATTTACTTACAATCTCAAGTTTACTTTTTACATTTAATGCAGTTGAGAAGTGGAAATATCGACGACATTTTCTTAAAATCCCTACTACATTTAAAGTACTAAAGATTTTTCAACTTTCGTTTATGTAAATGAAACATAATAACCCATCCTTTAGTCTATGAAAACCACAACGGACTCAGATGTACTAGTAATCAACAACTGGCTGTTGAATTCAGGTAAATCTGTGGAAATATTTGGACTTAAAAATAAGTCTCACAAAAATATTTTCAAAAAAGGCTTATTATGCCTTTTAGAGCTATATACTGCGACAAGAAAATATAACTGCATAAGGGAGCACATATTCCACTTCATCTTTATTGTTATTTTTAGGACTCTATGTACATAAAGCCTGTTTTATACGAAGTGCTCACCATTGCTAACTTTTTTATTATTAAAGCTACAAAGCTGGATGAATTAACAAATAATCATAAGTTTTACCGCTGATTACCATGGTCAACACAAAACATAATTGAACATTTAGTTTTCAAGATAGGTATTCACAAAATTAACTTTTTTTTAAATCTAACATGTTACGGGCTAAATTCACACGACGACACCAGGGACGAGCAGAAGCTCGGCTCGCGACTAGCACAGCGAATGGGCGTGGATGGTAAAATACGGTCGTGGTACGATAAATGAATTTGCCTAAATCGGTAAAAGTCGAAATAGAGAGGGCGCCACCAATAGTATTCTTGAGCCTGGATGTTGTCGAACGAACGGTGCTAGAGGTCAACGATGCGTCCTTAAGGCTTTCGAGATTGTCACAAAAACTTACCATAAAAGCTTTCATAAATTTCCTTAGTACGGTTCTGTTTAATTGAGCTGAATATTTTACAAATATTTGGGCCAGTACGACCCTGCTTTTAAAAGGAATTCGCTAAGATAATAAATTCCACTAATAAATTTTATCAACTATATTACGTCACTACTTGTGACGACGAAATAACAAAACACAACAAACAAAGGAGACATTCAATTCTTAAAATTAAATACACGTTACAAATTTGGTTAAACACAAAATAATAATATGACAATAAATGTTTACGTCTGGCCAGCGCTAAAATGAATTTGAATATAAGTAAATTACCAAAGTACAGTTTGAAATAAAGTTATTAAATTGCTAAATCAAAAATTAATAACGACCCACAAATGGTCGATCAAATTCGGTAACAGTTAATTTCCCTTAAATTAAAACACGATAGACAATATTATTGAAACGCACGAACTGATGAAAACAAACGAAACGCATTAATGTGCGTCGACGCGCTGTAGCAATACCTCGACACTTTGTAGCAATAGCTCGACACTTTGTAGCAATAGCTCGACAGTAAACAAATGTACGTATAAAAACGAATCCGAATTAATTAAAAATTACAATAACAAACGTAAACGATCCTACCTTAATTAATATTCAGCCAATAACAGTCGTACTTAACAATTACGCAATATTGCGCGCAGAATTGGCGCTATCCAAAGCGTCCAAAATGGCGGTATTTCCGGTAGGTTTTCCCGCGTTGCGGTACAAGACGCCACGCCTTGTAAAACTGGAACAACGAAGCTTTTCCCTCAAAATCGAGGTTTACGAAAAGACGGTATCGGTATGGAATCACTTTGATTCTTAAAGGTGAAGCATTAAAGCCGGTAAAAAGGCGTGGTGGCCCCAGATGGAAATGATGCGAGCAAAGACGCCGTAAACTGGTCACTCACTATGCTTTAATCATTTTATCCTCTCACAGAGAGCTTTAACACCTGAATTATTATCACTGAACTCGAAATTACCTTTAAGGTAAACTGAATTAGTGAGATCCGCCGAAGCGAGAAATTAATACGATAACGATATAAATGGGCGATGTTCCCACTACGAAAATCCCAACGGTACTGGTGGTTGGAACTTTTCCCCCCTCTAAGCTAATCTACCCAACTCGTGCAAGTTTTGCACGTGCTCCTGCTCCTACAAGAAAATTCCAAGACGGAAGTAACTATCGGGGCTTAATGGAATAAACTATAGAACTCTAAAAATTAAATTTAAATAATTAATGCGAAAATTAAACGAACGTTACAAACACCCTATATATTTTTATGTTTTTGAAATAAACACTGCTTTTAGAGTATAAAATGTTGTATGAGTTTTGTCTTAAAATAAAAAAAATTACCGTTCTCGTATATCTACAGTATTAAACGGATACGGTAATATAGCATTCGATATTCTGCGTATAATATACCTCAGAAGTCCCAATGTGCAAAAGATATCCCGAACATTCTATGTATATCCAAAGAATATCTGGCATTAACTTTCTTTTCTATGTCCATAGCGGTATATGAAATGTATATGTCACAGCGAAAGTGATTAATCGAGCTATTATTTATAATATCCAGATATTATGTATAATAACTAGTGAATTTGGTCAAAGTGATTAATTAGGCTTTATTTATCATTTTATCCAGCCATTATATATACTATCTAACTGAGTTTGGTCAAAGTGATTAATGAAGTGATTATCACCTACATTAGCAACAGGATATTTCACTGATGAGAGAGCCAACATCTTATCTGCCTGTTTTTGCAGAGCTTTTTTTGCTGAGATCCTTATATCTTGGATGTCCTGTACTTTTTTTGATACTAAAATAGATTCTTCTGACATGATATCTAAATCCGTAGTAATTTGAGACTCGTTTTTAGAAATACTGTTTGATATGACTTCCTTCTCTAATTGGGTTACGTTTTCAGTTTGGTTCTCAACTTGAGCGTCTTCTTCAGTGTGGGCAGCTTTATCAACTTGGCTCTCGTCTTCAACTTGGTTACCATCAGCATCAACTTCGTCATGAACTTCAACTTCGTCATTTTTGTCGCTTTCCTTCAATACCATCTCTAGATCTTCTTCTGTATTAACATTATTCAGTAAATCTAGAGGAAGGTGTATTCCTATTTTAGCTCTGCAGCCAAACATTGCTTCGTAAGGGCTGCGATTTATTCCTGAGTGATAAGCTCTGTTTTTCATAAACTGGACGAAGCGTAGCCCTTCAGGCCATTTTGTGGTATTGTTGGATTCTAACCAAGTACAACGCATTTTTTCAACATCTTGGTTGGCCCTTTCAACAGACCCCTGTGACTGAGAGTGTCTGGGCTTGCCAAGTACAATTTTTAGTTCGGGCCACATTGCACACACTTCTTCGACTACTCTATTCGCAAACTCTCTCCCATTGTCACTTTGTAAAATGCAAGGGGCTCCAAAAATGGTAAACATATCAAGCAAGTGGAAAGCTACTTCTTCCGCTCTTTTGGACTTCAATGGTCTCAGCTGTACAAACTTTGTAAGGTGGTCTTGATATACCATAATGAATTTGTAATCCCCGTCAGCCTGTGACTGCATGTCAATCAGATCTATTTGACATCTTGAATTGAATTCATTGCATAGAATTGGCTTAATAACCAGTCCTTTTCTCGGCAAACTAATTTTTTCTGACAAGATTCACATAGGTTCAAGTAAAGTGTAACGAGTTCAGCAGTTACATTTTTATATTTTGGTTTCAGCTCTTTCATCATTCTGATCCGACCACCGTGACCAATTTGAGATGACAGTCGTGGATTATTTGAAAAGTTACTTCTAAATAAGCATAATAAACTATTGCCTCACCTTCGTTTTTCACAGGAACAATGAGTTTTTCAGATTTTCCAATTTTGACAATATCATACCTTGCAAGACGTTGGTAATCTTCAGGTGTCTTCTTAACGATCTTGTTCTCGGACTCTTTCACTTTCATTATCAGCGACCGATACTGATCGCTTGTAATCAACTGAATATTTTTAGCTTTACTCTCAATAAGTTTATTTACTTGTTCAGTTAAACGAATTCTCATATTGTCGGTCATTTTAATAGCAATCAACAATCTGCGTGCTTGACACTAACAACACACCACTAAACATTAACTATGCACTCGAACTATTGCATCATCAACCACGACTGTCGATGGACGCTGAGAGAGAAGAGCAAGGAGTCACGTGACTTTCTCACCTACCTGAGCGAGTGAGAATTATTACTTTGACTAACCCATGTTAGCTGTTATTCATAATGTCTAGTCAAAGTGATTGGTATTTGAAAATATTTATTACTTTAGCCAAACTGTACTAGCCATTATGAATAATGAGTGGTTAGAGTAATTAATTAATCACTTTAGCTAGCGAAATTAGTCATTATACATAATGTCTGGATATTATAAATAATAACTCATTAATCACTTTCGCTGTGACATATATACATTTTGGACTTTAATTTTATATGTCCATAGCGGTACATGAAATGTATATACATTTTGGACTTTATTTTTATATGTCCATAGCAGTATATGAAATGTACATACATTTTGGACTTTATTTTACATGTTCATAGCGGCATATGAAATGTATATACAATTTGGACTTTATTTTTATATTTCCATAGCGGTATAAGAAATGTATACATTTTGGACATGTACTCGTCGGTCCACAAATATGTGCATAATCCTATATCCACTGTATATACGTAACGGATATTTTAGTGTTAATACATTTCACTTTATAATTCAATTCGATATCTAAAGAGGTAAAATAATGTTATAGGACTCGTCAACAAGTCATTACAACTTTTTATGACTGATTTGAAAAAAGTTATATACATACATGGACATATTTTAATTAATTTTTATCAGTCATAAATTATAGGCACACGAATAAACGACATTTTTTTTGAATTCGTAAAAATAAAAACTTTTTGATATGGAATTATGTTTTATTTTCTTACAATACTTAGTCCTTGTTTTTATTTATCGGCTATCTGTACTTTTTCCAAAAAAATAAAAATTGTAAAGTGGTGAATTGGGATACGGGGTGCTTGGGATCCTTGTCAAGATGAAGATGTCGTCAGGGTCACTTTGTTCCTTCCTTTGTTCAGAACCACATGTGCACATGTGTAGCAGGTAGGCGGACTTGCTACAACGTATTTTTCGCACTGAACTGTATTAAATTACTGGAACGATAAAGCAATGTCCTGCGCGTGAAAAATGTGGTCACATTTGAAGAAAACAATAAAGTCGAAAGTCGCTAAGAATTTAACTTCAGGAGTAAATCTGAGTTTGCGCACTTTGCACTTGGCGACGTGAGAGCTAAGTTCACGTGGTTCAGTCCCTCTACCACGCATTTACCGCGTGGGTTGTGTTTACGTTTCGAAATCAACATATTAACATAACCTCAGATACACATAAATATTTTTTGTTAATTCGCTTCTTATGGAGTGAAAATAAAATATTTATTTTATTATGGTTTTTGTATTAATCATTATAGTAAAAATATTCTATTATTATTATTGTTAAATAGTATAGTGTTAAGATTTAAATTCCCAGACTTTTTAAACTAAACTGCGCATGACGAATTTCCCCAATAAAACTCCATATTATTGTTCCATTTATTTATAAAGTTCTGTGATTTTTCGGTATCGTTACCAGTTTGAAAATAATTTTGAACTATTTAAATAATAATTTATTGTTTACTGTGATAATGTGTTTCGTTAGTTATTGTTAAAAATTATTGGTATTTCTATTTCCTAGTTACTCTTGTAGTACCTAATATAAAGAAGAAATTGTTCCTGAGAGAATTAACGTCTTACGGTAAGTTTTAGATGCAAAATTTCATTGCATTTCTGTAATGTTGAGGCAACATGAAGTAGTACTAATAATTAGCAATGTATTTGGTACTCGTATTAACTTCATATTCTTTTTCAGGCTGTGCCGAATCAGAATGAAGAAGATATTGTAGATAGATAGATATGAAATAAGATGTTATTGCTAAAAATAATAAAGCTGTATTTTATATTTATTTGTGAGTTTATTTTTTCTTTCTTCAGTTTTTTGACTAATTAGGAAATTGAAACTAAGCTAGTAATTTTCTTATCCACAACATTTATGAATGTAAACAGCAAATATTTAGCTCCTGTGCCTGTATCAGAAACAGAGAGATGCACGAAAAACGCCCAGAGCTTTTAAATCGTTATTTATAATTCGATTTTCAAAATTAAAACAACTAATTAAATTTCCCGAATTTTTTGTATTAAACTAATTTAATTTGGTGTTTGAATATTGAAAATCGGACTGCAAATAACGATACTATAGCTCTGGACGTTTTTCATGGTCTCTATGCAAATTGGGATGCAAACTGGAATATACCATGAATATACAGTAGGAATATAACAAATATACATTTCATATCCCTTATGTATATCTTATGTATTATAAATTGTCTGACAAACGTATATGAAATGAATATCCATTTCATATACCTGGCATTAAAAATGCACATTCTATGGATATGCGTTGGGACATAGTAAATATCCATAGGATATCCAATACATATTTACATGCTATGTGGGATAATGGCCCCTTGGCAGGAACACCCTGCATTTTTATACAGATTTTGATTCCTGGTAAAATGTAGATACTAAATTAGTAAAAATATATGGTATTCGTGCCAAGCGACTAATACGGAAAATACGAGAACGGTAATTTTTTTTTCATTTTAGGACAAAACTCATATGACATTTTATACTCTAAATGCAGTATTCTATTCGAAAACATAAAAATATATAGGGTGTTCCATTTAAAATAAAGTTATTTTTGTGAATTTCTTGAAAACCATATGTTTAATTGATTTTTAGTGTTGAGCATCGTAATCAGAGGAAAAAATTATGATTCTTTGCTAATTTAACCAGTTTTGTAGCTCCAATAATAAGAAAGTTAGCAATGATGCGCGCACTTCGTTTAAAACAGCCTGTATATGTGCTCGCTTATGCAGTTATATTTTCTTATCGCAGTAAATAGCTCTAAAAGGCATAATAAGCCTTTTTTGAAAATATTTTTGTGAGACTTATTTTTAAGTCCAAATATTTCCACAGATTTACCTGAATTCAACAGCCAGTTGTTGATTACTAGTACATCTGAGTCAGTTGTGGTTTTCATAGACTAAAGGATGGGTTATTATGTTTCATTTACATAAACGAAAGTTGAAAAAACTTCAGTACTTTAAATGTAGTAGGGATTTTAAGAAAATGTCGTCGATATTTCCACTTCTCAACTGTATTAAATATAAAAAGTAAACTTGACATTGTAAGTAAATTATTATAAGTGCATCAAAAAGTAGACTTATTTTCCTTCAAAATTAGTCATAGGTTTTTTTCAACTCGTGAAATATTAACGATTTTACAGAAATTTTTAAATGATAATATTTAAAAAAATAAAATTTTTTAAAAATCCAAAAGTTTTAAGTCACTACGCTTTTATAAAATAATGTATAATCGATTCTTTATGCTGTAACTTAAAAAAATGATTCATAAGGAACGATATGCCTTAAGGAAAAATTTCTAAAATAATTCATCCAACAAAATATCTGCAACTATTTAATAAATGGTACAAAGAAAATTTGATTAGCTGTTTAATAGTACAAGACGTAGCAAAAGTAAATCAAAAATATATAAAAATGAAAGCCAAAATCTTCAGCTACAAATTGAAATTATTTTTGTAATTTTATCATTGTTCGTCTAGGAGTAAAACAGTTTTTCGTCCATCGGCGTGCAATTATTTTGTACGACATTGATTCGCCTGCTTAAAATTATTTTTGAAAACATATCTTTCTTAAAAGAAATTTTGTGGTTACACCATTGCTCTAACGAAAACTTTTTATAGAACATTAAAAATGTAAAAATGCTTCATCTATAAAATTGTACTCTAGTCATTTTTCGCTGGGTTGCACCCTTTCCGAGAAATTTACGCTCAAACATTTTTTTCCTCTTCAAGTCCATTTATTCACGCGCGCGCCTGTGACCCAGCTCGGGACTCATCGGATTCTTCAAGTATAGGTACAAATTAACATATTAAGAAAGGTCTCAATACGGACCTAATTTTGTTTTGTATACCATCGAATTTTTGCTAATTCTGTTGGACTATTAGTGATTTGTGAAATTTGAAAAAATTGGATAACGAATGTGTTTGTATTTTTTTAATGCAATAATATGAGCTGTCTATTCCTTCTGTTTTTTTTTTACCAGAGGACCACTTAGTGCAAGTGTTTAACTTTTTTTCATCATTTCCTGCTTAATAAACAAGTTGTTCTACCAAATTAATTCAATATCTCTTGCTCTTCGCTAATTTACTAATTGTACTAATTGATCACCAAAATATTATAAGAATCGGGAATCGTGCAACAGCATCTTACACAGTTCGCGAATTGATTAAAATTTTGTGTTCAGTTTCCGAAATAACAACTTAATTCGGCGATTGAGCATTTTCGATTACTCAATTCTAGGACGGTTCATTTATTTCGGCTATTGAGCGAATTCGGAGATTGAGTCTAACATAATTATGCAATTCGCTCTAATAATTTTAAAATATTGAGTAATATTGAGCACGTACCATTTACATTTTTGAACGTATTTGCAATATCTAGAATATTCGACACTCCATTGTTTTCTGATTTTCAGAAATTATTGAAAATAATCCATCTAACGACTTCCATATATAAAATTTATTTACAACTCATACCACAGCCGACATAACTACTGTGACACAAAAAATCAAACACACTGTATATAATGTGCTCGTATAAGCAATTAACTATTTTGAAGGCGTTATACATCCCTAAAAGGCACAATAAATCGATTTTGAGAACAGTTTCCTGATGCTATTAAAATATCTCCACAGCTTTGGATAATGTGTAATTTTTTAACAGAATTCAACAGCTGGTCCTTTAGCCCCAGTAAATCAAAACATATTTTAGTTTTCATAGATTAAATAAATAAGTTATTACGTTTTATTTGCACACGAAATTATTGAAAAATGTACACTGATTTAAATTTACCAAGTCATTTGAAGAAAAATCACCAATTTTGCTTGTTATCAACAGTATACAATACATAAAGAAAACCTGAGACGATGAGTAAATTGCAATTAGTTTATCAAAAAGTAGACATATTTTACTTCAAAATGAGTGTTTATTTTCTTCAATCTGTTTAATAATAACGATTTGACAGCATTTTAAAACCAAATTTCTGTTAAAAAAAAAATTAACAAAAAATGAAGAAATTTCAAATCATGGTTCTTATTATACCATAACGTATAATCAATTTCTTTTGATCTAACTTTGAAAAATAACTCATAAGAAATACTATCCTTTAACCTTCCAGTACTAACATGCCATCCTATAACATCCATACTAACGCCGGTCTCACAGACCGCGCTTAGTTTTAATTTTTTTAACGTATTTTTTACAACTTTTTTATTGCAAATAGAAATTATTTCAAATATTTAGTAATTTTTCTGGATACTTATTATAATTTTAGCAAAAAAAAATTCATTTTAATAACCAAAATTCACTTTTATAAAAATAAACAAAAATAAAAAGATGCATAAATTAAATAAGCGATTTCAAACGAATTAAACAAAATTTTTTAATAACTAGTAATATTATAAACAAACCTAGGAACAACACTTCTAAAAAGGTAAAAATATTTTTTTCATCTTCAACAATAGCTGAAATATTTTGGATAGAACATTTGTCGCATTTTACATGTTAGAACATATAGAGCATATTACCGCATGCACCAAAAAAAGCTACTTATTAATTGAAGTAAATGCAAAAATCTCTTCTGTTTTTTGTTATCCTATTTCTATTCAAGACAAGTGGAAAAAAATAATTTTTAACTAAAAAATTTTAAAAATTTTGAAAAAATATTTAAAATTTTTAGTTACTGTTTTACTAACGTCGGTCTCTCAGACCGAATTCAATTATTATAATTGAACCATTACAAACTTATGCTTGCAAACTTCAAAAAAATGTGTGAGAGCATTTAGTTTAAAGGTACTGATAACCTCCCAACCCTAGCAGTTCGTATTTCAAAGATATTAATAAAAATAAAACTCGTCGGTCTGTGACACCG
Organism: Malthinus seriepunctatus; assembly: GCA_963924605.1. Lineage (NCBI taxonomy): Eukaryota > Metazoa > Arthropoda > Insecta > Coleoptera > Cantharidae > Malthinus > Malthinus seriepunctatus. The sequence goes on from OZ004604.1 coordinate 21,135,668, forward strand.
AGTGTTAGTACTGAAAGGTTAATGAAAATTTTTTAAATAATTCCTTCCACCAAATATCTTGAAATGTTTAAAGAAGAGTGCAAAAGAAACTTTATTTGTTCATCAATACCACAAGAAATAACAAAAATCTTCAAAAATACATGGAAATGAAAGCTGAAGTCTTTAGCTTTAAATTAAAATATATTTTGTTAATGTTACCATTGTTTATCTCGGAGTAAAACAGCTTTTTATCTATCGGCGCGCAGATATTTTGCATTATATTGACTCGCTTGCTTAATAATATTTTTGATAACATGGCTCTTTTAAAATACAGTTTTTAGGAAAACCGTTGCTCTAATGGAAAAATTTTATAAAACATTTTTCTGTAGAAATGCGTCATCTATAAAATAATGCTTTAGTAATTTTTCTCTACATTGCTTAATTTTGGCGAAAACTGGCGGAAACTAGAAGTAGTCATACGTTTGCCTCTCCCCTGAAGTTAGCAGAGGGGGTGCGGATGGTGCATTTTTATCACTTACTCATGAGGCCACCCTCAACACATTTCAGCAATAAAATCTCTGTCAGATATTTTTTCTTTTTCAAAACATCTATTTTACTAGGCTATTAGGTTGGAATGCTTTTTTAGCTTGAAATTACTAAATTAAACAGTCGACTAAGGGTGGTGCTTAGCTTACGGCCAAAATACCATAATCATTGCCTCTTGCCTTTCTGAAGGCTTTTTACTGTTTCAGGATCTTAGTAACCTACCTATTTACTCTTTTGTAAACCATTAACTTATTTTAAAATACCAAATAGTTTCTTTCGATTCAGAAGTCGCCTCCGCGTAATTCGGCAATTCTACTACTACCTCTCTTCGCAGTCCTCAGGCCATTAAACTGCTTTCAATTTGAAGTTACTGTATTCCTAAATTCCTGAATATGCTACTCTATTGTAATATTGTTATTGCTTTATAAAAAAATAATGTTAAATACGTTTTTCAGCAATTTCATCAGGAGGACTATCATATTGTACAAGACCACATCGTTGTAGATTATTTTAACAAGAGCCTAGTAGAACACCTACAAGCTGTTGCCTACAAATACAATGATACTTTGGAAATGAAAGCTATAAATATTTCTGTGGTGTTCTTACAGGTTGTTGAAAAGCTAACGGCAAGTTTTGAAAATAATTTAACTTAGTTCGTAAGTGTAAAATAATTCTTATGTAATTTATAGTTGACGAACGTAATTATGAAATTCGTTGCTGATGAATATAGAGCACTTCCCATCAATATAACTTTAGATATATGTGATGCAGTAAAAATGGTGGGAAATAGTATGAATCCATTTGGTGTACAAACGGCTCTTGAAATGTCAAACTTTCGCGGATGCCCCTTTTCTGCAGTAAAATTAAATTTTAATAAATAAACTATTACATTTTTTAGTAATTTTCTTGTAGAGAAAACGTTATCATGTTGAAAATTGGATTATAGACGAAGAAAACGCTCCTCCGCATTTACCTCCAGGCGAATATTCAATCAAAATTTTTGGTTACGCTGATGACAATATTTATTTGCTAGAAGTTAGCTGGTATGGTAAACTGGTTGCTAGAATAGGTGGCAAAAAGAAACGTAGATATAGAAAGCATTAAATTGTTAATTAACTCTTGTTAGGAGAACATGAGTCTGTTGGACTCGTTTCGATAATAAAAATGTTAATTGTCTAATGTCTATACCATTTAAAAATGAAAGTTTTTATAGTTTTATAAAAACCTTTGTATTTCTTTCCTTGTTTAACACTAGAAAGTCCAGTGGGTCTAAGCATCTTTTAATCTTAATTTTGAATTTCAGTGGTGATCTGCGGTACCTTTCCCTAACTTTTAATATAGATTTTAAAAATGTAAAGACAATTTTTTGCATACGCTTCGCCTTACAAATGCAAAAATTGCTTGTCAAACAAAGTTGCACTTTTAATCCTAATAAAACAATATACTATTTCAAGTTATTATGACTCTATAGGAAGGTGTAGCTCCGTAGCTCATAGTTTTGACTAAATTTAGCCAAAAGTCATCATATAGCAGTGGCGTAACTACCTTCCCGTTAGCCCCCCCCCAAACGCGGGAGGGGGAGATAAATAGAAGCCTTTGTTTAATACGAAATTCTGAAACAAGTCTAAAAAAATTGCTTGTTTTTTAATTTTTTAAGAAATTAAGAAGGCTCACTTGAATAAAATTGACGAGGAACCCACAACTTGTAGTTATCTTTCTTACACCTTTCTTACCACTTTTTCAAATTTACAATCATCTATCGTTCATTATAATCATTTTAAAATGAAAAAGTTATTTTTGCAAATTTTTGGGAGGTCCAATAGGTAAATAATCTCTTTTGATTTGCTTGTGACAAAAAGTGACATTTTATGGAAGACACTAAAACACGCTAAACAGTCATTAGTCATTAGGTCATTACCCATTAGAAATAAAAGTATCCAAGTTTTGAGATAAAAAATCATTTTTAAAATCATAAAAGCCATTTATTGTTATTTTCTCTTTGTTTAAAGTTTTTTTAAATAAGTTCTTATTTCATAAAGTATTATAAAAGTAGGTAACTATGAAAAAACAACAGTTCAAGTTGAAATATTTTGAAATGAGGTACAAATATCCACCATTACGCTATGTTTCATTGTTGAATCTCTTAATAATTATAAATTATTGCAGTACGGTAAGTTGCATTTTTTATAATATTTAGAAAAGTGTTAGCAAGGTTTTGACATTTGAACGACCCTAGGAATGTCAGCTAGAGCTCATGTCGATGTTTTTAAATATATAAGAGCAAATGCTATGATCTGCTTGGGAGATAATTGAAATTTAACCTTTGCATGGGAACGTCTTTTTCTACTTGTGGACAGGAGTTACATTATGTAAAGATTTTCTAATAACTCCGCCGTTTCTACCCCGATTTTGAAATGCTTTTGAGACAGTAATCAAATTTTTGAGATCTTTTTGAAAATGCAAAAAGAAATTTTGCATGTTTTTGATACTTTCTTTTCTTTGAAAATTGTGATTTTTTTACTAGGTAACTAATTTTAATAAAAAGAACTTTTTTCTACTGCCACATCATTGCATTTATAATAATAAGCTAAACTCAAACATAAAATAACTAATATAGGGCCCACAAATTTTTGAATAATTGATTAAGGTGATTTAAAACAAAAACGTTGTTTTGAAAAACCTAAAATTGCTATCGAAGTTGAATCACCCAGTATAATAGAATTTAATGTTGTAAACTTTCAGAAAATGAGTGATTATTCTGGAGAATTTAAGTTTTTATCAAATATCACGTCAAATTACAAAAAAACTTATTTGTGACTTTCAATTAGTTATAAAGCCAAAAAATTGCCAACTTGCAATAAAAGTATCACAAACAAATTTTTTTTTGCATTTTCGAAATAATCTCAAAAATTTGATTATTGAGCCGACAACATTTCAAAAAAGGTTCCAAAACGTTGGAGTTATTCAAAAATTAAAATTGTAATCTTTACAAAAGTACGACCTGCCCATGCGAAGGTTAAAATGCTACCCCATCTGAAGGGGGTACCTATTTTTTTCTTTCTAAGCAATAATTGGTTCTTTTGATTAAGACGTCGTCTCAACATTTTAGCTATTCTGCTGCTACCCCTACCTAATTAATAGGTCAAGACATAGAAATATAATTGAAGTGCTTAACATAACGCTATTGTATACTCTACCATTAATTCCCCTATTGTAATGATCCTGCTATTACCTATTTTAAAAATGTTTTACAGCAATTTAATCAGGACGACTATCATATTGTACAAGACCACATAGATGTAGATAACATAAACAAGAGCCACGTAGAACAAGCCCAAATTGTTGTCTACAAATACAATGATACTTTAGAAATGAAAGCTTTAAATTTATCTTTTGTGCTTCTACATGACATTAAAGAAAAAATATCGGCAAGTTTTGAAAATAATTACGGTCGTAGTGTATCATAATATGCTTTAATTAAATTTAGTTGACGGCCATGATTTTCAAATTCGTTGCTGAAGAATATAGAGCACTTCCCATCAATATAACTTTAGATCTATGTGAATCGGTAAAAAAAGTGGGACCCATGAATCCATTTGGTGTGCAAACAGCTCTCGCAATGTCAAACTTTCGCGGATGCCCCGTTTTGGCAGTAAAATTAAATTAATAATTGTAACAATTACAGACTTTATTAATTTTCTTGTAGAAAAAACGTTATCACGTTGAAAATTGGGTTATTGACGAAGAAAACTCTCCTCCGCATTTACCTCCAGGCCAATATTCACTTAAAGTTTTTGCTTACGCTGATGACAACATTTATTTGCTAGAAGCAAGTTGGTATGGTCAACTGGTTGCTAGGAAAGGTGGCAAAAAGAAACGTAGAAGACATTAAACTGCTAATTACTACTACCTATTAATAGTCTAAATTTCAAAAAACAATTTGTATACGTGGAAAAAATAAATAATATGTTAGAAAAAAGAACTGGTTTAGATAATTTCTCTACGATTACTAAAAATATGTAATAGTAAAAACTCCTTGTAAAAGCCTGTCTTTTGCGGCGTTTACATTTATCAAGTTACTTGAAGCAAGTCCATTTGAAGCCAGCGACTTGAAGCGAATTTTGAGTTGACACATTTTCAAGAAATTATTTTGTTTACTGGATTCTACTAAATAATAAAATGGCACCAACTGTGGTAACACAGAAAGCAGTCAGTGCAGTTACTTATTTTATGCAATTATATCGATAGATAAATTAGAGAAAAGAATGAAGATAACAAAAAGAGTTTAATTTGAATTGATTCCTCGCTTATCTCTTGGTGGAACATGATTAAATAATTAATTATTTTAATTATTATTATTAATTTATTAATTAAAAAATTATTGTCTATATTTATGATATTAAAATTCTCTTCATTTAATTTAAGTAATAATTTTTTAAATGCAGAATCCCTGATGTTTTTATCTCTGTGTTTTTTATCACGTAACCCACAGGATATCAAAATGCTGGTAATTTTAAAAAAATTAATAATGTCATCATTATTTTTAATTTAATTTTTTTTTTATTTATTTATTTTTTTAAATTTAAATTTTAAAATTCATTAATTGTAATTAACAACTCTCAAATCAAAAGTAATCTTGATTCAACTGCACTTGACTAAACCGTTGGCACTACTTTGTGGCGCCGGCGTTTTGCGGCGTTTACATTTATCAAGTTATTTGAAGCAAATTGACTTCAGGCCAGCGACTTGAAAGTTGTTGACAAATGTAAACAGTGTTTCAAGTAGTATCAAGTGAAGCTTGAATTCTAGTTTTAACTTGAATGCAATAGTCAAGTGAAGTAGACGACCCGTCTACTTTTCTTGAAACTTGAAATCATTTGCATCCACTTGAGTACAAATTGAATAGTGGCAACGGCCACAGTTCAGTCAAGTTTAGTGGACTCAAGTGCAGTGACGTCAAGTTTACTTTTTATTTTTTATAATTGTTATTGATTGTTAATTAAAATGAATAAATGGATAAAAATAATGATCAGCCAGGAGTTAAGAAAAATCGCGAAATCCAAATAATCGGGAGCTGGATTCTTTGGCTACATAATTAAAGTTAGTATGAACATATATGTCTAAATTGGCATAGTTATAAAGTTGGAAAATAAAAAAAAATTTACAAACAATTCACATACAAAAAGTACCTGAACAGACAGAATTTACATAAAAGGCATGCTAGAAATAATACTGGTAGAAAAGGTACATTTGAAAGGATTAAAAAAGGTCAAATTCAGTAACAAAATCTTACTAAAGATAAAATTTTGTTGGTCAATGGTAAAAGGTGTAATAAAAACTAATTGACCATGTGCAAGCAAAATACAGAAAGTAGGTACTAACAATGCTTCTGAAGTGCCGACAGACCACATGTGAGAATTTAAAAAAAGGGCCAAAACATTAAATCTTTAATATTTATTAATTATTAGCTTGTTATTCTATTTTTAATTATATAAATAAATAAATAATTGGAAAAAAAAACTTAAATATTCTCCAAATATAATTATTAAATCTTTAATATTATGAATAAATTAAAATAGGAAAACGCAGTGGCGTAAATAATTTTTCTATCAAAATATTGCATAAAAAAGGTATAACTGCACTGACTGACTGCTTTCTGCGTTACCACATTCGGCGCCATTTTATTATTTACTACAATCCAGTAAACAAAATAAAACGCCGCATATTTGTACGCATGACAATGCAAATGATTTCAAGTTTCAAGAAAAGTAGACCGGTCGTCTACTTGACTTGACTATCGAGTTCAAGTAAAAACTAGAATTCAAGCTTCACTTGATACTACTTGAAACACTGTTTACATTTGTCAACCACTTTCAAGTCGTTGGCTTCAAGTCGACTTGCTTCAAGTAACTTGATAAATGGAAACGCCGCATTTGTGAAAAAAATAGTATCCGTTAGTGTGTTAGCTAGAAGTGTCACATGGCAACTTTTTGTAGCACGATGGCAAATGGCGACAAAAGACCACACGCTAATCAATTTTTCCTATGGATCAAACATTTTCTAACAGTGAAGACAAAATACCTAATTAAGATTTTTTCTTCAATAAGTCAAAGAAGCAGTTAGGGAAATATCGTGATGATCGATGATCTGCCCAACTTACTCTAGTGTGACGTTACGCGTTTTCAGTTAATAAATAAGTTAATTAATTTTAAAAATATGACACCAATTTCGATTTTTTTAGTACAGTTATTGAAAATACAAGTAGTACTACTAGTGCATTTAGCGTTATAACCAGGACTAAATCGCCTAAAGCTGAAACTTTCGCTATTGTGCAGTAGTACTTGTAGCCCTTATTATCATACTAAAAGTGTTTACCTCTCCGAGAGGTGGAACTCCCCCAAAATTGGGTTTAAATTTCAAAAATTACTAACTAATTTTTGCAGAAAACTAGGTAGTAAACGTAAAATTATAGTTATATTATAATTATATTGAAGAGAAGGAAGTTATACGAAAATATATTTTAATCATTTTATCACTTTATTTTATATCCCTTTGATTTTGGTTTTAAACGACTCTACATCAAAAAAAAATTAAATTGATACCTTACACTTCGACTTCCAAGAAACTAAATTTTTGCTAAAATGACCATGATCATTGATCATTTAGCATGCTCATGCTCACCGTGGAGATCTTAAACCGTAAGAGATAGGAAGTCGATTAAATGACACCAAATGTAGCCTCGTTTATCTTAATTATCTTATCATCTTAATTATTACTCATCCATGGCGATCCGTATTATTAGCTAAATGGCCCTTTCCTGCTAGAGTAGGGAGTATTTTTTTATTCAATGGTCAACTGTCAACTGTCATGTCAGTGTGTATCCAACATAAGAATTTAATCAAGAATATGCCCCAACGCCCCCAACACGATTTTTTAAGAATAAAATTTTCAAATAAATCATATATGGAGTCATATTAGACTGAAAAGAGCATAAACTGCGAAGTACCCACGCCTTGAACGAATTTTGATGAAATGTTTTTTATTGATTTCTAAATACCCTAAAGATCAAAGTTTATATTGTTAAAAAGTGTGCATTTGCCTCATCATCTTTTTAAACCACTTCTTGTGAACTCAATTTTCAAAATCATGAAAAAAGAATTTTTATTTCAAAATTTTGGGTGCAAATGCTTACGCGTTTGATAATTAGTTACTAAGCAACAAGTTTACGGAAAAAAAAATTTTAAAAACGCATGATGAAATTCTTATTAACATTTACTTAATAGTAACTAATGAAGCACTTCGAGGCATCTCAGAAACTTCAAATTTGGCACCAATGTATATGATGTCCTCAAGATTAATAAAAAAAAGTCTTCAAGTTCTGAAAACCCTCTGGGGCCGATTGAAAGTGGGGGGGACAACACCCTCGTTTTTTATTAGAAAAAATTAGACTTATCTAGAGATCTTTAGAGTGTGTTCTACAACGACACCAAATTACAAGTTCCTAGGATGCTTAAAAGTGCTTGTAACTCCAAGTAACGTCATCTTACGAATTTGCTGAAAAATAATAACACTGAGAAGAACCAACTCCTTGATCGAATTTTAATGAAATCTTTTTTATTAAATTCTAAATACCCTAATGATCAAAGTTTATACTGTGAAAAAGTGTGCATTTGCCTCATCGTCTTTTTAACCAATTCTTGTGATTTTGTTACTTTGAGTCACAAGCACTTTTAAGCATCCTAGGAACTTGTAATTTGGTGTCATTGTACATTACACTCTAGAGATCCCTAAAAAGGTCCGATTTCCTCTAAAAAGTACGGGGGCGTCCCCCCCCCTCCCCCATCAATCGACTCCCAGAGGGTTTTCAGGACCTGAAGACTTTTTTATTAATCTTGAGGACATTATATACATTGGTGCCAAATTTGAAGTTTCTGAGATGCCTAGAAGTGCTTCACTAGCTCTTGTTTATTAAATGTTAATAAGAATTTCATCATGCATTTTTGAAATTTTTTTTCCGTAAAATTGTTGCTTAGTTACTAATTATCAAACCCGTAAGCATTTGCACCCAAAATTTTGAAATAAAAATTCTTTTTCAGCTCATTTTTATGATTTTCAAAATTGAATTCACAAGAAGTGGTTTAAAAAGATGATGAGGCAAATGCACACTTTTTAACAATATAAACTTTGATCTTTAGGATATTTAGAACTCAATAACAAAAAATTCATCAAAATTCGTTCAAGGCGTGGGTTCTTAGCAGTAAAATCCTCGTTTACTACACTAATAACAAAATAGAAAAAATAGTGCAAAGCACTTGTGTCACAAGGCTTTTGTCGTACTAAGCCATCATTTTGTAGACTTTCTTTCACGCGTTCTGTAAACTTTTCCTTCGTGCGACAAACTATTACCTTGTGACTTGTGACACTTGCACATGATTTGAATAATAATTATTGTATTTTGTGAAACGAAGTTTAGTACACGAAGCGTAGCGGAGTAGTTAATTTTCCACAACCGATCAGAGTCACTAAAGCACGCTAAACAGTCATTAGAAATAAGGTTCATTGATCGGTGATAAACAATCATTTTAAAAATCGTTATGGTGTTTTACCTATTATTGTTTTTTCCCATTGTTTAAAAATTGGTTAATACTTTTTTCATAAACTGATATATATAAATGTAGGTAATTTTGAGAAAAACAATAGTCGAAGTTGAAATATTTTGAAATGAGGTACAAATACCCACCATTACGCTTGTTGTTTTTCTTAATAATTATAAATTATTGCAGTACGGTAAGTTGGATTTGTAATATTTCTAAAAGTGTTAGCAAGGTTTTTGCCACTATCATGTAGCTGTATAAGGGCAAGTAAGTGCTATGCTGCTTGGGAAATTATTTAAAATGCTATTTCTTCTGAAGGGGTACCTAATTGTTTCTTTCAAAGCAATAATTAATTCTTTCGATAGACATTTCAACATTTCAGCAAGTGTGCTGCTACCCCTATATACACAGTGTCCGGCATAAGCCTCCTTTTCTTGAAGTAAGTGATTTTTGAACTCAAAATAGAGCGATAAAACCGAATTTACCTTATTATAAAGTAGCTTTGCCTACCAAGTTACAGCGCTTTGAAGTTCTTCAAAATAAATCGAAAGATAATAAATTTCGAGTAGGAGAAAATCCAGCAAATTTTCTAAAATTCGTATGTGAACATTTTGGAAAATAACTTTTTTTCAGCAAAATCCTGAAATATGGGTCAATTAAATTCGTTGAAAGATGCACAAAATTTTTTTTTATCGCTCTTGAAGAAGTCAAATTTTTTTTCCTGAAATCCGTGCGGTTTGTAAAAGAATGACTCTTTTACATAAACGATAGTTAGTTAGTCGATGGGCAACCCAAATACTCTTTACGGGTTGTCTGGAAAGAAGACTGTAGTAGTCCAACTGCCACGTTCTCAAAGCCACTGTAGAGAGTAGCCAAATTTTTTTGTCCATTCTTTTATAAGAATGAAAGAAAGACAAAGCGTCTGCACGGAGACAAGTAATCTTTCTTACTTTTTATTTCTGTAACAATTTTCTTCAAGAGTCATCTTAGGTGAGACCCAAATAGCTTATCCCCTAGCGATGGGTCTCGCGTATAGTCTATTATTTTCATTCACAAAAACAGCTTTTGAGATATCTCCAACATTGGCGTTGTTCTATTGGCATTTCTTACCATAACCATCGTCATTGATTTAAGTTGGTAAATTTTGCTTAATCGGTATTGTCACGACTGGAGGTAGTCATGACCTCTAGAGTCCAGAATCTCCAGAGTGTACCGAGATAAATAAATACACACTGCTGAAATTATTAATTTATTTAAAAACGTTCTCTTACTCAAATATTAGCATTATAATCCAATCACAACACATGATGATTATAATCGCTCCTTAATTATTAGAAAGTACGAAACCGACAAACGTTTCGCGTTCCCGAATTGTCAGACTGATAGTTATCAACTGCCAATTATTAACTGACTTAAAAACCTACTTTGGGGCTTTTTATTAACTTGGCACACGCGCCAACTAAAATTGCTAAAACTGGCGATTTATGCTTTAGCTCACATTCTTCCAATACCTGACAATAGTCACGTATTATAAACTCGTGTACATTAAATTCTTGTACTACTTAATAATTGCTTTAAATAATTTGCGTAATATTTCTACGCGTGACAGTATCTTCTGTGTCTACAAGATCTACCAGTTCTTCATGATCTAAATAATTTAGTGACTGCGGCAAAAGATGTTTGTCCTCAGACTCACCTTGCTGATATAATATAACGCTATTGTGTTTTTTACCATTGATTCTAATATTATAATGTTTCTGCTATTACCTATTTTAAAAATCTAATTGTTTTTCAGCAATTTCATCAAGATGACTATCATATTGTACAAGACCACATAGATGTAGATAACATAAACAAGAGCCTCGTAGAACAAGCACAAATTGCTGTCTACAAATACAATGATACTTTGGAAATGAAAGCTATAAATATGTCTTTTGTGTTTTTACAGGACATTAAAGAAAAGATATCGGCAAGTTTTAAAATTAATTTAATTTATTTCGTAAGTGTAATACAATTCTTTAATTTAGTTGACCTGCATAATTTTGAAATTCGTTGCTGATGACTATAGAGCACTTCCCATCAATATTACTTTAGATCTATGTGATGCAATAAAAAAAGTTGGGCCTATGAATCCATTTGGTGTGCTCACTCTTGCACAGCTCTTGCAATATCAAACTTTCGCGGATGCCCCGTTTCTGCAGTAAAATTAAATTAATTCATGTAACAATTACAGATTTTATTAATTTTCTTTTAGAAAAAACGTATTCATCTTGAAAATTGGATTATTGATGAAGAAAACTCTCCTCCGCATTTACCTCCAGGCCAATATTCACTTAAAGTTTTTGCTTACGTTGATGATAATATTTATTTGATGGAAGCAAGTTGGTATGGTCAACTGGTTGCTAGGAAAGGTGGTAAAAAGAAACGTAGACGACATTAAACTGCTAATTACCAATAATTAATAATAATATTAATTATTAATAGTCTAAATTTTAAAAATAGTTATTTGTTTTATAAGGAGACAAAGTGACGTTTTGTGTGACAAGATGTAACACTGAAACTGCCGCCCTTTTTAGGCAGCTCAGTCGAAGTAGGGAGGGTTCTTTTGTTTCAATAAAACACGAGATATACCAGTAAAAAAAATAAAATGTTTATTCAATATAATAAAAAAAAATTAAAAACACTTTCAGTACATACAACAAACAATAACTTTCAAGTACAATTAACTCGACAGTACTTGGCATTCCCTCTCTGAAAGACCGACCACGAGACCACTCTTTAGGGAGTGACCACTGAGGCCAGTGCCGCACGGTAAAGTCGCTCCCCAGACCTCGAGACCCCACTCTGACGAGTGAGACCACTGAGTCCCAATGAACGCAGGGAAGTCGTATACCAGACCTCGAGACCCTTCTCTGACGAGAAAGACCACTGAGTCCCAGTAGACACAAGGAAGCCGTGCACCAGACCTCGAGACCCCACTCTGACGAGCAAGACCACAGAGTCCCAGTGGACACAGGGAAATCGTATACCAGACCTCGAGACCCTTCTCTGACGAGAAAGACCACTGAGTCCCAGTAGACACAAGGAAGCCGTGCACCAGACCTCGAGACCCCACTCTGACGAGCAAGACCACAGAGTCCCAGTGGACACAGGGAAGACGTACACTAGACCTCGAGACCCTACTCTGACGAGCAAGACCACAGAGTCCCGGTGAACGCAGGAAAAAGATAGTATTCCAGACCTCGAGACCCTTCCCTTGCGAGAAAGACCACTGAGTCCCGGAAACTAGAGAGAAAAGGTAGTATTCCAGACCTCGAGACCCTTCCCTTGCGAGAAAGACCACTGAGTCCCGGAAACTAGAGAGAGAAGGTAGTATTCCAGACCTCGAGACCCTTCTCTTGCGAGAAAGACCACTGAGTCCCGGAAACTAGAGAGAGAAGGTAGTTGTCCAGACCTCGAGACCCTTCCCTTGCGAGAAAGACCACTGAGTCCCAGTAACTACGAGGGTTGGTAGTTTTCCAGACCTCGAGACCCTTCCCTTGCGAGAAAGACCACAGAGTCCCAGAAACTAATAGTGCCCGCTTTCTACCCGACCACGCGACCACTCTATGAAAGGAGTGACCACTGCGACCAAGTAGTAAAGCTGATCACCCAAGGTGTGGACAGGGCTTTATTATTTAATAACGAATGTTGGCTGATTATCAAGATTAGCCGTTGGCTAATAAACGCAGGTAAAATTTTACGCAAAATACAATTTATGACAATTAACTTAAATCGCGCATCCGTTCAGTCTCACAACTGAACGAAGACTTCCCCCATCATTTTTCGGTACTTGTATTTATAAAATTTTTCCGTTTTAATTCGGTTTATTTCGAGCACCAATGAAAACGCTTGAAATGTAATCAACATGAGAGAGGGAGTATTAATTATACGTTATAATTTTTCTTAATTAACTTAATAGAATTTTAATTAAGGGAAACTCGAAGGTACGATGGGTTCCATCGTAACCGCACAAAATTCCTGATCACGCCGGTCTAAAATTTATTATTGTAAAATGAATTTTAAATTTTTAACGTTAATAAAAATTAATTAAGAAAATAATTAATTAAAGGCTCAAAATTATCTAGGGGTGGTACAATTAAATTAAATTATAAAATTAGTTGCTAAAAATTAACATGGGTTGCCCAAAACGGCCGAAAAAGATTCATCTGTGACTTATAATTATTTATTAATTACTTACGTTAATTAACACGTTATCCATATTAATTTATAACTTCAATTACACCCAATTACACCCACAAAACTAATTTTCCTTTAACTTAATTCGACAGGTGAACGTTAACTAAATTTTAAGGATTTAAAACTTTTACAACTCAATAATTAAAAAATTTAGATAAGTAAATAATCACTTGATAAGGGTAACAAAAATTAAAACAGGGTAAAAAGGACTCCTAGATTCCATTAAAAATAGAACGGTAGCTTTATCTATTATATTTAAAAAGTTAGCGAAGAATCAGCTGCGTGGTGATAATTAATTCCATGATACAAATTGAAATAAAATTAAAGTGCGGTAATTTTCCACCAATCTTCTCAAGATTGGGCTTAAACGAAAGGGCTTGAAAAACTGAACTAGGGAATATAAAAATTACTTTAAATTTCAGCCAGGGCCGGCTTTGGAAAAATTGTCCAACACCAAAAGTGAGTTAAAACAGGCACTTCGCTGATTAAAACGACGCAAAATTTCCAGGGTGCTGTAATACCATATCGGTATTTTAATCCAGCATCCGGATAAAATTCTGCATCGTTACACAGCATCACCCTCCGGGGTAAGAAAGAGAGCTGGGGAAGCCAAGTCTGAAAAAAAAAAATACCTATGATTATACAAAAAAAAAATGATTACCCTGTTTAAAAAAAATCACCACTTGGTGTAAAAAAAATTACTTAGCAAATAAATAAAAAATGTCCTCGCCTGAAAACGTACGTACATAATGAATATAAAAACAAACAAAAATAAGTATAAAAAAAACAAAACCGAACTTAGTTCCTCCCTCCTTCGGCGTCACCCAGCCTCTGGAGCCATTGGCTTCGGTGACGCTGGGCAGAAGGTTTCGTCCTCTTGTTCTTCTTCTTCTTCTTCGCCGCACCAGACACGGCGGATGTGCTGGGTATCGGCGCCGGGATCCGAGCTGCGATGGCGGCTTGTGATTGGGTGGCCATCTTCCGACGTCTTATCGCCGGTAACGACAGCGGCCTCGCGCCGGCATATTCATTATGAATCTCCACTCGGAGTGGAACCATGTCTCGGAAAGGCCCTCGACGCAGAACCGTATCGCCCTTGGTTCCTTGTGCCGCCGCTAACCGGCTTGCCGAGTTGCCGGCTCCACTCCGGGGATTATCGCTGGGTTTGACCGCTTTGCGCTTTCCCGCTTTATTGGTCGGTCGCGTTCGATTTGACGACTTGGGTTCACTGTTGGTGTGCCGATGGCGGCGCAACCGTTTCCTTTCCCGTGGCGGTGTGGTTGGTTTCGGCACTACCGTAGACATGAGGGGCCGGGGTTGTGGGCGAGGTGGCCACACCTCAAGCCTCCCGGATGGACCGGGTTGCTCCATCAGGGGGGTTGCCGGAGGTCTCCGTACCGACCGACCGGTTACCTTTGCGGGACGGGTTCTTCGCCGCCTAGCAACAGTAGCCGACGGTACTGCCTTTGGTGATCTTACCCGGCTTATTGCTGGGGGTTGGCCTATCAGGCTAATCCCGGCCATAGCCAATATGGCGGTGTCAACGTCCGGGTTGGCGGTCAGTGGTGGATCGACGGCCCCATTCAGTTCTCTAACCAGCGCCACGTCGCAGCCCTCAATTATTTCGTCCTCCTGTAACAGAACAAGTACATTTAAGTCAAGGTTGTGATGTTCAGGTGGGAGGATCTTGAGGTCCTTGACGTGGGTGCGCACGCGGGTTCGAGGGTGATTCGGGTCCGAAAGCTCTACGATGACGGGGGAAGTTACCGCGGAAATGACATAGGGCCCAGAAAATTTGGGTGCCAACTTCGCGGTGAACTTATCTGCCGCTCGGGAAAGGGGGTGTTCACGCTTATAAACCCAGTCGCCCAACTGAGGTTCATAAGGACGCCGGCGGAGGTTATAGTGCCGAGCCTGAACATTAGCGGCAGTCGCTAAGTTGTCGCGTACCAAAGCGAATTCGTCATCGAGCTTTTGCAGCTCCTGCACCCGTACTGCAGGGCTACTGGGAACGACGGGATGTGTGGCCTCCAGTCGTTGTCGGAGCGCAGCGGGAGGGGTCAATTCACGACCGCTATTCAGGTAAGCGGGGGTGTAGTGTGTGGAATCGTGCCGGCTGGTGTTAATAGCAAACCGAATCTCGGAAATCGCCGAGTCCCATTGCCGTTGGTCGGCTGGGGTACTCTGAGCGATCATGGTTCCGATGACTCGATTTGCTCTCTCCACGAAATTGCACTGGGGTGCATACGGTGGAGAGAACCGGTGTTCGATTCCCCACGTGGCTACAGCTTCCCTGAATGCTCGCGAGGTGAATTGGGGTCCATTATCCGACATTAAGACCCTTGGGGTGCCGTGGCGAAAGATCACGGAATCCTTGAGAGCGGCAAGGATGGCTGGGGTTTTGGAAGCTCTCAAGGGGATGAGTTCTACCCACTTCGTGAATTTGTCTTGGAAGACCAACACGAAGCGGTAGCCATGGATGGATCTGGGATACGGGCCAATGAGGTCTGTACTGACTGTATCCCAGGGGCCTTCAGCTCGAGACCAATACATCTGACCTAGGGGAAGTTGGTTTTCGGCTTTGTATCGCCTGCAAGTGGGGCATTGGTCCACGAACTTGCGCACGTCACGATACAAGCCGGGCCAGTAGTATTGGTCTTGAATCTTTCGCATGGTCTTTGCAGTGCCTGTATGTCCCGCGTGGGTGGGCTCATGGCTTTCGGCAATCACCTCTCGTCGTCGAGGTTGGGGAACACACAGCTTCCACTCAGGATGGGCGCCGGGAATGCGCCTGTAAAGCTTACCTTCCTGAGTTGCGAAGTTGGTGTCTTCCTCGGGGTGATCGCTGGCACGCTGGTACTGGGTGTTATACCAGCGGCACCATTCTTCCACGGGGAAATCAGTGACCGGGGCATTGATCAGGGCTAAAGCGACCTCTGCCTTACGGGAAAGAAGATCTGCTACCTGGTTGAGGCGGCCCTCGCGATACTCAATCGTGAACGAGTATTCCTGTAACTCGAGAAGCCACCTACCCACTCGTCCCATGGGGTTGGGGAGCGACTTCAGATAGCTGAGACTTCGATGGTCACTGATTACTTTGAAATGATACCCCTCCAGATATCCTCTCAATTTTCTGATGGCCCAGACGACTGCCAGGCACTCTAAGTCCAGTACCGAATAATTACATTCTGCCGGGTTAAGGGCGCGACTCAGATATGTAATTACCCGCGGGCCATCTTCGTACTCCTGCGTAAGTACGGCTCCCAAACCAACTTTACTGGCGTCAGTTTGTAGCACGAACTCTTTATCCCAATCTGGGCAGGCAAGAACGGGGGCGGATGTTAAAGCTGCTTTCAATTGCTCGAAAGCGGCTTGTTGGGGTTCTTGCCATCGAAAGGGTTGTCCTTTCTGCAGGAGTTTGTGCAGCGGGGCGGCGAGCGTAGCAAAGTCGGCCACAAAACGACGATACCAGCTTGCCATACCCAAGAACGATCGAACCCCCCGTACGGAGGTCGGGGGTGCCAATTCTCGGATCGCTGCAACTTTTTCCGGGTCCGTATGGATGCCATTGCAAGTCACGACATGCCCTAGATATGTCAGCTCGCTCCTTCCAAAGACGCATTTATCGGGCTGCAGTTGGAGGCCTGCAGCACGTAGCCGGTTGAAGACGATCTGGAGGTTGCTCAGATGTTCCTCGAACGATTTACCGAGAACGATAATGTCGTCGAGGTAGCAAAAGGCTTTCGCATCCAGATCGGGGCTGATAATGGAATCTAACAACCGTTGGAAGGTGGCGGGGGCGGAATGAAGGCCAAATGGCATGACCCGGAATTGGAACAGGCCTCTTTCGGGGACAGTAAAGGCCGTTAGAGGCTTGCTCTCTTTGGAGAGGGGTACCTGCCAATACCCACTCTTGAGGTCGATAGTACTTAGATAAGCTGCGCCGCGGAGCTTATCCAAGATGCCTTGAATGAAGGGGAGAGGGTAAGCGTCAGGGGTAGTGTTCTGGTTGAGCTTACGGTAGTCAACACAGAACCTATACTTCCCCGACTTCTTCTTCACCAGGACTACGGGAGAGCTCCAGGGAGAGTGGGATGGCTCAATCACGTTATCCTCTAGCATTTGATCGACCTCTGCGTCTATCACGGCCATCATCTCGGGGTTGCGGCCGTAGTACCGCTGCTTGACGGGGATAGCCCCAGGTTTAAGCCGGATGACGTGCTCCACAAGATTCGTGGGTCCTCCGATACTCTCGAATCTTGGGAGTTCCCGCTCAAGGAACTGGTTTAGGCGCTCAACCTGTTCTTCAGTGAGAGGACGGAGTCCAATCGATGGGGTTAGAGCTCCTATCGTAGATAGGGGCTCTGCCGATTGGAGGGGAATCTCGACGTCTCTCAGGGTTAGACGAAGAGGGTCTAGCGAAATGGTTGCGCGGTTGCTGCGCAGCAGGTCCATTCCTATGACCACGTCTTCAACCAGTTCGGGCAAGATGTTCCAACGATGGACAATACTGATGGGACCTATGTGTGCGGTAAAGGTATATTCCTCCACCAGGGGGATTTCTCGTCCATCGCCAAGTTGGATTCTCCGGGCAGTGGGAGATTTATAAACATCTTGGCGGGCTTCGATGTCTTTGGCCACCTTGGCTCGCAGGAAGGATTCGGAAGCGCCCGTGTCTACTAGGGCCAGGTAGTGGACGTCTCCGACTCTCAACGAGACCAAGATGCGCTCCGGTTCGACGGGACATAGGGATAGCGCCGGGGTGGACCCGTCTACCGTGTTCGGCGCGTGGCATTTCCCGAACATGGGCACGTTCTAGTGCTCGGGTTTTGCCGACCGCACACCAGGCATTCACGCCACCGACTGGTGCTGTTTGGTTGGGGTACCTCTGCAAAGGTGACGGCTGGGCGTGCAGGAGGTGGTGTTGTCAAGGGGGGAGGGCTCTCGCGTACGGACTTTTCGACCTGGGCCGGTCTCTCCGACTCTTTGATGGCCTCGAATTCGCGAGTCGCATCAAGCAGTTCCTCGATGGTGTGGATTGAACCCCGACGTATGGAGTACTTATACTCGGCCCTCAACCCAGAGTATAAGTGGCCTAACTCCTCCATCGCAGGGAAGTCGGTGCGCCTCATCAGGGTTTTCAACGCGTTTATATAGTCCGCCGAGGATTCTTGCGGCCCCTGCTTCCGCGAATAGACTTCCGCCCGGCGTGCGCTTAAGTCTACTACAGGGGCGTACTGCCGACGCAGGGCCTCCTTGAGGGTGTCCCAATCTGTAATGGCCCCCTGGTGATTACGCCACCAAAGGCTGGCGTCCTCCCGAAAAAGTTCCGGAGCCGCCAGAAGGAGGTCGTCGACCCGGAGACCGTACGAAAGACATCTTTCCTGGACGTCCTCCAGGAAAGAGTCACAATCGGATTTTCCGTTGTATCTTAATCCCCACTTGCGCACTGTGTCGCACAAGTGGGCCGTAGGGGGTAAAAACGACGGCACCAACGTAGCGGTAGGATATAATGTGGGGTTTACCGTAGTTGGATTTGTTGGTAGCGTGGGAGGGATCCCTACTACATTACCAACGGAGCCCACGGTCGGAGGACGGGCCGCCTGGGTCGTCACCACCGTTGGTGGAACAATGGTGGGAGGGGCTGGTCTGAGAACCAGAGTAGGGGGCACATTCAGAGGGTTAAGCGGATGAACCTGTTGGGGAGTTGCAACCGCAGGAGGGACGTTGGCCGCGGGAGTGATCACTATTGGAGAGAGAGGCAGTAGACCGGCGCCTCTTTGAGGGGAACTTCTACGGGACCGTGGATTACCGGATTGTAAAATCCGCACCGCTATAGACACGGGGAGACCCTCGCGGACTTCATTCAGAATCCTCTCCCGCATCACCGCCGCAGAGCCTGTAAAGGGGAGTGCCAACTTTTGTAAGCAGGCCTCCAACTGCTCATTACGGCTCTGCCCCAGCAACAACTCTAGAGCTGCGCGCTGTATGGCCGCTTCAGTTGGTTGTGGGAGCGACTGTGTTTGCAGCTGTTGATGTTGTTGCTGTTGTCTTAACAGCTCTTCGTCCTCTGTTAAGACTTCGTCGTTTGTCCCGGTACTCATGGTAGATGATTGGTCGTCCTCGTCGTCTGAAAAGTGGATATCGTACAGGGAGCCCCACGTTAGCCGTCTCGGGAAAGCCACCACGTGAAGTCGTAATCCACAAGGGAAGGGGGTTTAAAGAACCTTCAAGGTCCCTGCTCGGTCGCCAAATGTAACACTGAAACTGCCGCCCTTTTTAGGCAGCTCAGTCGAAGTAGGGAGGGTTCTTTTGTTTCAATAAAACACGAGATATACCAGTAAAAAAAATAAAATGTTTATTCAATATAATAAAAAAAAATTAAAAACACTTTCAGTACATACAACAAACAATAACTTTCAAGTACAATTAACTCGACAGTACTTGGCATTCCCTCTCTGAAAGACCGACCACGAGACCACTCTTTAGGGAGTGACCACTGAGGCCAGTGCCGCACGGTAAAGTCGCTCCCCAGACCTCGAGACCCCACTCTGACGAGTGAGACCACTGAGTCCCAATGAACGCAGGGAAGTCGTATACCAGACCTCGAGACCCTTCTCTGACGAGAAAGACCACTGAGTCCCAGTAGACACAAGGAAGCCGTGCACCAGACCTCGAGACCCCACTCTGACGAGCAAGACCACAGAGTCCCAGTGGACACAGGGAAATCGTATACCAGACCTCGAGACCCTTCTCTGACGAGAAAGACCACTGAGTCCCAGTAGACACAAGGAAGCCGTGCACCAGACCTCGAGACCCCACTCTGACGAGCAAGACCACAGAGTCCCAGTGGACACAGGGAAGACGTACACTAGACCTCGAGACCCTACTCTGACGAGCAAGACCACAGAGTCCCGGTGAACGCAGGAAAAAGATAGTATTCCAGACCTCGAGACCCTTCCCTTGCGAGAAAGACCACTGAGTCCCGGAAACTAGAGAGAAAAGGTAGTATTCCAGACCTCGAGACCCTTCCCTTGCGAGAAAGACCACTGAGTCCCGGAAACTAGAGAGAGAAGGTAGTATTCCAGACCTCGAGACCCTTCTCTTGCGAGAAAGACCACTGAGTCCCGGAAACTAGAGAGAGAAGGTAGTTGTCCAGACCTCGAGACCCTTCCCTTGCGAGAAAGACCACTGAGTCCCAGTAACTACGAGGGTTGGTAGTTTTCCAGACCTCGAGACCCTTCCCTTGCGAGAAAGACCACAGAGTCCCAGAAACTAATAGTGCCCGCTTTCTACCCGACCACGCGACCACTCTATGAAAGGAGTGACCACTGCGACCAAGTAGTAAAGCTGATCACCCAAGGTGTGGACAGGGCTTTATTATTTAATAACGAATGTTGGCTGATTATCAAGATTAGCCGTTGGCTAATAAACGCAGGTAAAATTTTACGCAAAATACAATTTATGACAATTAACTTAAATCGCGCATCCGTTCAGTCTCACAACTGAACGAAGACTTCCCCCATCATTTTTCGGTACTTGTATTTATAAAATTTTTCCGTTTTAATTCGGTTTATTTCGAGCACCAATGAAAACGCTTGAAATGTAATCAACATGAGAGAGGGAGTATTAATTATACGTTATAATTTTTCTTAATTAACTTAATAGAATTTTAATTAAGGGAAACTCGAAGGTACGATGGGTTCCATCGTAACCGCACAAAATTCCTGATCACGCCGGTCTAAAATTTATTATTGTAAAATGAATTTTAAATTTTTAACGTTAATAAAAATTAATTAAGAAAATAATTAATTAAAGGCTCAAAATTATCTAGGGGTGGTACAATTAAATTAAATTATAAAATTAGTTGCTAAAAATTAACATGGGTTGCCCAAAACGG
Organism: Malthinus seriepunctatus; assembly: GCA_963924605.1. Lineage (NCBI taxonomy): Eukaryota > Metazoa > Arthropoda > Insecta > Coleoptera > Cantharidae > Malthinus > Malthinus seriepunctatus. Next base: position 21,156,926 of record OZ004604.1, read on the forward strand.
CCGAAAAAGATTCATCTGTGACTTATAATTATTTATTAATTACTTACGTTAATTAACACGTTATCCATATTAATTTATAACTTCAATTACACCCAATTACACCCACAAAACTAATTTTCCTTTAACTTAATTCGACAGGTGAACGTTAACTAAATTTTAAGGATTTAAAACTTTTACAACTCAATAATTAAAAAATTTAGATAAGTAAATAATCACTTGATAAGGGTAACAAAAATTAAAACAGGGTAAAAAGGACTCCTAGATTCCATTAAAAATAGAACGGTAGCTTTATCTATTATATTTAAAAAGTTAGCGAAGAATCAGCTGCGTGGTGATAATTAATTCCATGATACAAATTGAAATAAAATTAAAGTGCGGTAATTTTCCACCAATCTTCTCAAGATTGGGCTTAAACGAAAGGGCTTGAAAAACTGAACTAGGGAATATAAAAATTACTTTAAATTTCAGCCAGGGCCGGCTTTGGAAAAATTGTCCAACACCAAAAGTGAGTTAAAACAGGCACTTCGCTGATTAAAACGACGCAAAATTTCCAGGGTGCTGTAATACCATATCGGTATTTTAATCCAGCATCCGGATAAAATTCTACATCGTTACAAAGACTGTGTTTGGCTGAGCGAGTCAGGCAAACCGGCGAGTCACACAAAACTACTTTGACTCCGTATAAAACATTATATTTTTTCTGCAAACGTAAAGCGTTTAAACTAAAAATTTTGATTTTTGAAAGAGCACCATCTCTTGTCAATTTCTAGTAGCTCAATTGGCAAATATTTTTTTAAATTAACTTTAATTTAGAAAAAAAGCTAATAATTATTAAATGCAACGAACTAATTATAAAGGAAAATTTAAAAAACATTAAATTTTTTACATTAAAAATGCTTAGAAAACATTTTTTACGTTATAAAAATAAAAATTAACTTGGGTTAAGAATTTACTTCGCTGCCTAGACAATGAAAAATACTGTGCTGACAATTTCTCCTGCCTCGGCGGGAAAGTTAAACTTCACCCTGACATATTGAGCGACACAAAGTCGACTTTTTTTGACGTTTGCAGAAAAACAATGTTGTTCGTATACATATTTTTTCTGCAAACGTCAAAAAAAGTCGACTTTGTGTCACTCAATATGTAAGGTTGAAGTTTAACTTTCCCACCGAGGCAGGGAAAATTGTCAGCAAAATATTTTTCTCCTAGACAGACAACGTAAAAACTTTGTTTTTACAAATACAAAAAAAACAAATACAAAAAAACAAAATAAAAATAATTTTTATTTTTTAACGTAAAAAATGTTTTTTAAGCATTTGTAATGTAAAAAATTTAATGTTTTTTAAATTTTCCTATATAATTAGTTCGTTGTGTTTAATAATTAGCTTTTTTTACAAATTTAAGTAAATTTTAAAAAATATTTGACAATTAACTGCAAGTAATAAATTGACAAGAGATGGTGCTCTTTCAAAAATCAAGATTTTCAGTTTTACGCTTTACGTTTGCAGAAAAAATTTAATATTTTATACGGAGTCGAAGCAGTTTTGTGTGACTCGCCTGTATTGCCAGACTCGCTCGCTACGCTCGCTCTTCAGCCAAACACAGTCTTGTCACACAAAACGTCACTTTGTCTCCTTATAAAACAAATAACTATTGTATACTTGGAAAAAATAAAGAATATGTCAGCAAAAAAGATTTTTTTTAGATAATTTCTCTACAATTGGGTTCTAAACGTCTAAAAATATGTAGACTGATTGCCACATGTAAGCGATCCTTCGCAGAAAGCAACATTGTGTACTATCTCATAACCAAAGTTACATATGCGTCAAAGCTATAGTGAAAACAATGTTTCGGCATCTTTTTCTACAGCTTTCTGACTTGCCTTTCTGCACATATGAGGTCGCTTACGTTTGGCAATTGTTATAATAGTAAAAAATTCTTGCAAAAGCCACTTACGTTTGGCAATTGTTATAATAGTAAAAAATTCTTGCAAAAGCCTATCTGTGTGTAGACAAATATTATTAGTATGTTAAACTAGAAGTGTTACAAGGCCACTTTTTGTCTCACGATGACAAATGGCGACCAAAGTCCACACGCTCAGATAGATGTAAAATCGCATCCATTAATTTTTTCTATGGTTTAAAAATTTTTTAACAGTGAAGACAAAATTCTTAGTATTTTTCTTTAATAAGTTCCTGGAATCGTCACTCTAGTGTGACTTTACGCGTTTCCAGTTAATCCAGTTTTTTAGGGGTTAAAAAAGAGCACATTTTGTGATCAAAATGTCCGTGCTAACTTCACGCAACCGTTTTGATACTATGTATTTGTATGTATAGTTAACCGCGAAGAACTAAACAAATTATTTAGAGATAAACTGTATATTTTTGAATAATTTTAAACTTTGTAATTATAGCGTACAAAAAAAGTCGAGAAAAGCCTCATTTTAGTCAAATTTTACGAAGCGTATCAATATCATTAAACACGATAAAATGGATCATTAGGAACAAGGTTACTTGATTTGCGATAGAAAATAGTTTTTGTCTTATTGTATTGTTTTGATGACAATAATTATTGTCAAATTACCATTCTGTTCTTTTTTCAATTCTCATATATATATTATAAATGCAGGTAATTATGAAATAACATCAGTTTCAGTTAAAATATTTTAAAATGAGGTACAAGTATCAGCAATTACGTTATCTTTCATTGTTGAATTTCGTCGTTGCGCCTTCAAAATGCGACATGTGCACATTTTGAGCAAAATACGCTAAGTGCAGATTTGGACTAAGAATTTCAAGCCGCGTATTTTCCTCAAAGCAGATATGTGTTAATCTGTAAAATAGATGCTTTAAGCTGGTTAAATTAAAAAGCGACATGTGTAAATCCTAAAATAGTGCCTTCTAAATACGCTATGTGTACCTATAAATGCACATAGCGCATTTTGTAAGCAATATTTAAAAGTTCCGAAATGCACATAGCGCTCTTTACCATGGAGTTAGCACAGGTGATGCGTTTTGTCTAGGCTAGCTAGTGATAACCGATAAGAATACAATTACGAATTAATAAAATCTCTTAAAAGTACTGTCTTTATTTTTAATTAAAAATATTTCTCATAATTACTTGCATATTTTTCAATCAAATCTAGCTATGTGTTCAAAAAGCGCATTTTAAATCAGCTATGTGCACTAATATTATTAAAAAACAATTTAAAAGATTCATATAATTTCCTTTTAAATTATGATGTTACTAAAATAGTCAATTAAGTCGTATAGATCGTAAAAAAAAATACATAGTGTCTGTTCTTCAAACCGAACCAACACAAAACAGTTTTTTCCTTCTCCTGAACAATTCATTAATGCACGTGTCGCATTTTGAAGGCGCAACGACGATTTGCTGTTGATAGTTAATTATTGTTGCTCGGTAAGTTGCATTTATATTTTTGAGAATGCTAGCAAGGTGCTAAAAGCTCCTATCATCTTCTGTTTTCACACTTTAAAGTGGAATTTAGATTTGGTAAGCGTGCTGCTCAGTCAAAACATAATAATCATAGCCTTTTGCCCTTCTGAAGATTTTTCACTTTTTGAATTTTTGGATACCTAAAGATTTGTTCTTTTTCGAACCATTAATTTATTTTAAAATACGAAATTAATAGGCCCTTTCGATTGACACGTCGACTACGCATAATATTTCAGCAAATCTACTGCTACCGCTCCACGTCATTATTGTATTCCTTACTACCTTAACCCTACGATGCATACGACTATTTTCTATGCATTCACATAAGGTAGGTAAAAACTACCCTGCACCGTTATTTTAAGTTATAATATTATAAGTACTACCTACTATAAGAAATTATTTTACTTGCATAATAAGCTTTATTAACCGTTATGTGGCTGCATAAATAATTATACGTAACATGGCTGACGGTGGTACCCGGGTACCCATCTTGCTTTAATGCTGTTTTTTGACTGTTCGCAATTTTTTTTTTTTTAATTTTATAATCTTAGTAACTGTAGTAACTAATAACAATTCCAAATCCACGTTTGTTTTGTTTATATTAAATAAATAAATAATTAAAAAAGTATTTATTTTATTGTACGAAAATTTATATAAATTAAAAAAAAAAAAAAAATTTTTTTCGAGAAAACGACTTTTAACTCACCCTGTATATCATTTTTATTATTTTATAAAATCGAAAAGAAAAATTTTTAATAATTTAAAAAAAAAATTTTTTTCTTCTATAATTTCCTATACAAATCTACTACAGTGGACCCGGGTACCACCGGCCGCCCGTTAAAGGTGATTTTTCTTTAAGGCCAAAAAAAAATGGCACCCCGTACCTCTAGACATATGAAATTTTCAAAACATATGTAAAATGAAATAGTTGAAGTATTCCTAGAAATTCAAATTGATTTGACGTCGCAAAATTTAAATATTTTATATTTTATGCCTCAAAGGTACCCGGGTACCACCGTCAGCCACATAAGGGTAAATAATGAAATAAAAATAATATCTCCGACCCTGCTCCAAAGACGTTAATAAAATATGCGGCGTTCGATAGAGAATTACATTGTTTGTAGAATTAAATATCCAAAAAGAGATTCTATGTATACAGGGTGGTTGATTTTTTACTGTCCAGCTAATATCTGCTGAAATATTGAAGATACTTAAAAAAGTTAAATTAAAAACTTTTCAAACAACACCTCATCTACAAAATTGCGCAAACAATTTTTTTCCATGGCCTACTTGTTTGGCGGGAAAATATGTAACTTTGGTTTTTTAAATAGAACACCCTGTATATTTTTAGAGAATCGTATTCTAAATCAATTTCTCTTTACAACGATGTATCACAAGTACCATTTTGCTTTCTAATTATTTCAATTATTTAAAAATTTTTTAGGATGAGTGTTGCAGAAAACACAGTCAAACAGTGCCAAAAATTAATCAATTCCATGGTGGACAATCTGAACAATCATTATAATACATTACGTGTTAAAGTTTGTTCCGAAATTTCTTTTGTTTGTTAAAAAGTTAATTAATGATAATCAAGAGTTAGGTACTACAACCCTCATATTGTTCCATTTTTGAAATATTGGGCATAATTATTAGAAAGCAAAATGGTACTTGTGATACATCGTTGTAAAGAGAAATTGATTTAGAATACGATTCTCTAAAAATATACAGGGTGTTCTATTTAAAAAACCAAAGTTACATATTTTCCCGCCAAACAAGTAGGCCATGGAAAAAAATTGTTTGGGCTATTTTGTAGATGAGGTGTTGTTTGAAAAGTTTCTAATTTAACTTTTTTAAGTAGCTTCAATATTTCAGCAGATATTAGCTGGACAGTAAAAAATCAACCACCCTGTATAAACATACGTTAAATGAGTATGGGTTAAGAATACCCAGCACCTTACGTAAATGCCACTAAAATGCCACTAAAAAGGGAGAAACATAATTTTTCAAAAATTGTAAGGGCCTAGCACCAATTTGGTAAAATATACCTAAAACCAAAATATCAAAGAAGGCATTTCTAAGAGAAAATTTAAAAATTTTTAAAAATAAAAAAAATAGGCCTTGTTTAATGTCCACCTGGGTAGAAAATACCCACTTTATGCATCGTAGGGTTAATATTGCCGCCTTCTAAAAAAAAATTTAATATGTTTTTTAGCAATTTCATCAGGAAGACTATCACATTGTACAAGACCACATAGATATAGATAATTTTGACAAGAACCTCGTAGAACAAATCCAAATGGTTGTCTACAAATACAATGATACTTTGGTAATGAAAGCTATAAATTTTTCTGTTGTGTTTTTAGAGGTCATTAAAGAAAAGCTAACGGTAAGTTTTGCAAATAATTTAATTTTATTCCTAAGTGTAAAATAATTCTTATGTAATTTAGTTGAAATTTGAAATTTTGAAATTTGTTGCTGGTGAATATAGAGAACTTCCCATCGATATAGCTTTAGATATATGTGAAGCAATAAAAAAAGAGGGACCTGTGAATCCATTTGGTGTACGAACAGCTCTTGCAATGTCAAATTTTCGCGGATGCCCCGTTTCAGCAGTAAAATAACATGATTTTTAACAATTACAGATTTTAATAAGCTTTTTTTGTAGAAAAAACGTTATCACGTTGAAAATTGGATTGTAGACGATGAGAATTCTCCTCCGCATTTACCTCCAGGCCAATATTCAATCAAAGTTACTGCTTACGCTGATGAAAATATTTATTTGCTAATAGGTAGCTGGTATGGTCAACTGGTTGCTAGGACAGGTGGCAAAAAGAAACGTAGATATAGGAAGCATTAAATTGTTAATTAACCCTTGTTGTCTTGTTTATAGAACACGAGTCTGTTGGACTCGTTCCGATAATAAAAATGTCTATACCTTTTGAAAATGAATGTTTTTAGCTTTATAAACCTTTGTATACCTTTCCTTGTTTAACCCTAGAAAGTCCAGTGGGGTCTAAACCCGTTTCATTAATAGGTACTTATAATAATGTATACTCGGATTTTTTAAAGACTACCGACACGTGACCACCTTGATATGTATAAATAAAGATGAAAAAGACTTATTTCGGAAAGTCTTGTGTTGACACAACAGATATTCTTGATAATAGAACCTAGGCAAAATGATGCTGCACTTTAGGTTAATGGCATGAAACTCGGTACATAGTTTACTGAAACAATATCGAGTAATTTTGTCCGATGAGACCAAAAACAATTCGATGCGTAAAATAGTAATTTTCTATTAGAAAAAAACGCTATCATGTTGAAAATTGGATTATTGATGAAGAAAACTATCCTCCGCATTTACTTCCAGGTCAATATTCACTCAAAGTTTTTGCTTACGCTGATGGCAACATTTATTTGCTAGAAAGAAGTTGGTATGGTCAATTGGTTGCTAGGAAAAGTGGCAAAAAGAAACATAGAAGACATTAAACTGCTAATTACCTATTTGTATATTTCGTATACCTACCTGGAAAAATAAATGATAATATTGATAATAATATATAAATATTAAGATTGATGCCATGATATCATTCTATCGTTATCCAGAGAGAGTTTTTTTTAGAGCCAAAAGATAAATAGTATATTGTTTTATTTGGATTAAAAGTGCAACTTTGTTTAGCGAGCATTTTTTGCATTTTTGTAAAGCGAAGCGAAACGTAGCCGAGCGTATATGCAAAAATTAGCGCGTCAATGCTTTTAATTTTAATACGGTTGAAGAAAAAAAAACTTTTTTTTTCGCTTGTGTCAAAAAGTGACATTTTATGGAACATACACAGTCATTAGTCACTTCTCATTAGCAAAAAAAAATCATTAAAAAATCGATTTTAAAATCATTATGCTGTTTTACCTTTTATGGTTATTTTTCGTTTAAAAAATAATCATTTATTTCAGAAACTATTATAAAAATAGGTAAATTTGAAAAAACAACAGTTCAAGTTGAAATATTTTGAAATGAGGTACAAATATCTACCATTACGCTATGTTTCATTGTTGAATTTCTTCATAATTATAAATTATTGCAGTACGGTAAGTTGCATTTATAATATTTAGAAAAGTGTTAGCAAGTGGTGTCTTTTACACCTGATGATGCATATCAAGCGAAACGGGTAGTGTAATCATTAGAGCTCGGATTTATATGCACCAAAATACTTGAATATATGCGCATATATATATGCACCAAATTTCTCTAAAATTGATAAAAAATGATAAAATATGCATTGATATGCAAACTAAAAAATATTTTTTCTTCGAATTTTTATGGGTATTTTTTTTAAATAAGTACAAAAGTTAATAATTTTAAGATTAAATTTTAATTACAAATTAATAGTTTATAAAAATGTAGAAAGCTACCGTTTCATTTTTATTTTTAATAATTTGGTACATCTTCCAATATTTCACCTTAAAAAAGTTAACTTTTTAAAAACTAGTTATTTTCTTCTTTAAAATAATTGCTTAAATTGGCAAATTTAATAATATCTAATTATTTGTTTTTTCTATTAAAATTTTTCAAAAAACACCAAAAATGGCCCAAATATGCACAAATGCATCATTTGCTAAACTATGCACCAAACGTTGAAAACATGCAAAATATGCATTTTGACAAGCGATTTTTCGGATTCGGTTTTGCCTAATTCGTCCAGATTTCAAAACGAATCTGTTGGCATATCAATATTAAAGAACATGCAAAAGCATAAAATCAGAGCTCTAGTAATCATTTAGAAGAATATTGTGATATTTTACTAAGCAACATTTTTATTATTTTTTAAGCCTATTTTAAAAAAATAATTTTGTCCTTTTCATCACTGTTAGCAAAGTTTTAACATTTGAGCGATCTTAGGAATAAAGCCTACATCTTTTAGGATGTAGCTGATGCCAATGATCTTAACCCTTGTGTCCACAATCAAAAATTTCTACATGAGTCCACGACCAAGGTAGCCGGGTAGCGCCTTTTCAAAATATACTTAACCACAACGCAAGCCCCTCCCTCAAGTAATACGTAGATTTAAAATTACAACTCAACGTGACTCAACACAGTCGACACTGCGTGTTACAGTATCAGACCACGCTGGGAATTATTTTAGTAATATTTGGTAATATTAAGAAATCAAATTAAAGTTTTAACGATTAATTTATATCCATACACATGAAAAAAGCGAACTTCCACGCCGGGAGTCGAACCCAGGCCACTCAATTTCCGGTCGAGGGCTCTAACCACAGAGCTATAGGGGCACGCTTCTTTCATATGTAGAATGGGTGCGTCATCATTCACACTGTGTTATGATTTGACGCGAAGAAAGCGCTCAAAGTACCATGGCTGGCACGTATTCAAATTAAATTAAATTGAGAGAGCTAATACTTGATTAAAACTGTTAAATAATATTAAGAAATCAAATTAAAGTTTTAACGATTAATTTATATCCATTCACATGAAAAAAGCGATACACCATTCTACATATGAAAGAAGCGAGCCCCTATAGCTCTGTGGTTAGAGCCCTCGACCGGAAATTGAGTGGCCTGGGTTCGACTCCCGGCGTGGAAGTTCGCTTTTTTCATGTGTATGGATATAAATTAATCGTTAAAACTTTAATTTGATTTCTTAATATTATTTAACAGTTTTAATCAAGTATTAGCTCTCTCAATTTAATTTAATTATTTTAGTATTATTGTAAATAATAATTATTGTTTAATTCTTTAGTATGTGGCTTTATTTTTTTATTAAAATTTTTTTTTGAGAATAAAAAGCCAAAAAACTTATTTGCGATTGTTAGAAATTTTTTTTTAATTCTACAATTACATTAATCCACTTCATGGACATGTCATAATAATCAATTTGTGACTTTTCGCTATTAAGGCTTCTTCAGACAATTTTTATTTGTGTATTTTTTGTAATTGTTGTACCTAATTAAAGGAAAAAAATATTTTATATTATTTTTTACACGACCGGGCGTATTTGTCGGTTTCTATGATACATAAATCGTAACAGAAATGACGATTTATACCCGGTGTATTATACGGTGTATAATATTTAAAAATTTGCCCTAGGGAGTTTTTATTATGAGTCGAAAATAAAGACAGTATTAAGAAATTTTGTGTTTTTTAGGTAACTTTTCAAACTACTATTGCAAAGAAAAACCTAGAAAAGCGTTGCATTTTATCAATTTAGTATAGTTTTTATTAACATAAAAATTAACTGGTAGGTACATTTTCAATATTAGTAAAGTTAGCGGAAAATTCATGAAATTAATAAGTTTTACTTGAAATTAAATTTATTGAATTCTTCACAATCACAGTGACCACTTGTATACATTGCAGCCCTTAGTTTTGCAATAGCTGGTTTGCTGTCAATGACATTCTCAATATTAACGTTCTGCAACAGTTTGTTGTTGAGCGCCATCCTCCGTGATGGTTGTTATGCGCTAGCTGGTCCCAGTTGTTCTTGCGTGAGCTAGAATAGTAAACGAAGACATCCACAGTTCTTGGTTGATTTATTCTTTATCTTATCGATTATTAGAAAAGGGCCTACGTCTTGAATGTCGTCTATGAATAAATTAGTCAGTTCTACGGTGCGCCAGGCGCCAGCGATGCTCAAGTTTGGTCAAACCTAAAAGGATGTAGAAATGTTTATATTAAGTACTATATATTCAATATAAATGATTTTTTACCTTCATCTGGAGATGTTCGTTGTCATCCGCTTCAGATCAATAGGTGTTCAAACGTTCCCTTGTTAGAATTTCTTGGGCAAATATTCATCTGATTTCTTTTTAAAAAAATAATTCGAGAAACAACGATACATTCTTTTTGCATTAATAATTATTGTATGCCCATAAATACGAAAATTTTAACGTTTTTGCCGTTAACTGAAGAAAATAATTTCGACCACAATTGTAAAATGTCTACCAAACCCAAATTTGTGTACATAAATTTTCACGGTTGTCAAGTCAACGAATTTTTTTAATTAATCAGGCTGCTATTAATTTTATATGAATTTAAATATTAGTAAATGACATTTTAAGAAAAAACTTTTTTTCGTTTTAGTTTTGCTTGGGTCGTGTAAAAAATAGTATATATATCTCCGGAGATATATACTGCGCCCTCTGGCTACAAATTACACCTAAGGAATAATAATGCATTTCACTCCCTTCATATATAATATACTATTATATTGTAAATTGTTCGCCCACTTACTTAACCAAAACGTTTCAGGTTGTGCTATTGTTATGCACTTTTTTGCCTTTTATTGTCAACAACTTTAATATTGTCTGAAGAAGCTTTTATGGCGAAACGTCACAAATTGATTATTATGACACGTTCATGAAATGGATTAATGTAATTGTAAAATCGACATATAGATAAAGAGAGCTTTGTTGTGTCTATAAAGTTCTAAACATTGCGATAGGAGATATTAAGGACGGAAGGTACCTGCCGTAATTGTAGCCTTTAATCACAATTTTCTGGCTTATAAAAATTTATTTTAATAAATTGATGATGTGAGGAATGTTAACTAGGGCTGTACTTAATATTTGTAAAATATAAAAGTTATAATCGTTATAGTTTAAAAGATAATTTATTAAAATTATTTAGATATTTACGGCCTTAATAACAGTTCAATTAAATCGGCGTTTAAGCTTATGTAATAGAGAATCTTTTATTCTAGGTTATGACATATTTTATAATTTTATTAATTATTTGGAAACTTGATGTATATCGCCATTTTATTAATTTTATTGTGGCTACTTTTGTATTATTGAGGCGTATAAAATTGAATTATACAGTGAATACCATTAACAACGCAACATAGCCAACATAACGTCGATTGTAAGATATTGTTACAGTTCGTTTATATGACAACCTCTGACAGCAATGCTAAATCGCGTTCCATTTAATTTGCAACACCAACATGCAGTTCATTAATTTCAGATAATAATTATTATAAAGATCGAAATTAGACGATAATAATAATAATAGTAATAATAATAGTTTATTTTGTGCTAAAACAGAGTTACACACGTCAAGTAAAAAATAGTTCAAATATTATCAAACAACACATCATATAAACACCTCTACAAGAGTTCTTGCAAGTTTACAGTAAAAAAATCATTAAAATGGTAGAAAGACTTAACAATTAAAAAGGACTTCAATCGTCTCTTAAAAACACTTAAAGGCAAACATCTGAAGGACAATGGCAAAGCATTATAAAATTTTACACCATAAAAACCACTGCCCGTCATCGACTTGGACAGTCTAAACTTTACTACACAAAAATCAGACTTGTTTCGCGTTTCATATTTATGTTGATGGCAATTGAACATGTCACTATTAGTTTTTACAAAGATTAAACAATGGTATATATATAAACTGGGCAAAGTCATTATACCGTGTTCCACAAAATGCCGCCTACAGTCATCGCGATAACCAACCCCGGCAATAACTCTCACAGCACGTCTCTGAAGCGCGAACAGCCTAACCGATGACGAAGAATGACCCCATGCAATCAGGCCATAGGAGAGAACAGACTGAAACTTGGCAAAATAAGCCACTCGCACAACTGGCACCGAAACACAGGACTTCAATCTCCGCAACAGACAGACCATACTACAAAGCCTAGTAGCAATTCCCTCGCAATGAATATTCCACCGAAGTGTATTATCTATGTCTATCCCGAGAAATCTGACACTCGCGGATTCGTAGCTATCAATACTACGCAAAGTGAACACTATATTTGACTTTTTCACATCATTAAGCTTTAGACCATTTGACTCAAACCAGTTAGAAGCCTGCACCTCAGCAACCGCACGCTTATCTAAGACTTCTTGAAGACTTGTTCCCGATACTCCAAGATTAGTATCATCGGCATAGAGGATTACATCGGCGTTCTGAATATTACCAGGTAATCAAATCAAAAACAGAAGTGGACCAAGTATGGACCCCTGAGGCACACCATTATTAACAGCCAAATTATCCGACATTTTACCACCAATACGCACACATTGCTGTCTATTCGACAAGTATGAACTTAACATCTTGACACTATTAGGATGTAGGTTATAGAAGTATAACTTACGAATCAGTATGTCATGTCGAACACAATCAAAGGCCTTGCTTAGATCCAAACAAGCGGCGGCATAGAATTCACTACGCTCAAAGGCACCAAGTATCTCGCTGCTGAATGCAAGCACGGCATCGACAGTTGAACGCCCTCTCCTAAAACCATACTGACTCACTGAGAACAGGTTGTTAGTTTCGAAGTGATTCACAAGCTGATTAAATAACAACTTTTCAAAAATTTTTGATAAAACTGGCAACAGAGATATCGGACGATAGTTACTACAGTCACTTTTATCGCCCTTCTTATGTATAGGAATCACCACGGCCCGCTTAAAACAGTCCGGAAAAATACCCTCAGAAATACACATATTAAAAAGTTTTGTCATTGGGGCGAGTATTTGACGATCGCAAAAGTTGGTGTCAAAGTTTTCTTGTAGGTGTTCTTTGAGAAACTTCACGTTTTACACCTCTTCTTAGACCAAAATATTCTTTTATAAGATTGAAAGAAATGAAAAACGTGAAAAATACAAGTCTTAGGTATCGTTATTGAAACCACCACAACTTATACAAGGAGATGAGGAAACGCTTATGGACTTCTGCTTTCCGATGGTCAAAAGGATCAACAATAGCCCACAGGATTTTTAAATAAAATATTATTTATCGATGAAACGAGGTCGCGACGGCAATTTATTTTACCCCCTCGTCCTATCCAACGACGTAGAAAAATTTGGTTTAAGTAATTTCGTACTACCATTGTGTAGTGAGGTGGAGGCCCGTAGTGCTGAAACTAGATTTCATCCATATTCAAATGTAATTCTCACGAGAAATAATTCTATTATTCAGAAGAATATTTTTATTCGTTTAAATTACCTTTAATAAAGAATGATCCTATTATATCATTTTCTATTAACCTGCCCAAACATTCACTTTTTAGGGTCTGTGGCTTCTTGACGTAAGATGCAGGTGCAGTTGCTCCAGTATCTAAAATTTTGGTGATTTTACCTCTTCACGTAAATTGAAAGTTATTGCTTCATCCGTAAATAATATGTTTAAAAATCGAACGTCGGAAAGCAAAAGTCCGTAAGCGTTTCCTCCTCTCTTTTTGTAAGTTTCTGATGGTTTTGAAAACGATAAGCCTCGTATTTTTAATGTTTTTCATTTCTTTCAATCCTCCTAAAAAAATTGGCCTAATGATGCGTATAAAGCTTTTTTTAAATTAAACCTATGAGAAAGCCTTACACCAACTTTTGAGATCGTCTAATTTCGATTTTTATAATTATTGTTATCTAAAATTAATTTACTGCATGTTGGTGTTGCAAATTAAATGGAACGCGATTTAGCATTGCTGTCAGAGGTTGTCATATAAACGAACTGTAACAATATCTTACATTTGACGTTATGTTGGCTATGTTGCGTTGTTAATGGTATTCACTGTATAAGTTTCCAAATATTAAATAAAATTATAAAATATGTCATACCCTAGAATGAAGGATTGTCTATAAAATGGCTTAAACGCCGATTTAATTGAACTGTTATTAAGGCCGTAAATATCTAAATAATTTTAATAAATTATCTTTTAAACTATAACGATTATAACTTTTATATTTTACAAATATTAAGTACAGCCCTAGTTAACATTCCTCATATTACCAATTAATTAAAATAAATTTCTATAAGCCAGAAAAAAAATGATTAAGTTCAACAAATATTTCGAGTACCTCCGTCCTTAAGTTACAACTATTCAAGCAAAAATGCTAGTATTAGTTTTTATATTTAATCAGACTTCTTATAATTACTTTATTTAGAAATGTTAAATTTTGAAAAACCTGTTTTTTATTTATAAAATTTCAATAAATTGAAAAAAAAAAACTAAAAACGTCTGTAAACAGCTCAGATAATCACAAAAAAAACAGCAAGTAAGCATTTATGCCAAAAAAATTAAAAATTTTTGTAATTTTAATAAACATCAACTAAAGCTGTAATTTGTGCCGTATAATTTGGTAATTTGGATTTAAAACTTCCTAACTTAAACGTGGAGTTGTAATTAAACCAATAGCGTTGCTAGAGGAGTGGCTTGAAGCTGGCTTGCGTTGTGGTTAAGTATATTTTGAAAAGGCGCTACCCGGGTACCTTGTCGTGGACACAAGGGTTAAAGACATAAGATTACAACAATTCTGCTGCTACTCCTACCTATAAATAAGTCAAGACGTCTATATATTATTGCTATTGTAATCTCTACCATTTATTCTATTATTCAGATGTTCCTGCTATTAGCTATTTTAAAAATAAAATTGTTTTTCAGCAATTTCATCAGGACGACTATCATATTGTACAAGACCACATAGATGTAGATAACATAAACAAGAACCTCGTAGAACAAGTACAAATTGTTGCCTACAAATACAATGATACTTTGGAAATGAAAGCTTTAAATCTGTCTTTTGTGTTTTTACAAGAGATTAAAGAAAAAATATCGGCAAGTGTTAAAAATAATTAATTTAATTTAATTCTTAAGAGTGTAACATAATTTTTTATTTTAGTTGACCTGCATAATTTTAAAATTCGTTGCTGGTGACTATAGAGCACTTCCCATCAATGTAACTTTAGATCTATGCGAGTCAGTAAAAAAAGTTGGACCTATGAATCCTTATGGTGTGCAGACAGCTCTTGCAATGTCAAATTTTCGCGGATGTCCCCTTTCTGCAGTAAAATTTAACTAATAAATGTAACAATTACAGATTATAGTAATTTTCTTGTAGAAAAAACGTTACCATGTTGAAAATTGGATTATAGACGAAGAAAAATCTCCTCCGCATTTACCTCCGGGCCAATATTCACTCAAAGTTTTTGCCTACGTCGATGACAACATTTATTTGCTAGAAGCAAGTTGGTATGGTCAACTGGTTGCTAGGAAAGGTGGTAAAAAGAAACGTAGAAGACATTAAACTGCTAATTACCTATAATACTCTACATTTCCAAATACAATCTTGTTCCTATATTTTGTATATTATGTTAGACTCAATCCCCGAATTCGCTCAATTGCCGAAATAAACGACCAATTCGAGGATTGAGCAATCGAAAATGATAAATTGCCGAAATGAGTTGTTATTTCGGCAATTGAGCATTAAATTTTAATCATTCTGCGAACTGTGAAAGATGCGTTTGCTCTACAACCGATTATTTCATCTTTTCGGCAATTGAGCAACTGAAAAATCTCCTTTTGCAGGTTGTTCAATTTTTAATTGCTCGGATGGATGCAAATTCCAAGGGATACGAATAATGATAGCTAAAATGGGCTAGTATCCTGTAACTATTAGCGCGATACGATAGCTAACGCTAAGCTACTTACCCTTTATTCTTCTCCTACCAATTTTTAAACATTTGTCGGAGAGCGATAGAGAGCAGGTAAGTAGCGTTAGCGTATCTTTAGTTATCTATCTATCTAATAGTTACAGGATCCCAGTCATGAACAGATACACCAAACATGGCTTCGTAAGAACTTCTTTGTATACTTTTATGAAGAGATCGGTTTTTCTTTAACTGCACCACAGACTAGTACACATATTGTTACTCTGTGACTGCACAAATCTTAAGCTTTTCGCCTATTTTGCTGTGTTGCTATCTTTCAGCCAGATTATTAAAATATCAAGAACATTCTGGTTTCCACTCTCCAGCGATCCTTGACTTTGGGAATGGCGCGGTTTGCCGTGAACTACTTTAGCATTGAGAATTTCTAAGACATTCTTGATTACAGTATTAGCAAATTCTTTTCCTCTATCGCTATGAAGAAGACATGGAGCATCAACAATGATAAATATGCCCATTAAATTATAATCAACCTTTTTGACTGTCTTAGTTTTTATTGGTCTAAGAAACAGGAACTTGGTAGTGATCCTCATAATTTATTATGAATTTCTCTTTTTTCTTGACCCGTTTATCCCCAGTGTCCTGGTGGGTTTTTCTAAAATTCCAATGTAAACTGTCATAGCTTATAATTATGCTTGCTCACACTGCAGTGTAATGATTTCTAATACACTCAATCTCATAACTGTGCAAATTGTACTAATTGATCACCGAAATATTATAAGAATCGGGAATCGTGCAACAGCATCTTACACAGTTCGCGAATTGATTAAAATTTTGTGGTCAGTTTCCGAAATAACAACTTAATTCGGCGATTGAGCATTTTCGATTACTCAATTCTAGGACGGCTCATTTATTTCGGCAATTGAGCGAATTCGGAGATTGAGTATAACATATATATAGAAAAAATAAATAATATGTCAGCAATAAAGAACTTTTTTAAATAATTTCTCTACGATTTGTTTCCAAAATGTCTAAAAATATGTAATAGTAAAAAATCCTTGCAAAAGTCTGTCTATGTGTAGAAAAATATCATTAGTGTCGAGGGGTTATCCACTCTTTAAAGTGAATATACAAAAATTGAGCTGTCAACGGTGGTCATCTGCAATCAATGCAGGTGACCAATTGCCACCAATTGCTCACAACAAATATGAAAAAGAAAATTTGAACCGAAATGCAAATTTTAACCATCGCTCTTAATATTTTTGGACCAAACTTGCCATATGGATTTCTTACTACTCGTATATCAGCTACAATTTTCTAAAGTTTCATACCATAACGAAGTGTGGCTAGTAAATAACGAGACTGATGCTGCTACAGATGAACTACGCATGCGCTAAAGTTGTAAAACGGACAGTTGCATAGCTTGAAGCCTTCTCTTTCGATTGACGCCCCTCCCGTGTCTATAGACATATTAATCTGGCATCTGTTTTGGCGGAAAATTAATAAGTGTTTTAAATAGAGCAACGAATTTTCGTGAAATTTCATACGAAACTTGGAAAAACCGCTACTGAAACTTATCTTTTATTAAAGGAAGTATATGGGACTGAAGATGGCCGAGAAGACGGGCACGCCCAGGTCGTTTTTCCACGTCAAAAACGGATGAAAATATGAAAATTTAAACTTCGGTTAACTATTCATGCGATTGCTGAAACTGTAGAAATTGACAAGGAATATATTTTTCATAACAATAAATTTTCGCATGCAAAAAAAGTATGCCAAAATGGTGCCTAAAATTTCACAATCGAACAAAAAGAAGAACGTTTCTAGCCAAGTATCAGATCCCAGTGTTAGATCATCCGCCTTATTCGCCTGACCTGGCACCATGTGACTTTTCTCTGTTCCTCAAGGTCAAATATGCATTAAAAGGGACAATATTTCAGACCTTTGAAGCTGTGAAAGAAAAATCGGCACACGTCATAAGCTCACAGCAGACTTCCAGCACTGTTTCAGACGATGGAAAATTTTCATGGAGCGTTGTAGGGATAGAGGAGGGGTGTATATTGAATGGGATAATAAGTAAATATGTATAAATTTAGCATAAAATGTTTTACAGCATTAGTCTCGTTATTTAATAGCCACACCTCGTACAGAATTATTTAATAAACTTTATATTTTTGAATAATTTTAAAGTTTGTCAAAAGTTAAAAGTCCAAGGGCCAAATTTTAGGAAGCGTGTCAAAATCATGAAACACGATAATCGATCAAGGCTACTTGATTTGCTATAGAAAATAGTTTTTGTCTCCTCATTGTTTCCATGATAATAATTATTGTCAAATTACCATTCAGTTCTTTTTTCTATTCTCCCAAATATTATAAATGGAGGTAATCATGAAATAACAACAGTAACAATTAAAATATTTTGAAATGAGGTACAAGTGTGAACAACTGTTGCGTTATCTTTCATTGTTGAATTTGTTGTTGATAGTTAATTATTGTTGCTCGGTAAGTTAAGTAAGATTTATATTTACAAGAGTGCTAGCAAGGTTTATGACTTTCGACCGACCATATAATATCATCTTCTGTTTTCACGCTACAAAGAGGAATTTGGATTTTTCAACTTTGCTATAATTAAAATCTTGGTGGTTTGTGAAATTAGAAACAATTGAATAACAAATGTTTACTTATTCTAATCCATTAACGCCCAGACATTTTTTTTTAAAGTCACTTAACCCTACACTAAACAAGTGAAAAATAATCCCAGCAGTGAATACGTTAGGCTTGTCAGACCTATAGTTTAATAGCACAATTTTTTTTTGCACAATTAGCACAAACAAAGTTAGAATGTTCCATAGAATTACAATTATCACATATTTTACAGTAATAACGACTTTTGTGCCTCTTCCAAAAGCAGCAATTCTTACCCTTATTTTCTATCCTATTTAAAGTAATTAGTAATCAGAATCAGTAATCAATTACATTTTCAAGGAGTAATTTGTAATTGTAATCATACGAATTTTTCACAAGTAATTCTAATCAGTATTCGTTTTTTGCGATTACAAAAACAAAACATGAGAAATTATATCAAAAGTGATCTACACTATTTTTGTTAACTAAAAGTACAAGAAAAATGAATACCATGCCAAAAATGCTTTCATTGTCAGTAATTTAATACATACAAATATAAAGAAGTTTACGTGCCGTGCCGGATACAAAAATCTTAAATTGAGACCATTTATTTGAAGAACTTATTATTAGTTACTTACATTGCAGCCCTTAATTTAGTTCAGATTTAAGTTTGAATATATAGCACTAGCAGCTCCTTATTATGGTTTTTTAATGGGATGTTGTCAACAAAATTCCAGATGAATTCAGACCGTTAATATGAGCTATTAACGATCAGTTACCTATTGGTTAATAAATCCTAAAAACAATCAATCGACGGAAAAATTATTTAGTTATCTACTATTGATGTAAATAGAAAAGTAACAAATAGAAAATAAAATAAAACAACAATCATTTATATAACTTACATTAATAACTTATTTTTAACCTTGCTAACCTAGTATTGCTATTTTATGATTTCTCACTTAACCCTTCTGTCCACGACAAGGTACCCGGGTAACTTTCGCGATTTAATTTGAATTTTTTTCCATGTTCTAAATAATTTTTTATGATAAGCTTCTATCATGTCCTAGAGCATGTTATTTTAGACCTATTTCAAATAAAAAATGTATACTAGAGGGCTGTTTTAAATGACTCCCAGGTCGTGAGACTGCCTCGCTGGTTCCTAAACCACAGCGTAGCATCGTCTTTCAAGACCATGGGGACGGCAACAAGGAGGTCTTCGTACGTCAAGCCGTAAATTGTACCTTTCTCCTCATAGGATTCGAGGAAAGAATCGCAATCTCCCTTCCCGTCGTACCGCAACTCCCATCTGCGAACGTAGTCGCTGATATGTGCGCAGCACGCGGCAGGAATGAAGGGAGCCGGCTTGAGAATAGGAACGAGTTCTGTTCCTCCGAGACGGTGTCCTGAAACATATCTGCATCCATCGCAGGGTAAAGGGTGTTTGAAAGTGCGTTGTTGCTGTTAATTGTAAAAAAGATCCCTGCTCGGGCGCCAAATGTAAATCCGATCTTAAGATCGAGTCCTCATTAAATATCCTCGGTATCACTCCAGTTGGTGATGGGAGGGTTCGTAGAAATAAACTAAGCAACAACAACACTTTCTAACCAAATAAAAATATTTATTTAAATAAAAAATTAATTAATAAAAAATAACAATGTATGTTATTACAACCGAAGATTATGTAGATTAGGTTTACAAACCAAAATAAAACTTTTTGTTTATTAAACACAAAAATAAAAAATAACGTCCTTTTGGATGTCGCTGGTTGTTATGGACACCACTCGGATTGTTGACTCCCAACGAACTCGCTCCTCGAACGTAAATGGGGACGCGTGGTTAACTTTACAGCTAAACCAGCGTTCCTCCGGATCAACAGTCGGTCCAATAAGCCCAAGACTGTAAACATGCCCCACTTAAATGATCGACAGTCGGCCAAAAGGTCAAGACTGTAATCTAGTCCTACACGGTTGGTCAAAAATCCAAAACCGTGGATCAACGACTCGTGGTGATGCACTGGAGTAGACGCGATCAGCTTAAACCCTACAGCTGCAGCTATTCCAGCCGCTGGTGCAGGGAAGCCAGACCATCAACTACCCGCAGCACAAGAGGGTCTCACTGAACACAAGAACACACGATGCACAGTGGATGCTCACGGTCGGTCACGGACTCTCCTGAAATCAATGCACGTCGAATATTTATTAATTCTCCACCACCAAGTTCCTAGCACTAATAGAACTCCCTTGTTCGATTTAACTACGATTTTCACGTATCAGAAGCAGAATCTTACGGATTCGTAACACTCTGACAGGTGTAGAAAAATGCATCGTTACAAATTTTTATTTAATAAAATTGTGTTATTTGATTGTGCTGCAATTTACAAACCTACAGCAGTCGTAAAAACAGAAACTTGATATAAACTACCTGACGGCTGCCTGCTGTGTTCGCTATTATTATAAAAAATATGAATAATTGAAATAATATCAGATCTCATGCCCAAAACTTCGAAATTATGCAACTTAAAGTAAGTTAATTGGACGATGGGAATCCGGTGGAGAATTGGCCTTTGAATTGTGTTGTAACTTACAACACAATTACGCCAAATACGCCAAAAATAGCCTTAGAATACTTATAACTTATAAGTATTCTAAGGCCATTTTACAATGGAACATTAATGTTGGAAGAAAAAATATCAACAAATAAAAAATTTATTCCCAAAAACATATCATACACGGTCTTTCGTGGGCTCTTGATCGAAATGTTTTTGCAGAATTATTGATTTCAAATTTTATTTTGATTGTTTTGTTCTTTCTGGTTCTTTCCTAATGGCTTGTATTTTTTTGACAAAAATTAGGGTAGTTTCTTTGTTTATATTCTTAAAATATTATGCTTCTGCACAGAATCATAAGCATTTTGATTTTACGGCTTTATTTCGGAAAAAATTGGCCCAAACAATTATAATCAAAATTGACTACGGTGGGCGTTTTATATTACTATTGTACTATTTTTGTTGGTATTGCCTCGTTCTAAAAATATGTTTAATACGTTTTTTAGCAATTTCATCAGGAGGACTACCATATAGTAAACGACCACATAGATATAGATGATATTAACAAGACCCACGTAGAATCAGTACAAATTGCTGCTTACAAATACAATGATACTTTGGAAATGAAGCCTATAAATATATCTATTGTGTTATTACAAGACATTAAAGAAAAAATATTGGCAAGTTTTGCAAATAATTTAATTTAATTCGTATGTGTAAAATAATTTTTATATACTTTAGTTGACATCCTCGATTTTGAAATTCGTTGCTGATGAATATAGAGCGATTCCCTTCAATCACACTATAGATCTATGTGAAGTAATAAAATTGGTGGGACATAATATGAATCCATTCGGTGTACAAACAGCTCTTGAAATGTCCAATTTTCGCGGATGCCCCATTGTAGCAGTAAAATTAAATTTTAATGATTATATACAGGGTGATTTTGAAATACACGTATATATTGATATCCACCGTAGACTATGAAAAGTTAGAGGCGTCAGCAATTTTTTTTTAGACCAAATGTTCTTCAGTCCTTAGCAAAATAGTGTTAAAGTTTGACCCGCACTGTTTGATTACTGCATGGTTTGCTCAGCAACCCGTAGTAAAAAATGTGCCTATTGGTTTATGCCAAACAAGGAGTGCTATTCTATAATTTAAATAAAATTAATTTTGGTTAACTTATTGTCAAAAAATGACACTTCCTTTAAAAAATGTTTTAATCAGCCAATAATAATAATATAATGTTAATAAATAATCGTTCCATTTTTGTAAGAACTGGTCAACGTTTTCCTTAACATTTTTTTTTCAGGAACGTTTAACTTTTTGTAATCTACGATGGGTACCAATATATACGTGTATTTCAAAATCACCCTGTATTATAACAATTACACATTTTAGTAATTTTCTTGTAGAAAAAACGTTACCATGTTGAAAATTGGATTGTGGAAGAAGAAAACTCTCCTCCGCATTTACCGCCAGGCCAATACTCACTCAAAGTTGTTGCTTACGTTGATGACAATATTTATTTGCTACAAGGTAGCTGGTATGGCTATATCGTTGCTAGGAAAGATGGAAAAAAGAAACGTAGAAATAGAAATAGAAAGCATTAAATTGTTAATTAACTCTTGTTAGAGAATATGAAACATTAAACTGCTAATTATTATTAGTATATAAATTTAAAAATATAGTATTGTAGGGATATTTTGATGGTAATTATAAAATTTGATTTTTAAGCATTTAATTAAGTAACAACAATGTTTATACATGTATCGCAAAGTACTATAGCGTGCACGTCTTCACTCGCTTCTTTACTTCGATCGACTGCCCCGTGGCTACGTCTCCCGATTCCCGATTCTTTCCTCCCACAGCTCGGCCCTCCTGATCGTCGCACGTCTCGAGCGACACGCCACTATCCTCGCCGGTCGGCCATTTCTTTAGGTTCTCAGCACACGTGGTGGTGTTGATTGGGCCCTCATGAAATCCCTGTTTTTGAACAACGTAAGTATCGTTGGGATGTACTTTCATGATTTTGTAAGGTCCAAGAAATTTCGATTTTAACTTGTTCCCTGGCCCATACTGAGTTCGTTTAATAGCCACGAAATCATTTATCTTGTATTCTTTGGGTTTGCGTCTTCTCAAATTATAAGTTCTCATATTTTCTTCTTGTACTTTGTTTATCTGAATCTTAGCTTCTTTTCTTAACTGATCTCTTTCTTCTTCAAACTTGAACTTCATTTCCTCTTCAATAACCTCTTTTATTCTTGTCTCGTTTTTATTTCTTAGTCTTGCGCCTATCAAAAGTTGGAACGGCGTGGTTTTTATACTGCGTTGGTAAGTAGAATTTAAAACTAACTGAACTTGTCCGACGTGTTTGTACCATTTTGTGCTATCGTCCATTGAAAGTTTTGTTAATACAGGTATTATTATCGAATTAATTCTCTCTATCTGCCCATTTGCTCGAGGCAGTCCTGTGGTAACTGAATGGTTCTTGATGTCTTGTTCTACGCAATAATCTTGAAATTCCTGAGAGGTAAAGGCTGTGCCTCTATCCGTTAAATGTTCTTCGGGTTCCCAAAAGTCTTCCTCTGTACCTCTAATTTAGATATCACTTCTTTTGATGTGGTCGATTTTGTGGGATATAGCCACACGAACTTAGTGAATGCATCGATGATCGCTAATATATGCTTATAATTCTTATTTGTCGACTCCAAAGGTCCTAAGTGATCCATATGATAGGTATTTAGTGGTAAGCTTTCTTTATGTAATGGATGTAGGTAACCTTCCTGTTTTCCGGATTTTCTATTAGCCAATATACAGGGTATACAGCTTAATACGACTTTTCTTATTTTTTCATCTAATTTCGGAATCCAGTATTCTTGTTTTAGTAAATCCTCCGTCTTCTTAGCCGAAAAGTGGCCATGCTCATGTGCTTTCCTAATTATTTCGTTTTGCATGTTACTCGGTACTACCAATAATTCCTGATCTTTCACTATTTTATAGAGCAAGTCGTTATTTAAGATGTAGTCTTTATGCGGCTTTTCTTTTAACACTTCTTTTAAAGCTTTTATTTCGGAATCGTTTTCTTGAGACAATTTTACGTTGTCGTGTGAACTACTCAAGTTTATATTCATAACTGGTTGTCTGCTTAACGCGTCAACATGTTGCATCCTGTTTCCTGGTCGATGTTCTATGACATAGTTGAATTCTTCGAGTAAAAGTGCCCATCTAGCTACTCGTGTAGTTAATTCTTTTTTGTCCATTGTCTTTTGGAATGCAAGACAATCGGTCACTATTTTGAACTTTGTTCCGAGCAGATATACGCGAAACTTTTTTAACGATTCTATGATGGCTAAAACTTCTAGTTCATAACTTGAATATTTCATTTCAGCATCCGTAGTCTTTTTGCTCATATAGTAAATTGGGTGTAGAAGATTATCTTCGTATGACTTCTGTAGCAATATTGCTCCGTAACCATCTTTTGAAGCATCTGTGTGCAATTCAAGTTCGCCTCCATGTTTGTATATGCTGAGCACTGGTCTTTTAGATAAAACGTTCTTTAGTTGCTCAAATGCATTCTTTTCTTCTTCTTCAAATTTAAAGGGTCTTTCGTTTTTGAGTAAATCGCTTAAAGGTTTTGCTATTATCGAATAGTACGGTATAAATTTTCTAAAATACCCTGTGAGACCCAAAAAACTTTGAATTTGTTTTGTCGACTTTAACTCAGGATAATTCATTACTGCTTTAGTTTTCAACTCCGAAGGATAAATTTTACCTTCTTCTATGTGATGCCCTAAAAATTCGACTGCTCTCTTTAAAAACTGACATTTTCTCCAGTTTATCTGTAATCCATACTCTTGAGCCTCTGATAAAACTAAGGCTAATCTTTCTATTGCTTCTTCTTCAGTCTTGGCTAATATTATTAGATCGTCCATATATAGCAATATGATGTCTTGATTATAAAGATCTCTAAATATTCGATTTATAAATCTTTGAAAAACGGATGGGGAATTGCATAATCCGAATGGGACTTTCAAAAATTGGAATTGACCCCTGTGTGTTACAAAAGAAGTAAACTTCCTACTCTGTTCTTCTACGCTTACATGAAAAAACCCATTTTTCAAATCTATTGTACTAAAAACTTTGGAATCTTGAAGTTTATCTAACTGGTCTTCGATTAAAGGTAGAGGATATCTATCCTTTATTATCTTTTTATTAATCTTTCTATAATCTATGCAAATTCTTGGAGAACCATCCTTTTTTCTGACGACAACCACTTGGCTAGCGTGTTCAGAACTACAAGGTTCTACTACTTTGTCTTCAATCCATTCATCGACTTGGCGATCAACAGTTTCTCTTTCTGCAAAAGGCAATCTTCGAGGACTGTGATAAATCGGTTCATCATCCGTAACAATAATTTTCATTTCCACATTAGTCGTCTTAGTTCGTTGTGGTTTGTATGCCTTCACAATATCTTCAAGTTTATTCTTCGTTTCTTGGCAAACATTTCCAATTTCAAGCTCGTCAATTTGTACTGCATCTATTCTTAAAACTTGCTTTTCTTCGTCGTCTTCATCTTCTTCAATTTTCTTTAATTTAACTTCGTCCCTCTTTATAGTCATTTCAATCGTTTTCAAGAATTCGTGCCCCAATATGGCTTGATCTACTCCCATTATTTTATCTTCTACTACGTAAAACTTTGTTGTAAACAGTACGCCATCTACTGTAAAATCGGAATACAAATAACCAATTGGGCGTATGTTTGACGTCCCAAAACCGCTTAATGAAACATCAGTCTCTTCTAATGCTTTTAATTTCGCTTTTTTGTAGATCTCAAAATTGATAAGGTTTACTTTACTCCCAGTATCAATTAAAGTTGTTATTTCGACGTTGTTAATCTTGATAGTTCTGCGCATACCACTCCAACCCACTGTACCGACCCTTCGAACACGCTTGTTTTCTACTATCTTTTTTTCTGATGTTGTCTTATTCATTTCGCATTCAAATGATTTATGCCCAAATTTGTTGCATCTGAAGCATTTAGCTCCCAAGTCTTTAGATTTGCAGTCATTTGATTTGTGTCCTTTCGTTCCGCAATTATAGCAAATTAACGTTCTTTGTGAATCGTTGTTTTGTCCACTATTGCTACTTTTAGCTTCAGGCTGTTGTTGGCGTGTAGGCCTATTGTTTGATTGTGGTGATTGCTTCGTTTTTATTTCGCTGTACGTCTTCAGCTTTTCTTTAAGATCGTTTAATGTTTTGGCCCCATAAAGTATTAATTTTGTTGTTTCGTCGTCCACTATTCCATCGATTACATACTGTATTAATGCTTTATTTTCAATTTTTCCACGACTTGCTATTTCCTTCATGCACAAAAAATATTCTTGCACATTTTCATTTTTCTTCAATTTGCGCTCGGACAGCATTTTATGTAGTTTCGCACTATTAACGTGTGACGAATACTCCTTTTTTAGTGCTCTCTTTAGGATTAGCCATGATTTTATTCCATTTTCGCTTTGTATAAACAATTTAGCTAATCCCCGTAACGACTTTTTGGCAAAAATAAATAGGTGTAGTTCGCTCCAACCTAATAAATCTGACATTTCTTCCATATTTTGTATCCATTTTTCCACAGGATATGAATCTGTGCCATCAAAGTGAGGAATTGTGTCTTCGACATCTTTAAAATTCATTGAGAACAGTTGTGGTCTAACAGCAGTTAAGACCTGTGAGCCTCTTTGAGAAACAGACTCGACAACTTCCTCTTCTTGTTCATCTACACTGTCTTCTTCTTCGTCGTCAACTGTAGTATCTTCCTTCAAAGTCTCCAAATCTATGAGATTTTTACAAATAAATTTAGAAAAATCATCCTCATCTACGTCTTCATAATCCAATCTAAGCACATTCAAGATCGAAATTAAATCTTGCATATCCAATTTCTCAGCGATAAATTGCAATTTTTCATTAAATTTCTCGGAATTTTCAGTAAAATCAAAACCCTCAAAATTACGTAAACGTTTTCTATTAGATCTATCACCTTCAATTTCGAAAACAAGTAAATGTAATTTTTTTATTACTTTAACGTGAGCCGCGTTTATATTATCAACAATGCCCGAAATCTGTCCTAAATTAGTCATTTTAAACGTTTATTTTAACCAATGTTATTAAAAAAGTTTCTTCTTAAAATTAAATATTTGTTACACTTTTGAACACTTTGTTATTGTTCAAATTTGAATGTCTTTAATTATCGTCTTTGGTTTTATATTACACTTCTTAAGAATTGTTTATCATTTACTAGCCGACCTCGAAGTTTAAATGAGTCTATTGTTCAAACGCGACAGTATCTAAACACGTGCAAATTCTTCTAAGTTGAAACGCGTTATTTTTACAATTTAAGATGATTTCAACAGTGAATAAAATTGAAAATTTTTACTTAGCTTTTGGTCATACGTCTCCAAGCGTCGACTGTCCTTTCCTCGTAGGCGTCTTCTAACGTCGCTTCGTCTTCTAGCGTCGTTTCGTCTATTAGCGTTGTTGCGTCTTCTAGCGTCTTCTAGCGTCGTTTCGTCTTCTAGCGTCTTCTAGCGTCTTCTAGCGTCGTTGCGTCACTATAACTCACTTTCACTTCGTTTACTTAAATGCACTATCATCCCGACGAGCCCCCAAGTTGTAGGGATATTTTGATGGTAATTATAAAATTTGATTTTTAAGCATTTAATTAAGTAACAACAATGTTTATACATGTATCGCAAAGTACTATAGCGTGCACGTCTTCACTCGCTTCTTTACTTCGATCGACTGCCCCGTGGCTACGTCTCCCGATTCCCGATTCTTTCCTCCCACAGTATTGTTCGTATACCTACTAGTAGGGAAGAGTGGGGTATAATGATCCCTCTAAGAAAGAATGTCTCATAGAGGAACTAAAGTAAGTGTTAAAAAGCGGATCTTTTTATAAAAGAAAGAGTATAGTTTACTTAAACTCTTGGCAAGGTCACCTGGGTTAATTGATTAAAGAGCTTTTGTAGAAATAGACAACGCCCACCCAGCAAAAGGATCATTTTACCGCAAAGGTGAGGGTAAAATAATCCTTTCAATCGGGTAAAACGATCCCACACTGAATAAGAGTATCTACCTACCTATTTGTGATTGAGTTTCATAATTATAAGCATAACAACATTTTAGGTAAGGCTTATTAGTAAAGTTATGTTTTTACACATTTAAAAAATGTTGTGAAACAATACCTTAAGAGTAGGGTAAAATGATCCTGGGATCATTAAGAACTTCCAACAGGGGATCGTTTTACCCCAAATGCGCTTAGTGGATTTAATTTTAAACCTACAAATTTTCAGTGAGGAAATACGCGTGTAATTATCTAAGGTTTTTAAAGTCCAAATAAACCATAACACGTTGAACATACATCCGATTCAATAAATAACAACACTTAGGTTTATTACAGAATTTAAAAAGCTCTTACCTTATATCAATCAATGAAAAAACAAACAAATGAAAATAAAACCGTAATACGAAAGTCTAAGAACTTACTACATGAACTGCACGTAAGTGTAAACAACTTGAACTATGACATTCTGCCACGGCAACCTAGATGACACCTTTGGTTTTCTTAATAATAGGGGGGATCATTTTATCTGAAGGGATCATTATACCCCACTCTCCCCTATACAAGTGCGACAAGACAGCTTTTTGTCCCGCAATGTCAGAGTGCGACAAAAGCCCACGCGTATACTGCTGCTTTGGGAACGTATGCGTTATGTTGAGGTGAAAGACTAAAAAATTATTTATGGCTACCCTGTATATTTTTGAATGGTTTTAAACGTTGTAATATATCGTACGAAAAAAGTCTTGTTATGGCTAAATTATACGAAGCGTATCAAAAATCATTAAACTCTGCAAACGATCATTAGGTATAAGGTTTTGTAGAAAATCGCTTTTGTGTCATCATTGTTTTAGTGATAACAATTTATTGTCTAATGACATTTTTATTTTTTTTGTTCTATTTTAACAAAATTATTATATTATAAACGGACGTAATTATGGAATAACAACAGTTCTAGTTGAAGTATTTTAAAATGAAACACAAATTTGTACCATTGCGTTATCTTTCTTTATTGTTGAATTTGTTGTTCATAATTACTAATTATTCCAGTATGGTAAGATAAGTTTACATTAATTTACAAAAGTGCTAGCAATATTTTGAATTTCGCGCCACTCGACTATTGGGACGAACATCTTCTGTTTCATGCTACAAAGAGAAACGTTGATTTTTCAATTATTCTTATTAGGCAAATCAACATCTCGGTGATTTGTAGAATTAGAAACAAGTGAAAAACGAATTTTTAGTTTTTTTAACCGTTCGAGTACCAATAAAAAAACCATGCGGGAAGTACTAGCCGGGTCCGATGGACCCGTGTGTAAATTAAACGTAATAAAAATTTATTTTTAATAATTTCTTTTTATTGTCGCTTTTATACACTTATTTTGTTTATCTGTTGATAAAAAAAATTGCTATATCATTTGAACCCTTTTTGAATTTCGTTTATTTCACTATCAAAATTTTATCACTATCAAAATTTATTTCTACATATACATTATGTAAAATGATACTGCACTTTTGGTTAATGGAATAGAAATTCGGCACATAGTTTACTGAATTCATATAGGGTAATTTTGTCTAATGAGAATAAAAGAAATTGATGGGGGCTGCTCAGTAAACCCCCTTTAATGCGAGCTATACACGGCGAATACCTCAGCTACGTTGCATTTATTCTTATAAAATGGAATAAAACTCGACATTCTGCACATAATAGTTTACAGGAACCATAGTGAGCAATTTTGTTCAATAAGACCAAAGAAATATTCGAGGGGGCGCAGCACACCCTCTTTTTTCAAAATATGATATTTATTGCCTTACTTTCTTGTAAAAAAATTTGATTTTGGCCGTTTTTTGTCGTGAGAAGTATTATTAACCTACATTTTAAAGGTGTTGAATTGATCTGTGACCATTTGGAATTCATCTGAGCAACTCCATGGGCTTAAAATCGCCATTTTTGTCTTTTAAAAAAGTAATCTTTCAAAAATCTTTAAATCACGCCAGTAAGGCATTGTTCATCAGCATTTTTTTTATCTCATCTTACAGAATATGGTTCCAGTAAACTATTTACCAAGTTTCATTTCATTATCCAAAAGTGCAGTATCATTTAACCCTCCATCCAACGGGTGGGTCTAGAATCACACGAGCCAACGGGTGAAGCCTGTTACGCTTACTTTATATCTATAGCTAAAAAATAGTAAGGGTGCAAGAATTGCACTGAAATTTTTTTAATTGAAAATCTACCTTATTCTTCATTATTTTACAGAAGAATTAAAGCGTAGGTCCTTTTGTTAGTTATTATTTTTTAATTTTAAATTTTTCATCCTTTTTTGACATTTTTTATTGAAAACTGTTTTTTATGGACATTGAAGGAAAATAAAGTTGATTATCATAATACATATTTAGTATATTGATCAAATAAGCAGAAAATTACAAAAAAATTAAATTATAAAATTCTCAACACAAACTGCAAGGGCCTAAACTTCACTGAAATAGCAGGCTTCAATGTACTAAATACATAACCAAGCCTTACAAAACTGGAAAAATAATAAGAATTTTTGCTTATGTTGCACTTGTCACTTAAACAAAAAATTTACAAACAAGCATTGAAACTTAAAACCAATTATTTTTTATGGTCTGCAGATAAATTTTGCGCTTAAATAATGCTTTATAACAAAATAATCGGTTATCACAAAGTTACACGAACCTACGGGTGAAGCCTGTCACAACAAACTGTGTCCTAGAGGATTCATTTTTTGAAAAAATTTGAAAAGCAAATGCTGATGATATGAGTTATTACAAGTTAAGAAGGTAGATAGAATATTACAGTAAAAAGTATTTCTTTTTTTAAGTTACAGACAATTTTCACTTTTGCTTGCACTCACAGGCTTCACCCGTTGAATGGAGGGTTAACTGCACCCGTTTCAGAAAAGGGTTTTTACAACGCCAAAGAGGAAAATAACGGTTTTGAACTAAAGGGATGCTCAAAATAATTCAGTATGGTCACAAATCGTTTCAGCAGCCCCGAAATATACAGATTTTTAAAAAAAACTGAAAAAACGGTAATTACATTAACTATAATGTACGGGTCTTTCGGACGCGGCTCCTTTTTTTATTTCCTAGAGAAAGAAGTTAATTAAATGTAAAATATCACAAATAGTTATTCAAAATAGGAGGTTAGAAAAAGTTCCACATAAAAAACTCATAATTTTCAAATTTGAATGAGAAAAACTAAATGTAAAGTGCGATTCGGGTCCGATGGACCCAGCTGGTAATGTAGATGTTAAAAACAAGAGCAATTCAAGTTCCAACGTTGTATTCGCTGTTATTTGTTTTATTGATCAATTTTGTCCGATGGGACCATTCGAAGGGGTCGCTGTACAATGTCCTACAGTACACCTCCTTTTATTTAAAATACCATATTAGCCTTATTTTTTTGGGAATCAATCTATGACCATGCCGAATCCGTTTAAGCATCCCTTAGGAACAAAAATCGTTATTTTCCTACTTGGCGTTGTTCAGAAGGATTCGTCATTGTGGCAGATTTCAAAAAAGCGTTCGATACGTTTTTCAGCAATTTCATCAGGAGGACTATCGTATTGTGCAAGACCACGTCGCTGTAGATAATATAAACAAGAGCCACGTAGAACAAGCACAAGTTGTTGCCTACCAATACAATAATACATTGGAAATGAAAGCTTTGAATTTCTCTTTTGTGTTTTTACAGGACATTAAAGAAAAGATATCGGTAAGTTTTACAAATAATTTATTTCGCAAGTGTAACGTAGGTATTTTTATGTAATTTAGTTGACGGCCAAGATTTTGAAATTTGTTGCTGATGAATATAGAGCACTTCCCATGAATATGACTTTAGATCTATGTGATGCAGTAAAAATGGTGGGAAATAGTATAAATCCATTTGGTGTACAAACAGCTCTTGCAATGTCAAACTTTCGCGGATGCCCCCTCTCTGCAGTAAAATTAAATTTTAATCAATACAAAAATTACAAATTTTATTATTTTTCTTGTAGAACAAACGTTATCATGTGGAAAATTGGATTATAGACGAAGAAAACTCTCCTCCGCATTTACCTCCTGGCCAATATTCACTTAAACTTTTTGCTTACGTTGATGATAATATTTATTTGCTGGAAGGTAGCTGGTATGGTAAACTAGTTGCTAGAAAAGCTGGCAAAAAGAATCGTAGGAAACATTAAATTGTATTTAATAGTAGTATATTGTTTTATAAGGAGCGAAAGTGACACTTTTTTCTGCGAGTTAGTCGATTAAGTTAGACGAAACGAAGTTGAGTCGGACAACTGACGAGTCAAAAAAAGTACTTTTACTCCACATGAAACATTATTTTAATTCTTCAATCGTAAAAATTAATTTGAAAATTAAAATTTAATTAAAAGCGCCATCTCTTGTCAATTACTTGTAGGTTAGTTGTCAAATAATTTTTTTAAAGTTTAACTTGTAAAAACAAACTAATCGTTAAACGCAACGAGCAAATTAATTACAAAAGACAATTTAAAAAAATATTAACTTTAAACAAAATCAATTGTTGATGTCATACCTTCGAAATAGATCATCCTGTATAAATTATTTTTTTATCAAAAAATGCACAATTAAAAATCTAAATCGACGTTTCCGAGTTTTGTTTAATTTAAACATTTTTATACGCAGAGGTAATAGCTATATTCCTTCCTTTATACAGCATCGACACTCTGTATAATATAATAAAACAAAAAGGCGGGATGCAAATTTAAAGTACTAAAGTTTAAAAGGGTATATATTTGAGTTATTTATTTTACTTTTAGTAGGTATTGAATTTTTCAGACTTTTATGTATAAGGATTTTGTCGGTTTTTATACAATCACGTATTTCAAATTCGATTCCTTCTTTCTTTATTGTTTTTTTGAGATATTGACACTGTAAACAAAGGCAAATTGCTTTTGTGCAAATACCTATTCAACCATAACAAGAGATTATGTCTTATAGAGCGTCTACAATAAATTTTTTACTATTATTAGACCAAAAAAAATTTTTTTAGAACATTCGTTTTTACATACGAAGCGTTCTGTTTTATTCGTTTTGAGGTGCGTGAAGTTAGTACTGCCATTTTGAACACAAAAACCAAAAGTGGTATCTTATTTTTGTGCTTTTGATTGCACCTATTTTTAATTTTTGTGTTCTTTTTTAAACTCAAACACATTAATGCGTGACGTCACACTTGGTAGATTAAGTTTGGTAGATCATCACGATATTTCACGAACTGTTTCTTTGACTTATTTTAAGTAGACAAAATCTTACAAATTATTATCCACGATCAAGATATTAAGATATTAAGATAAGAAAAGCGGTTTTTAAGGCACTAAGGTTCATTTGTACCAGTTCCAGTTAAATTTAAGTTGTAGTTAAACTAGTCGTTGCTTAGGATACGCCCGTTAACAAGTCTACTGGAGAATAAATTTATGTTGTAGTTAGTACTTAAGGGAAACCGGTGCAAAAGGCACTAAAGTTTGACATAAAAAATTTTTCGAAATTCGAAAGTGTTGGTGCCAACTTCATACTTGGCAAAAATCCATTTGCTAATAACTCAAAAACCGTTAAAGATATAAAAGCGGTCTTTAAGAGGGCACTAAGCTCGTAAGCTAAATTAGCTTACTTATTTCAGAATAAATGAAGAAAACATTTTTTGACAAACTCTTAACTTATTTGGATTTGTTTTTTAGCCAAATCTAATACATGAAAAGTCTCTCAATTGGGCTAGAATTTTTCGGTATTAAATCCCAAACAATTCCTTATCATAACTTTTTTCTATCCGTTGATTACAACTCGAGTTATTTCCTACCGATCTTAACCAAATTTAAAAAAAAAAATTTATAATAAAAAATGTGAAAAAATTTTTGAAATCGGGTAAAGATAAAAAATTTTCCACCACTTTTAAAATTTTTGCATTACCTTAGTTACCAGGGTTGTTTGTTACTATTATCATAGTTACCATATTTTAAATGTTTCTGTTACCATAGCAACCACATTTCAATTGTTTTTGTTACAATAGTTACCATGTTTTAAAATGTTCCGTTACCATATCAACCACATTTCAATTGTTTTTGTTACCATAGTTACCATGTTTTAAATGTTTCCGTTACCATAGCAACCACATTTCAATTGTTTTGTTACAATAGTTATCAAATGTCATTTGTATGTCATTGTATGTCATTTGATCTGTCATCTCTTCCGCCAAAAGTTAAATATGTCTTTTTATAGTCATCAAATATAAGTTTGGTGTTACAGTGGGTTATTGGAGATGATATGTCATTTGACCTGTCATCTCATGTGTAAAAATTTAAATATGTCTTTTAATAGCCGTTAGTATTTGCCCGGGTGAAGCCGAGTTCATAGTTAGTTAGTAGTATAATAATCATTATAGCACTAATTATTATAGTAAACATCGTCACCTCTTCAAAGGACGAAACTCCCAAAATTGGGTATGAATTTCGAAAATACACTTTTTCAGATATTTTTGTAATTATCTAGAAAACTATGTAGTCAGCGAAAAAGTGTAAAGAGACAAAAATTTAAGCCTATAAAAAATCACTCAATTTTTATAGAAACTCAAAAATTATAAATGTATTTATTAAATAGTTACAGCCCTCCAAACTTTTACAATTTTGCCTAAAAATTTTAGAGTTTCATTCTCTAAATTCGAAGAGCTGCAACTTTTTTATAAAAGTACTTGCCGATTTTTTTTATTAACGATATCAAATGTGCCCAAATTTTAATTTATAACCCTCTCTTTGTAAATTAACCCTAATTTAAAATTTATGTACAAAGTTCGACAATTGGAATTGATATATTTCGTGTTGCACTTGCAATTTACCTAAATTGCACATTAAGATATTTAATATAAAGTACTATAACTCACTATTTCAAATGCAATTTCTTCAACTCATTAACTTGTACTCTAATTCGCAAGTTGAAACTCTTAAAGAGAGAGAGAGCAAATTAAAAAAAAATAATACGAAAAACAAGTTGTTAGAATTTAATCTCGCTTTAAAGTTTATGTTTTTCATTAAAATTAACTTCATCTATTATGTAAACTTCTTAAATAGACATGTAAAGTGTTTTAATCGATTTTTAGTTTAAATATCTCCTTATTTGCTCTAACTCCTCCGTTACTTAATTTGAAAACGATGAAAACAGCTAAATATGTTTGGAAAATAAACACGAACAAAATTTCTGTTTCTCTATCTAGTTTACTGTCATTAAAAGCTGCTGTAGAGAACTTTTTTTGAAATAAGTCGAGTTGGTTGACGTTTAAAAATGGCTTTTGATGAAATTATATACAATAAATTGCGGGGATTATAAATGAATCAAGTTTTTGAAAAGTTTGGGTAAATTACAATTATTATTGATGACTTGAAATTAACTAACGAATGGTTTAATTTAAATTAATTAGTTTAATCGTAGTATGTATATATTCACGCAGATTTACGCAATTTACGTAAGCCGTGCTTCAGAGGCCCGGTACAAATATACAGCAATACAAATTTCTGCTGGCGAGCAGTGGGAATGCGCACTGAATTGGTATTTATCTCCACCAACGCAATAGTAATCGTATATAAATTATTAAAGAGGCGTGGCTAAGTCTGCGCAAACTTATGTCTACCGCTCACCAGCATAAATCTGTATTGCGATATGTTTTATGTGTATTGATTGCGTAAACTTAACGAATTTTTAAAAAATTCGCCAGTATTAAATAATGTAAGGGCTTCAAACGCCAGCTTTGTGTCAATTCAGGGCATCCAGCAGATAAACATTTTTAAAAGTTAATACAGGCTGATTGAAATTGCTGTGCGCCAGGAAATATCGCTTATCGTAAGAGATAAAGCATAGGTTTGAATTTGGCAAGGTTGTATCTTGTACTGATTAATAATCTAAACATTTAAAACGTCTTAGCGCATTTTCCCGAAGAGTAAAAAAATTTAAAAATCTCGTACCTATTTGCAGTTTCTGGATTACGAAAATTAAAAAATATATTGTTTGTAATTGCTCTTGTGTGTTTAATGCTTTAAAATTAATAAAAAGCCTTATCTATATGCCCATGACTTTTTGCACAACATGTCCCGAGTTGTTCTCTAACTTGCTTTTCTTCTCCGTCTTCTTCATTAGAATATTCCCCAGATAATAATTAATACATCTCCTTCTAATTCACTCTTAGACTATCTTGAACTGTGCCTCATCCGTTACCTTCTGTATAATCTAGTACTGTCACTTTTTTCTCATCAGTTCCGGAATTCGACCTATTATGCGGGCCATTCACATTCGGACTTGCCTTGAAGCAGACCTGCAGGCCAACAGTGTGCGCGCAAAAGTGAAGTGGTACTCCACCACACACGATTCAGGTAAATACGAAAGTATCGTGCACACACTGCGTGCACACACGTGCACATTTGTGTGCACACACTGTTGGCCTGCAGGGCCAATTTTTTAATTTCTTGGGCTTTTTAATTTCTTGGACTCTGGGTCTTCTACGCAGATCTAAACCACAGCTAGCAGTTTTTTTCAATTCTGTGTCTGTAAAGCGAATGGAAATCCATAGTCAAAATTACTTTTGTGACCATGGGTAATTCTTCCAAATTCTTCGACTAGGTGTCTGCAGCTATGCAGACCTTGACCAAAGTTATCATTTTTTTTCAATTCATTGGCCGCATGCGCACAGCCTTAATTTCAGGATTTCGGCTATGCGCATGCGCTAAATGAGTTTAGCAAATCAGTAAAAATTGTATTCAAAATATACGCTTTCTTGGAACAATTCTAGAAAGTTTCAGTTTTTTACTACTTGTTTTACGGTTTGAGAAAATAAAAACATAGAGTTAAATGGAATTTTCTAGTTTAAATAACGACCCTCCAGTGGCACGGGTTAATATTGAGCTAGAGCGGCGAAACTTGGGGTATATGTTTTTTTCATCACTTAGAATCAAAATATGCTTCAAGAGCAAAACATATCTCCAAAAGCCGAAATAACGGACACCCTATAAGACCAAAGATAAAATTTCTAAACTCTTCAACTTTGTGTCTACTACGCAGACTTAGACCGAAGCTAGCATTTATTTAAATTCTTTGTGTGTAACGCGAACGGAGGGCAAAAGTCAAAGTTGTTTTCCTTATTTGACTGTTACCCAAACCATAGACAAATCTTTTAATTTCTAAGACTCTGTGTCTGCTACGCAGATCTAGACCACAGCTAGCAATTTTTCAATTCTGTGTCTATAACGTGAGCGAAAATCTAGAGTCAAAATCACTTTTGTGACCATTGGTAAAATTTCCAAATTCTTCGACTCTGTGTCTGCTACGCAGACTTAGACCAAAGCTAGGAATTTTATTAATTCTGAGTCTATAACGCGAACGGAAGGCAAAAGTCAAAGTTGCTTTCCTTGTTTGACTGTTACCCAAACCATAGACAAATCTTTTAATTTCTAAGACTCTGTGTCTGCTACGCAGATCTAGACCACAGCTAGCAATTTTTCAATTCTGTGTCTATAACGTGAGCGAAAATCTAGAGTCAAAATCACTTTTGTGACCATTGGTAAAATTTCCAAATTCTTCGACTCTGTGTCTGCTACGCAGACTTAGACCAAAGCTAGGAATTTTATTAATTCTGAGTCTATAACGCGAACGGAAGGCAAAAGTCAAAGTTGCTTTCCTTGTTTGACTGTTACCCAAACCATAGACAAATCTTTTAATTTCTAAGACTCTGTGTCTGCTACGCAGATCTAGACCACAGCTAGCAATTTTTCAATTCTGTGTCTATAACGTGAGCGAAAATCTAGAGTCAAAATCACTTTTGTGACCATTGGTAAAATTTCCAAATTCTTCGACTCTGTGTCTGCTACGCAGACTTAGACCAAAGCTAGGAATTTTATTAATTCTGAGTCTATAACGCGAACGGAAGGCAAAAGTCAAAGTTGCTTTCCTTGTTTGACTGTTACCCAAACCATAGACAAATCTTTTAATTTCTAAGACTCTGTGTCTGCTACGCAGATCTAGACCACAGCTAGCAATTTTTCAATTCTGTGTCTATAACGTGAGCGAAAATCTAGAGTCAAAATCACTTTTGTGACCATTGGTAAAATTTCCAAATTCTTCGACTCTGTGTCTGCTACGCAGACTTAGACCAAAGCTAGGAATTTTTTTAATTCTGTGTCTATAACGCGAACGGAGGGCAAAAGTCAAAGTTGTTTTCTTTATTTGACTGTTACCCAAACCATAGACAAATTTTTAATTTCTAAGACTCTGAGTCTGCTACGCAGATCTAGACCACAGCTAGCAATTTTTCAATTCTGTGTCTATAACTTGAGCGAAAATCCAGAGCCAAAATCACTTGTGTGACCATGGGTAAAATTTCCAAATTTTTCGACTCTGTGTCTGCTACGCAGACTTAGACCAAAGCTAGGAATTTTTTTAATTCTGTGTCTATAACGCGAACGGAGGGCCAAAGTCAAACTTGTTTTCTTTATTTGACTGTTACCCAAACCATAGACAAATTTTTAATTTCTTAGACTCTGTGTCTGCTACGCAGATCTAGCCCACAGCTAGCAATTTTTCAATTCTGTGTCTATAACTTGAGCGAAAATCCAGAGTCAAAATCACTTGTGTGACCATGGGTAAAATTTCCAAATTCTTCGACTCTGTGTCTGCTACGCAGACTTAGACCAAAGCTAGGAATTTTTTTAATTCTGTGTCTATAACGCGAACGGAGGGCAAAAGTCAAAGTTGTTTTCTTTATTTGACTGTTACCCAAACCATAGACAAATTTTTAATTTCTAAGACTCTGTGTCTGCTACGCAGATCTAGACCACAGCTAGCAATTTTTCAATTCTGTGTCTATAACTTGAGCGAAAATCCAGAGTCAAAATCACTTGTGTGACCATGGGTAAAATTTCCAATTTCTTCGACTCTGTGTCTGCTACGCAGACCTAGACCAAAGCTAGGAATTTTTTAAATTCTGTGTCTATAACGCGAACGGAGAGCAAAAGTCAAACTTGTTTTCTTTATTTGACTGTTACCCAAACCATAGACAAATCTTTTAATTTCTAAGACTCTGTGTCTGCTACGCAGATCTAGACCACAGCTAGGAATTTTTTTAATTCTGTGTCTATAACACGAACGGAGGGCAAAAGTCAAAGTTGCTTTCCTTATTTGACTGTTACCCAAACCATAGACAAATCTTTTAATTTCTAAGACTCTGTGTCTGCTACGCAGATCTAGACCACAGCTAGCAATTTTTCAATTCTGTGTCTATAACCTGAGCGAAAATCCAGAGTCAAAATCACTTGGGTGACCATGGGTAAAATTTCCAAATTCTTCTACTCTGTATCTGCCACGCAGACCTAGACCAAAGCTAGGAATTTTTTTAATTCTGTGTCTATAACGCGAACGGAGGGCAAAAGTCAAACTTGTTTTCTTTATTTGACTGTTACCCAAACCATAGACAAATTTTTAATTTCTAAGACTCTGTGTCTGCTACGCAGATCTAGACCACAGCTAGCAATTTTTCAATTCTGTGTCTATAACTTGAGCGAAAATCCAGAGTCAAAATCACTTGTGTGACCATGGGTAAAATTTCCAAATTCTTCGACTCTGTGTCTGCTACGCAGACTTAGACCAAAGCTAGGAATTTTTTTAATTCTGTGTCTATAACGCGAACGGAGGGCAAAAGTCAAAGTTGTTTTCTTTATTTGACTGTTACCCAAACCATAGACAAATCTTTTAATTTCTAAGACTCTGTGTCTGCTACGCAGATCTAGACCACAGCTAGGAATTTTTTTAATTCTGTGTCTATAACGCGAACGGAGGGCAAAAGTCAAACTTATTTTCTTTATTTGACTGTTACCCAAACCATAGACAAATCTTTTAATTTCTAAGACTCTGTGTCTGCTACGCAGATCTAGACCACAGCTAGGAATTTTTTTAATTCTGTGTCTATAACACGAACGGAGGGCAAAAGTCAAAGTAGCTTTCCTTATTTGACTGTTACCCAAACCATAGACAAATCTTTTAATTTCTAAGACTCTGTGTCTGCTACGCAGATCTAGACCACAGCTAGCAATTTTTCAATTCTGTGTCTATAACCTGAGCGAAAATCCAGAGTCAAAATCACTTGTGTGACCATGGGTAATGGTAATTGTATTCAAAATATACGCTTTCTTGGAACAATTCTAGAAAGTTTCAGTTTTTTACTACTTGTTTTACGGTTTGAGAAAATAAAAACATAGAGTTAAATGGAATTTTCTAGGTTAAATAACGACCCTCCAGTGGCACGGGTTAATATTGAGCTAGAGCGGCGAAACTTGGGGTATATGTTTTTTTCATCACTTAGAATCAAAATATGCTTCAAGAGCAAAACATATCTCCAAAAGCCGAAATAACGGACACCCTATAAGACCAAAGATAAAATTTCTAAACTCTTCAACTTTGTGTCTACTACGCAGACTTAGACCGAAGCTAGCATTTATTTAAATTCTTTGTGTGTAACGCGAACGGAGGGCAAAAGTCAAAGTTGTTTTCCTTATTTGACTGTTACCCAAACCATAGACAAATCTTTTAATTTCTAAGACTCTGTGTCTGCTACGCAGATCTAGACCACAGCTAGCAATTTTTCAATTCTGTGTCTATAACGTGAGCGAAAATCTAGAGTCAAAATCACTTTTGTGACCGTGGGTAAAATTTCCAAATTCTTCGACTCTGTGTCTGCTACGCAGACCTAGACCAAAGCTAGGAATTTTTTTAATTCTGTGTCTATAACGCGAACGGAAGGCAAAACTCAAAGTTGCTTTCCTTATTTGACTGTTACCCAAACCATAGACAAATCTTTTAATTTCTAAGACTCTGTGTCTGCTACGCAGATCTAGACCACGCTAGCAATTTTTCAATTCTGCGTCTATAACGTGAGCGAAAATCCAGAGTCAAAATCACTTTTGTGACCATGGATAAAATTTCCAAATTCTTCGACTCTGTGTCTGCTACACAGACCTAGACCAAAGCTAGGAATTTTTTTAATTCTGTGTCTATAACACGAACGAGCAAAAGTCAAAGTTGTGTTCCTTATTTGACTGTTACCCAAACCATAGACAAATCTTTTAATTTCTTAGACTCCGTGTCTGCTACGCAGATCTAGACCACGCTAGCAATTTTTTAATTCTGTGTCTATAACGCGAACGGAAGGCAAAAGTCAAAGTTGCTTTCCTTATTTGACTGTTACCCAAACCATAGACAAATCTTTTAATTTCTAAGACTCTGGGTCTGCTACGCAGATCTAGACCACGCTAGCAATTTTTCAATTCTGCGTCTATAACGTGAGCGAAAATCCAGAGTCAAAATCACTTTTGTGACCATGGATAAAATTTCCAAATTCTTCGACTCTGTGTCTGCTACACAGACCTAGACCAAAGCTAGGAATTTTTTTAATTCTGTGTCTATAACACGAACGAGCAAAAGTCAAAGTTGTGTTCCTTATTTGACTGTTACCCAAACCATAGACAAATCTTTTAATTTCTTAGACTCCGTGTCTGCTACGCAGATCTAGACCACGCTAGCAATTTTTCAATTCTGTGTCTATAACGCGAACGGAAGGCAAAAGTCAAAGTTGCTTTCCTTATTTGACTGTTACCCAAACCATAGACAAATCTTTTAATTTCTAAGACTCTGTGTCTGCTACGCAGATCTAGACCACAGCTAGAAATTTTTCAATTCTGTGTCTATAACGTGAGCGAAAATCCAGAGTCAAAATCACTTTTGTGACCATGGGTAAAATTTCCAAATTCTTCGACTCTGTGTCTGCTACACAGACCTAGACCAAAGCTAGGAATTTTTCAATTCTGTGTCTATAACGCGAACGGAAGGCAAAAGTCAAAGTTGCTTTCCTTATTTTACTGTTACCCAAACCATAGACAAATCTTTTAATTTCTAAGACTCTGTGTCTGCTACGCAGATCTAGACCACAGCTAGAAATTTTTCAATTCTGTGTCTATAACGTGAGCGAAAATCCAGAGTCAAAATCACTTTTGTGACCATGGGTAAAATTTCCAAATTCTTCGACTCTGTGTCTGCTACGCAGACCTAGACCAAAGCTAGGAATTTTTTTAGTTCTGTGTCTATAACGCGAACGGAAGGCAAAAGTCAAAGTTGCTTTCCTTATTTGACTGTTACCCAAACCATAGACAAATCTTTTAATTTCTAAGACTCTGGGTCTGCTACGCAGATCTAGACCACGCTAGCAATTTTTCAATTCTGCGTCTATAACGTGAGCGAAAATCCAGAGTCAAAATCACTTTTGTGACCATGGGTAAAATTTCCAAATTCTTCGACTCTGTGTCTGCTACACAGACCTAGACCAAAGCTAGGAATTTTTTTAATTCTGTGTCTATAACACGAACGAGCAAAAGTCAAAGTTGTGTTCCTTATTTGACTGTTACCCAAACCATAGACAAATCTTTTAATTTCTAAGACCCTGGGTCTGCTACGCAGATCTAGACCACGCTAGCAATTTTTCAATTCTGCGTCTATAACGTGAGCGAAAATCCAGAGTCAAAATCACGTTTGTGACCATGGGTAAAATTTCCAAATTCTTCGACTCTGTGTCTGCTACACAGACCTAGACCAAAGCTAGGAATTTTTTTAATTCTGTGTCTATAACACAAACGAGCAAAAGTCAAAGTTGTTTTCCTTATTTGACTGTTACCAAAACCATAGACAAATCTTTTAATTTCTAAGACTCTGTGTCTGCTACGCAGATCTAGACCACAGCTAGAAATTTTTCAATTCTGTGTCTATAAGGTGAGCGAAAATCCAGAGTCAAAATCACTTTTGTGACCATGGGTAAAATTTCCAAATTCTTCGACTCTGTGTCTGCTACACAGACCTAGACCAAAGTTAGGAATTTTTTTAATTCTGTGTCTATAACACGAACGAGCAAAAGTCAAAGTTGTTTTCCTTATTTGACTGTTACCAAAACCATAGACAAATCTTTTAATTTCTAAGACTCTGTGTCTGCTACGCAGATCTAGACCACAGCTAGAAATTTTTCAATTCTGTGTCTATAAGGTGAGCGAAAATCCAGAGTCAA
The DNA here is from genome assembly GCA_963924605.1 of Malthinus seriepunctatus. NCBI lineage: Eukaryota > Metazoa > Arthropoda > Insecta > Coleoptera > Cantharidae > Malthinus > Malthinus seriepunctatus. The sequence goes on from OZ004604.1 coordinate 21,200,207, forward strand.
AATCACTTTTGTGGCCATGGGTAAAATTTCCAAATTCTTCAACTCTGTGTCTGCTACGCAGACCTACACCAAAGCTAGGAATTTTTTTAGTTCTGTGTCTATAACGCGAACGGAAGGCAAAAGTCAAAGTTGCTTTCCTTATTTGACTGTTACCCAAACCATAGACAAATCTTTTAATTTCTAAGACTCTGGGTCTGCTACGCAGATCTAGACCACGCTAGCAATTTTTCAATTCTGCGTCTATAACGTGAGCGAAAATCCAGAGTCAAAATCACTTTTGTGACCATGGGTAAAATTTCCAAATTCTTCGACTCTGTGTCTGCTACACAGACCTAGACCAAAGCTAGGAATTTTTTTAATTCTGTGTCTATAACACGAACGAGCAAAAGTCAAAGTTGTGTTCCTTATTTGACTGTTACCCAAACCATAGACAAATCTTTTAATTTCTAAGACCCTGGGTCTGCTACGCAGATCTAGACCACGCTAGCAATTTTTCAATTCTGCGTCTATAACGTGAGCGAAAATCCAGAGTCAAAATCACGTTTGTGACCATGGGTAAAATTTCCAAATTCTTCGACTCTGTGTCTGCTACACAGACCTAGACCAAAGCTAGGAATTTTTTTAATTCTGTGTCTATAACACAAACGAGCAAAAGTCAAAGTTGTTTTCCTTATTTGACTGTTACCAAAACCATAGACAAATCTTTTAATTTCTAAGACTCTGTGTCTGCTACGCAGATCTAGACCACAGCTAGAAATTTTTCAATTCTGTGTCTATAAGGTGAGCGAAAATCCAGAGTCAAAATCACTTTTGTGACCATGGGTAAAATTTCCAAATTCTTCGACTCTGTGTCTGCTACACAGACCTAGACCAAAGTTAGGAATTTTTTTAATTCTGTGTCTATAACACGAACGAGCAAAAGTCAAAGTTGTTTTCCTTATTTGACTGTTACCCAAACCATAGACAAATCTTTTAATTTCTTAGACTCCGTGTCTGCTACGCAGATCTAGACCACGCTAGCAATTTTTTAATTCTGTGTCTATAACGCGAACGGAAGGCAAAAGTCAAAGTTGCTTTCCTTATTTGACTGTTACCCAAACCATAGACAAATCTTTTAATTTCTAAGACTCTGGGTCTGCTACGCAGATCTAGACCACGCTAGCAATTTTTCAATTCTGCGTCTATAACGTGAGCGAAAATCCAGAGTCAAAATCACTTTTGTGACCATGGATAAAATTTCCAAATTCTTCGACTCTGTGTCTGCTACACAGACCTAGACCAAAGCTAGGAATTTTTTTAATTCTGTGTCTATAACACGAACGAGCAAAAGTCAAAGTTGTGTTCCTTATTTGACTGTTACCCAAACCATAGACAAATCTTTTAATTTCTTAGACTCCGTGTCTGCTACGCAGATCTAGACCACGCTAGCAATTTTTCAATTCTGTGTCTATAACGCGAACGGAAGGCAAAAGTCAAAGTTGCTTTCCTTATTTGACTGTTACCCAAACCATAGACAAATCTTTTAATTTCTAAGACTCTGTGTCTGCTACGCAGATCTAGACCACAGCTAGAAATTTTTCAATTCTGTGTCTATAACGTGAGCGAAAATCCAGAGTCAAAATCACTTTTGTGACCATGGGTAAAATTTCCAAATTCTTCGACTCTGTGTCTGCTACACAGACCTAGACCAAAGCTAGGAATTTTTCAATTCTGTGTCTATAACGCGAACGGAAGGCAAAAGTCAAAGTTGCTTTCCTTATTTTACTGTTACCCAAACCATAGACAAATCTTTTAATTTCTAAGACTCTGTGTCTGCTACGCAGATCTAGACCACAGCTAGAAATTTTTCAATTCTGTGTCTATAACGTGAGCGAAAATCCAGAGTCAAAATCACTTTTGTGACCATGGGTAAAATTTCCAAATTCTTCGACTCTGTGTCTGCTACGCAGACCTAGACCAAAGCTAGGAATTTTTTTAGTTCTGTGTCTATAACGCGAACGGAAGGCAAAAGTCAAAGTTGCTTTCCTTATTTGACTGTTACCCAAACCATAGACAAATCTTTTAATTTCTAAGACTCTGTGTCTGCTACGCAGATCTAGACCACAGCTAGAAATTTTTCAATTCTGTGTCTATAACGTGAGCGAAAATCCAGAGTCAAAATCACTTTTGTGACCATGGGTAAAATTTCCAAATTCTTCGACTCTGTGTCTGCTACGCAGACCTAGACCAAAGCTAGGAATTTTTTTAGTTCTGTGTCTATAACGCGAACGGAAGGCAAAAGTCAAAGTTGCTTTCCTTATTTGACTGTTACCCAAACCATAGACAAATCTTTTAATTTCTAAGACTCTGGGTCTGCTACGCAGATCTAGACCACGCTAGCAATTTTTCAATTCTGCGTCTATAACGTGAGCGAAAATCCAGAGTCAAAATCACTTTTGTGACCATGGGTAAAATTTCCAAATTCTTCGACTCTGTGTCTGCTACACAGACCTAGACCAAAGCTAGGAATTTTTTTAATTCTGTGTCTATAACACGAACGAGCAAAAGTCAAAGTTGTGTTCCTTATTTGACTGTTACCCAAACCATAGACAAATCTTTTAATTTCTAAGACCCTGGGTCTGCTACGCAGATCTAGACCACGCTAGCAATTTTTCAATTCTGCGTCTATAACGTGAGCGAAAATCCAGAGTCAAAATCACGTTTGTGACCATGGGTAAAATTTCCAAATTCTTCGACTCTGTGTCTGCTACACAGACCTAGACCAAAGCTAGGAATTTTTTTAATTCTGTGTCTATAACACAAACGAGCAAAAGTCAAAGTTGTTTTCCTTATTTGACTGTTACCAAAACCATAGACAAATCTTTTAATTTCTAAGACTCTGTGTCTGCTACGCAGATCTAGACCACAGCTAGAAATTTTTCAATTCTGTGTCTATAAGGTGAGCGAAAATCCAGAGTCAAAATCACTTTTGTGACCATGGGTAAAATTTCCAAATTCTTCGACTCTGTGTCTGCTACACAGACCTAGACCAAAGTTAGGAATTTTTTTAATTCTGTGTCTATAACACGAACGAGCAAAAGTCAAAGTTGTTTTCCTTATTTGACTGTTACCCAAACCATAGACAAATCTTTTAATTTCTTAGACTCTGTGTCTGCTACGCAGATCTAGACCACGCTAGCAATTTTTCAATTCTGTGTCTATAACGTGAGCGAAAATCCAGAGTCAAAATCACTTTTGTGGCCATGGGTAAAATTTCCAAATTCTTCAACTCTGTGTCTGCTACGCAGACCTACACCAAAGCTAGGAATTTTTTAAATTCTGTGTCTATAACGCGAACGGAGGGCAAAAGTCAAACTTGTTTTCTTTATTTGACTGTTACCCAAACCATAGACAAATCTTTTAATTTCTAAGACTCTGTGTCTGCTACGCAGATCTAGACCACAGCTAACAATTTTTCAATTCTGTGTCTATAAGGTGAGCGAAAATCCAGAGTCAAAATCACTTTTGTGACCATGGGTAAAATTTCCAAATTCTTCGACTCTGTGTCTGCTACGCAGACTTAGACCAAAGCTAGGAATTTTTTTAATTCTGTGTCTATAACGCCAACGGAGGGCAAAAGTCAAAGTTGCTTTCCTTATTTGACTGTTACCCAAACCATAGACAAATCTTTTAATTTCTAAGACTCTGTGTCTGCTATGCAGACCTAGACCAAAGCTAGCATTTTTTTTAAATTCTGTGTCTATAACGCTAACGGTGAACAAGAGTCAAAGTTGTTTTCCTTATTTGTCTGTTACACAAATCATACACAAATTTTCTACTTTATTTGACTTTTGGGACTGCTACGCAGACTTAAAATAAAGCTAGCAATTCTTTGAATTCTGAGTCTAATTATGGAAAAAATATGGACAGTATCGGCGACTTTTCATGCTCCATATGGTTCATCAAATGGTTGGGATGACTCAGAATTGAAGGAATGGAAGAGTTACTAGTGGAGAGGTACCACAATAGGCAACAAAAATTAGCAGAAAAAAAAAATTAAGTACTAATATTTTTTATAGGAAAGCTAAAATTCAAGCTAAGAACTTCTTCTTGTAATAGGTTAGTAGGGACCTGTTCTAATTCAATCTTAAAAAATTTACTGTTCGTAGAATTTAATATAAACTTGGACTTCAAGAAGTGGAAATTCTTGAATTGAAATTTTTGTTTTATAAAATAAAAACGTTATGTGAACAATGGATTAAATTATTAATGGAATGAAAAGCCACTTATCTGTCTCGGTGCAAAGTATTCTCATTACCAAAATAGTCGTAAAAGCTTTTCTTATTCACGTCCGCCCTTTATTAACGTCTAATTTTGTTACACATTACACTACCTTCATTTAATGTTTCTGACATTATTAAAATTAAAAAAAAAAGAACTTTTATTTTGCATCTGAGAGTAATTAATAATATTTGAATGGTTCCAGTTGTAGAATAAAAGGCACTTGAGGTCTCTCATAACAAGGATCTTTTAACTTCCAAGTATCCTCATAAGTGATATAAGTAAGTACTTTCTTATCTGTTATTACACTCTCTTCCTCCGTATTCTCTCAACATCAACGTCGGCATTTACTATATGCTGGAAACTTCTTAACGCCCTTGTGTTATATAAACCACAAGTATTTGACCTATTATTTACGTTAATAAGCAAAGTTACCTATAGGTATTTTAATAATATATTTGAGCCGTTCGTCTTTGCTATACAAGTTGAGTCGAATTCGTTTTGTGCTTGGGAAATTCGCTATTGCAAAAGGAAAAGTTGTATAGTTTTCTATAATAATTAACGTTGGTTAAATTGAAAATTCAAGCAGCAGTTAATTAATATAACAGATGTAACGAAGCATTTCAAAGTGCCTCTTTTTAGGATGGAAAAAATAAGAACAGGATAAATCGACAAAAAATAATAAATTTCCAACAAATAATAAAATATTCAGTTCCATTTCCTTTTTTTACAGTTCTTTTCCTGTTAGTAAAATTAAACTTTGATCAATATAAGGAGTAACTTTCTTTTTAATATTAAAACGTAAGTTGGTCGAGTTGTTTTTAGGAGTATTTAAATTTAATTTGGTGTGTGTACATAAAAAGAGGGAAAAAAGAAGAGTTGTTTTGGTTAAATTTTTTTTATTTTAGAATAGAGTTAACGCGATAAAAATTTTATAAGCCAGCTTTGTTTAGTAACAGCGTTGTTATTCTTTCCGTTTTAAAAACAGTAAATGCGCCAAGCATGAAAACAAAAGCATTTGTGGCCATCTGATGTGTTTTTTGTATGATACGATATAAAAATTTAGATCCGTAGGGGATGAAAAAGCTTCGAGGCTAATAACAATCAATCATTAAAAATAATGTTTTTTATTTATAAAAATCCATCATTTTTATCATAATATCATCTCATCTACTTTTACATATTTCGATACCAGAGACGAACGATGTATAAAAGATAAACTGGGTATAGATGTGGACATTTTCAGGATGTAGGTAGGAGATGGTGATGTTTAGTAGCTGACCCAATTTCCGGTGTCGGATGACCGGAACAACACACTCTGTTTTCCTATGTTATCGGTCACCGCATTTTGGTGATGATATAAGTACCCAATTGCAAAATGACCCTCATTTATAATGCTTTAAAACGAACTGCATTTTAGTTCAATTTATCCCTAAATACTTCCTCCAAAAGAGATAATCTCAAATTATTTCGAAAATTTGCCGCAAGAAAAATAATACCCGTTTCGTAATACCGCACTGTGGTAGAGCGTGTGTGCAAGTTATGCAAAATAGAAAATATTTCTCTATGCAAAAGTTCATTTTAATAAGCAGGCATTTTCTTGAATATGCGCGACGAGACCTTTTTATTTTTATTACAACAAAAACAAAACTTCTTGGTAATTTTGCATTTACGAATATATTTCAAGTTTTACGTAAAAATTCGATCAAGATGTTGAACTGTGGGATAATGAATTTATGTTAATACTTGGCTTGCATTTAAAATAACTATTTACCTACTTTCAAAGAAAACAACGGTTGAGACGCGGGCGTGTTCTTTATTTATAAATCAATTTACTGAATAAATAGTCTACTACTTTAATTTAAACAATAATCTCCCTCGAAGGACCAAGTATTGGTTTAGAAAAGTAGTACAGGTTCAACAGCAGTCTTATTTTAACTTTTTCCAAAGAAAAAATCATAAATTTTTTTATGCATTTCTCGACATTTTGAGTACCCCTGATTGCAAAAATGCAAAAAAAAATTTTCGATTTGTTTAAGTTGGATTGGATTGAATTGCTAGCGGGAGGGCTGGCTTTTAGCCAGCTTACACTTAGGCCGCTTAATCGGGCCCATTGTGCATCCTCCCCAGAGGCGCCTCCTTCCCCGTCACTCCTCGAGCCGTCCAAACTTTAAGATGAACTCGAGCAGCTTGGCGGGTGGAGTGTCTCCGATTCTGACCATTTCCAGCCAGTAGTCACCAAGTATGGATCCTCTAGTTGATGTTACCGCAGGGCACGAGCAAAGCACGTGCTCTGCAGTTTCATCTTCTTGATTACAGCCTCTGCATCTAGGACTATTAATCAGTCCCAGAGTGTGAAGGCGTTTGTTTAGCTTACAAACTCCTGTAACGATGCCCGTGAGTACTCGCAGGTGTAATCGAGACAAGTTGAGGTAGTATTTTGCGCGTCGTATTGAAGGAGCAGCAATTGCTGCTTTGCTTTGTCTACAGCCCGTTCTCTTCGCCCACATACGTTTAAGTGAGGTTAATGTTTTTTGTTTTATAAGACTGTTGAGAGTGCTGACCGCCATAGTCAGGGTCGGTTCCGACCCGTTCGGGTAGGAACCCGAGCCCTGCCTTGCCAGCTCATCTGCACTCTCATTGCCTTCGTTACCTTGGTGCCCTTTGATCCAGCAGATTTCAAGAGCATTATTCGTCGAAATGTCGTTTAGTGCTGCGATGCAGTCCGAGACCAGCTTCGAAGTTATTCTGTGGCGGTTCAGAGCCGCGATAGCAGCCCTACTGTCCGACAATATCTGTATGTGTTGTCCTGTTACTAGACTCGCTCTTTTACCATTTTGGCACTTTCTAGTATGCCATTAAGTTCAGCTTTGAAGACCGAGGTGAATTTTCCTAATGGATTACTGATATTTATTTCTAGTTCAGGGGAGAAAATTCCTGTCCTTGCGCCAGATTCAGTTTTGATCCATCGGTAAAGATGTGGATACCAGCAGTACCGGGGTCTCGTGTTGTTAACAAACTTACAAACCTGTGCTTAAATATGTATTTTGGTGAGATACGGTCAGATCTGAGATCTAGTATGATGTTCGTATGAACTGTAATCCCTTGTCTGGTTGTCCACACCCCTAAATTACGCAGTCTTATAGCTCACCTCAGTGCCATTTCCTCCACGTATAAGTCAAGTGGAGGCAGACATAGAAGCGTCTCCATAGCTGTGGTGAGTGTGGTTCTCATAGCTCCAGTGATTGATAGGCATGCTAATCTTTACACTTGTCGGAGTTTGTTTTTTGCGGTGTTTAATGTGGTTCTGGGCCACCACACTAGAGCCGCGTATCTTAGCAAAAGTCTAATAATTGCAGTGTACAGCCAGTAAGTTTTCTTTCGGGAGAGTCCCCAAGACTGCCCTACAGCTCTGCGACACTGCCACTGCCAGAACGCGACCTTTGCTTTTTCCGCTTTGTTATCAAGGTGGCTTCTCCAGTATAGCTTGTGATCAAGCGTGACACCCAGATACTTGACCTGATGAGCCAGACTTAGAGGAGTTCCGGATAGACTTGGAAGTTTAAATTTCTTCGTCTTGCGTTTCCTGGTAAAAAGTACAAGTTCCGTTTTTGATGGATTTGCCACCAGGGCCCCAATTCTCGACCCTTCGTGATAAAACGAATATTCGTTTATGACGTCAATAGCGATGGAAACACTAAGAAACACATTGTGATTCCATTGTTACTGACGTCATAAACGAATATTCGTTTTATCACAAAGTGTCGAGAATTGGGGCCCAGGGAGTGTTCATTACACCAGGTTTCGACTATGTCTAGGGCGCTTTGCATTTGATCGAATACAACACCCTCAAACTTAACGGTCAGCAGAATGGTGATATCGTCTGCATAACCTATAGTTAGATATCGTTCTTTATTTAACCGTCTCAGAAGGCTGTCGACCACAAGGTTCCATAGGAGGGGAGATAAAACTCCTCCTTGCGGGCAGCCTTTCGAAACAATGCCTTATATTGTGGAATCTTCCACTGTAACTTGCACCGCTCTTCATTTAAGCATGTTGCTGATCCAATCACTTATTACTGATGGTACCTCATACTCTCGTAGGGCGGTGTTCATGCTTTCGAAAGTTGCTTTATCGAATGCTCCCTCGATATCAATGAAAGCACCTTAGGTGAATTCTTTTTGTTCCAGTGATCTTTCGAGTCTTTCGACTACTTGATGTAGTGCTGATTCGGTTGATCTTCCTGATAGATATGCATGTTGATTTTTATGCAAAGGTTTAGATATTAGGATGGAATCTCTAATCTCTCTGTTGCATAATCTCTCAAGAGTCTTTACGAAAAAGGACGTTAGACTTATAGGTCTGAAAGATTTTGATGAGGAGTAATCCGTTTTGGCTGGTTTTGGAATAAACACAACATTTACTTTCCTCCATTCCGTTGCTATGTATCTTAGTGCAAGACACGCCCTAAAAATCGACACTAGGTGATGAACAATTGATTCCAGACCCCACTGTAATAGGGCTGGAAAAATGCCAACAGGTCCAGGTGATTTGTAGGGTAGGAAAGAATTTATTGCCCACGTGACTTTTGAGGAAGTCACAATGTGGCTTGCAATATCCCAGTCTCTATTTGATGGTACCTGTGGTTCGTATTTAGGCCATTCTATCGTTGGAACGGCATGGCACTCTGGAAAGTTCGTTTCGATGAGCAGCTTGGCAGCTTCGGAGAGACTGGATGTATAAGTTCCATCGCCTCTCTTCAGACTGCCGGGCTGTTGATTTGGATCTTTTGATATGACCTTTTTTAATCTTGCTGCGGTAGTAGCGGATTCAATTCCACTGTTTTTTTATACTCGGATTGGTGTATTTTAAATACTTCCCAGTCTTCTTCTCGACGAGTATTTTTTGCTCGGTTAAATAATCTTCCAGTTGTTCTCCGCATGCGGTCTAGCTTTTTGCACCACCAAGGTGTGGCTTTTTTGCCAGATCTCGCAGTTTGCAGAGGACAGCTGGATTCATAATATGAACTAGTGAGTATTGTCTGAAGTTGGAAAGTTTAACGATCAATGTCTTCAATAGTGTAGTTATTTTTGTAATCATTTGAGTCTAAACAGATTCCGAGGTTTGCCGTCAGGTAGTCACAGAAGGCTAGCCTGTCGGTTTTCCTCGGATTTCTATACGGTTTGTACTCTACATTTTTGGTTTCTAGGCTAAAGCATAGCCATCTGTGATGTGACATAGTCAGCTCATCTGATACGTGCCAATTTTTAATTTTATTTGAAACATTTAAGGATGCCAGAGTGATATCAATCACGATCTGACATCGGAAGGTAAAAAAGTAGGAGCGGTCTTTTTTGTTGTTGAAGTTGTCGATGTCGATATACGAGTAGAGCAAGACAGATTTATGTTGGCGAGCGGTGGGAATGCGCAGACACCGAAATTGGTATTTTATTTAAAAGTAGTTATAGCACACAAGATATTTTACGAATTAATTCATTTTTTCCTTACCGCTATTATCAATTGAGGGATACTCAATCAACAAAGTATTCCATGGTATTATATGGATCCAATGTAATGATAGTAAAGACCCATCTTTGCTAACTATATTCCCAAAATTACAAACTTTTAAAGATTACCACTACAACAGCTTATTTATCATCATGTATTTCGTACATGAAAATTTATATAAAGAACATAACTATTAAAAAAATATATTTTTCCTATTCTTTTTCCATTATTATGAGTTTTTTTAAAATTTGTAAAAGCTCTCCGAGCAAGTTTGCTCGTAATAAAATATTTACATTTTACTATAATTAATTAGTAGGTAAGTAAAATATTAAATTTTCTTTTAAAATTTCCATTATATATTTCATGTAGGTACCTAATATGAATTCATTTTTAAAGCCCTAACATTAGTTTGTATACATTAAACAAACATTAATTACCTTTACTAGAAAGTGTTTAATTATTACAACACGAGATGGGTTTATTTACTTATTTATTTGTTTTGTAATTGAAATAAAATATTAACCAAACTCACAAAAGACTTCAAAAATTTTAATTTTAATAAAGGTGTCACAAAATAACTCCAAATAACTTCATTTAAGTCATGTGATTAAATAACTCGTCAATGTCAAAACTTAAAAATTCTGCAACTCTTCTAGCTGGAAATTTGATATCTTGCTCTCACTTTTTAGGTCTGCCTAGTTAGGTAAGGATTTAGCATTTCCATACAGAGTTATTCAAATTCGAGGGCTATCATGGGGATCTCGATGGAAACTGTAAGAGATACAAAGTTGGTTAAATGGGAGCAAAATTGCGTAATTGGATAGCGAAAAACAAAAACGCTTGTACTTATACTATTTTTCTACAATTGTAGATAGTGACTCATTCCTAATATAGGTTCATAAGCTTTAGCTAACTATAGCGCGGCTTTTATTGAGATCGATAGGGAAAACACGTGCCGCTTTAATAACATAACGTACTGTACTATAACTTAATCATATTATCTTAGTAGTAGAAGTAAATCCGAGTACGAACGATTGTGCATAATGCTGTACCGAAAAATCTCGATGTAATCTATTCTTCATTTGATAATTGACACGACTATCTACATTTGTGGATTTAAAGTAAAACTTATAAAACTTAAACATTTCAATATCCACCATACTAAGGGTACTTGATTTAATAAAAGTAATATGGTGTGTGTCGCCATTTTTTTACACAATAAAAAATGAAATTTATTTATGCCAAAATTCTACATGGCGCCCATAAAAAACCAAAAGTTATATTTTGTTAGTTTTTATCGATACTTATAATTTTTCGCATTCAAGTACATTTAATAATAAAATTTATTTGGCATGTAGCGCCAAAAAGGCGTATTTCTGACTAGGAGTAGATAAAGAAATAAAATTATACGCAAGTATGAGAATGAAACATATTTATATCCAAGATTTTAATTTCTTGAACTGAAACAGTTACAAGAATCTTAGCCCCGGGGAATTCCTAGCTGCAAGAAGAGTTTGATATTCGAATTGAACAACTAAACAAAGAAGGATATTATTTCAGGTCTGTTGAACAGGTTGCAATATTCCCACAACCGATTGTATGTACTCGGTTATTGTGATTGTACTACAAGGAGCAACTTAGGTCAGAGACCGGACCGACGAAGGGACTGTTAAAGGCCTTTTTAAAAAAAATTCTCTCTCGTTCGTTTCAATTTATACTCGAATGGGTAGGTAGATGTTCAGTAGAAATGAATCATATTGAACTGCAGAGCCGTATCTAGACTATATTATCAGGGCAGGCTCAGGAAATTTTAAGGCAGCTAAAGGCTGAAATTTTCCACTTTTATATCTACATACACTAAGATGAGCTTTTCTTTCGCAATGCTTCGTTGATTTTGTTCGTACTTATACATAAAACTGTATGCAATAAGGACCAAATTAGACATTCGTTGGTGGCACATGGAGAGTCGCTGTGGGCTGTTAATCTTTGTCAACACAGCGAAAGTAGACTCACAAATCGCTGTGCTACAGCCAAAAACTCTGGCAGTCGCCAATAAATTATATTATTTCAGGGAATGCTGAAAATGGTATCGGAGATGGTTTTTTCTAGGACATTCTGGCTAGGACAGGCTTAAAGTTTTCCAGGGAAGGCTTGGCCTGCAATGGCGTACCCCTGGCTACGGTCCTGTTGAACTGTGTATAGAGAGTGTTGTAGATATTATTGTATTGTCTTGTATTGCTATCGGGGGTCGATTGGCTTCTAAGCCTTACAGAACTGTGACCAGACCAGTATTATCTTTTGTTCATAACCCAACTCGTATTTATGTTCTCAGGAATGGAATCTTGCCAGCGAAGCATGGAATGTCCTTGAAAAGTTTGCTTGCCTGCGCTAAGTGTTTCAGCCTAAGTCGCTCTAATGCATCGCAATTGCAGAGAATGTGTTCGGCGGATTCGATCTCCGATTCACAGAGTCAGCATAAGTCACTATCCTCCAGTCCCAGTTTCTTTAGGTGATACCTCTGTGGGCAGTGTCTAGTGAACAGACCCGTGATGAGTCTGATTTCGTTCTTTGATAAAAGAAGAAGCTTTATAGCATTCGTGGTCGAGTATTTAATGAATTTCTTCGACTATCTTTGTCCTGGCGTGTTGTTCCAGTGAGAATTTTTGTTCTCACTTTCCCATTTTTGGATCTCCGCCTTTCTATATGTTCTAGATAGTCCAGAGAATGGTTCGGGTCCAATAGGGAGGGCTTTTGAGCCTGTTCTAGCTAGTTCATCAGCTATTTCGTTTCTTTCAATTCCCTCATGACCCGGTACCCAATGAAGGGCAACTTTGTTGCCCCTTGCCAGAGTTTTGAGAGATTGTCTACATTCTCAAGTGGATAAGGACTCAAAGCTATTGGCTTTGTGTGCCCTTATCGCAGCTTGGCTGTCAGACATTAAGTAGATATTTTTACCCCTTAAATTCCGTCCAAGGTATTCTCGGGCATATAGATCTATTGCAAGAGTTTCAGCTTGCATAATTGTGAGGTAAGTTCCTAAAGCTTTTGATGCCCTATATTTTGAGCCGTGCCTGTTTAATTTTAGATCCATCTGAATACCAAATGGGGGAGTTTTGTTCCAGTTGTATTGATTGACTTCTTGCCGTGATGCAGTCTTGAATGACCACCTCGAACGGTGTCTGGAAGTCAAACACTCTTGGAGTGACATCCAAAGGTTTTTAAAACAATTCTGGCTGTAGAAGGTCCAGGATTTTTAGGTGACCTGCTCTGTTACCCAGTTTGAATTTCTTGCTCTGTGCAATTTTTATGGCGGTTTGAAGACCCTCCTTCTTCACCCGTAGGTGAAGAGGTGGTAGGTCTAAAAGTGCCTCCATAGCTGTAGTCGTGGTTGTATTGAAAGCCCCTGTTGTACCCAATCATGCTAGGCGTTGCAATTTTTGCAACTTGCCTTCTGTTGTGATTTCATTCGTTTTTGTCCACCACACAAACGAAGCGTATGTGACAATGGGTCTTATTATTGATGTATATGACCAATATATCATCTTTGGCTGTAGCCCCCATGTCTTTCCGAAGAGTTTGAGGCACGCTCAAAAGGCCCCCGTTGCTTTGGAAAGAGTTTTTCGTACATGAGATTTCCAGTTGAGTTTAGCATCCTGAGTTACCCCTAGATACTTCACCTCTTTGGAAAATTGTATCGATATTCCCTGTAGCTGTGGAGCTTTTAATGTTAGCTTCCGTCGTTTAGTGAATGGAACTATAGTGGTTTTTGTTGGGTTTACAGTAAGTTCCTCTTTTTCACACCATTTATTTATTTTGTTTAGCGTAGTTGCATTTGGCTTGAAATAATACCGTCATGCTTGCCCTTTATTAGAATGACGATATCGTCTGCGTATCCTTGCACACAGTACCCTTCGTCAGTTATTTTGGTCAGTAGGTCGTCCACTACGATGGGCCAAAGCAGGGGTGATGAAACCCCACCGTGGGCATCCCCTTGAAGTATCCATTGAAGTCTCTTCCCCTTCTAAGGAAGCCGTTATTATTCGACTTTCTAGCATAGCTTCTATCCGGGTTATCGGGGATGATTCAATGTTGTGCCTTGCAGCGGCCGTTTTTATAGACTTAAATGAGGCGTTATCAAAGGCACCTATATCTATAAATAAGCCAACTACAATTTCTTTTTTCTGCGATGGATTTTTCCACCTCCCTTACTAGGTGATGGAGCGCATCCACCGTGGCTTTTCCTGGTTTATAGGCAAACTGATTGACATGAAGCGGAGCCTCTTTGTAGATATTATCTGAAGCGTTCAAATATTTCTTACTAGGTAGTGGGAACGACTTGACTGTAGCTAGTTGATTTAGAATGACCAAATAAAATTTAAAAATTATAAAATTAAAAAAAGAAGTCATAAGATAAATAAAAACATTAACGAAAAACGAAAACTATTTTTCTCCCGAACGTGGGCAAAATTTAATCGTCAAAAACTCGAGCTCAGATTAACTTATATACTTTTGTCGGTTACACACATTAAGAAACAAATCGCCTGGACCTGCTTTAGTGAGCAAAGTTCACCATTGATTTTTTTGACCTACATAATCAAAAAAAAGTAACTTAAAATTGTGTTAATGACAAAAATTAGTTGCAGTTGTAGAAAACCATCTAAATTAGAAACATGCACAACCACACTAGTGCGAACTTTTTTACACAAAACAAAATTTTTTTTTAAATTAATTAAATTTAAAGCTTGATGATGGACACGACGTGCATTTAAACGCGAAAAAAAAACAATAAGTGAATTAAACCGAGCGCAATTAAGTGTAAATTTGGGATAGGACAAAAAGAAAACATTTTAACAATGATATTTAATTAGAAATTAAATTACAATTTGATTGTTAACTGAAAGTTGAGTTTGTTTAATGGTTGATGGAAATTGCTGATTAGGGCTTATTCAAATTATTAAGGTTTTATTAAAATAAAGTATTATTAGGGACGGCTCTAAGGGCGAACATTTAAAAGCGGCGAATATGCAGTGGCCACGACTCGCCGCCACTGATTAGCGGTGGTGATCAGGGTCGCCTAGGGTACAGCCAGCCTTACAATTAATGGCCACCCTGGCTATGCGTTTAGCATGAATTGTAGATGTAAATATCCACTCCGATAAAAACAGTTCACTGGTTGATTACTAAGTTTATATGTTCATTATATTAAACGTCACTTTAGCAGGAGCCTCAAGATGGCTGACGAGTCAGCTGTCTTTTATATAGTAGCTATAGCGTAGGGTATGACGTCACCAAACAAAATGATTCTTGGTTCCTAAGCAACTCTTTCTTAGCTACTTGATATTACCTGTTCTTCAACTATCTGTAAATTACGTACTGTTAAATTCTAGAATGAAAAACTTTCTCCGGAATGCGGGTTGCTAAGAATTTAATTTAATAAAAATTAATTACTAGCAGTAAAAATCAAACTTACGGCGCCTATGGTTTCCATAGAGATAATAGCCCCGATCTTTTACCCCTAACGTTTTCTTTCCAGAATTGGACAATAGGTAGTTCCTGAATATTTATTTAAAATTCATTTGAAGTTGATATTTGGTTTTTAAATTCTTTTTTCAAAAAGTGTACATTTTTATACATTTAAAAGGTATTATAAATTGTAATTAGGTTTTCATATAAATTTTTAATCAGGTTTTTAGTTGTTTCTTTTGAGCTCACAAAACGCACATTTGATAGCATACATTTTTCACATATTATATTAACACACTTTTACGTACGTTTACTTTCACTCCGATCCCAACAAAAAAATTAATTCAAACTGACTGAAACATTTTATAAAAAACACATTAACTTTATTATTTTTTATTTATTTATGTTTCTAAAATTGAACGCTGTTATAACAATAAATGTTCTTGCACATATTCACTTAATGGTCCTAAGCGTATTGATTTTAGCATCTTTTGCAAGTTTTATTTAAATGCGAACCGTATTACATTTTTGTTTCTGTTTTTAAAAAATATAAGTAGTAGTATAGTATACGATATTTGCATTTGCGAATTGTTAAATATAAATTCAAGAAATGAGGGTACATTAAAAGTTTAATATTGGACGTGATAAATTTTAAGGTGAGATATGTATTGGCACGTACACACATTTAAAGAGCTTTATATTTTTTTATAAAAATTGAATTTACAATGTTTTTAACGATCGTTATTGATTACACATTACAATGTTTATTCTTGTTTTGTTTCTCTCTTTTTTTACCCTTTTAAAAATAATGCTTTGCCGATATGATTTCAAAGCGTCATTTTTCGCTCTCTAATCAACATTACCGGTCTCTCGAGTTCAAAAACAATTATTTTTAGTTTAAAATGTAATTTAGAAAAATTGCCTTTTTTACTAGTTTGAACAATAATTTAATAATTAATGCAGTAGATACGAGTATGTATAAAATGTTACTCAATTAATTATTATCTTTTAACTATTAAGCTCTTAAGAAACATTTCATATGATTTTGCGACCAAAATTGCTATTTGAGTCAGTTTATGCAATGGATTAAATAAAGTCCCTGCTCGGGCGTCATTTTATAACGTAAGTCTAGCTCAGTAAAGAATAAAAAATAAAGTCTACAAAATATGATTTTCCGCTCATTAATATCGGCCTCTTGAGTTAAAAACAATAATTTTTTGCCATGAAAATAGTTGTTCGAGTCAGTCCATGCAATGGGTTAATAAATAGTCCCTGCTCGGGCGCCATTTTATAACGTAAGTCTAGCTTAGTCAGTAATAAATATTAATGTCAACAAAAATCATTTACCGCTCATTAATAAACATTATCGACCTCTTGAGTTAAAAACAATATTTTTCTGCCATGAAAATTGTTGTTCGAGTCAGTCCATGCAATGGGTTAATAAATACATAAATAGTCCCTGCTCGGGCGCCATTTTATAACGTAAGTCTAGTTTAGTCAGTAATAAATAATAATGTCTACAAAAAATTATTCAGTCCATGCAATGAGTTAGTGAATAGTCCCTGCTCGGGCGCCTTTAATATCGTAAGTCTAGCTTAGTCAGGAATAAATAATAATGTCTAGAAAAAATCATTCTCCGCTCATTAATAAACATTATCGGCTCGGGCGCCATTTTATAACGTAAGTCTAGTTTAGTCAGTAATAAATAATAATGTCTACAAAAAATTATTCAGTCCATGCAATGAGTTAGTGAATAGTCCCTGCTCGGGCGCCTTTAATATCGTAAGTCTAGCTTAGTCAGGAATAAATAATAATGTCTAGAAAAAATCATTCTCCGCTCATTAATAAACATTATCGGCCTCTTGAGTTAAAAACAATAATTTTTTGCGATGAAAATTGTTGTTTGAGTCAGCCCATGCAAATGGGTTTAGAATAGTCCCTGCTCGGGCGCCATTTTATAACGTAAGTCTTGCTCAGTAAGTAATAAATAATAATGTCTACAAAAAATCATTCAGTCCATGCAATGAGTTAATGAATAGTCCCTGCTCAGGCGCCTTTAATAACATAAGTCTAGCTTAGTCAGGAATAAATAATAAAGTTTACAAAAAATCATTTTCCGCTCATTACTAAACATTATCGGCCTCTTGAAATGAAATAAATTATTTTTTGCCATAAAAATTGTTGTTCGAGTCAGTCCATGCAATGGGTTAATAAATAGTCCCTGCTCGGGCGCCATTTTATAACGAAAGTCTAGCTTAGTCAGTAATAAATAAATGTCTACTTAATTCATTATCAAAGGGTAATTTTTACCTTGCTAATCAACATTACAGACCTCTTGAGTTAAAAACAATTGTTTAAACTGAAATTTATGTAAATCATCCCAGCTGGGGCGCCATTTTAACGGCAAAGTTAGATATAATGCAAGTTAAGTTTATTTACGCATGGAATTTTCTTTTACTTTCCGCCATGGTATCCAAAGTCGACATCGTGATCCAAAAATACATTGCGTTGTCGTAGATTTAAAACGGGGGAGTCCCTTAATTTTTTAACGACAAAATGTAGCAAATGTTTAACATTTATATCACTACAAGCTCGAATAATAAATTTTTAACATAAACAGAACCACGAGTAGGTAATTTTGCAATTAGTTTGAATTTATATTTAAACACAAATTGCCCATGTGTATTTATTATTCCCCTTTTGAAAACAGCCTATATTTGAAACTTGAGGCCTACAAAATATTCTGTCAAAGTTTATCCGCATTATAACGAGTGTCGCTTGTTTACGACAGCCATAAATGCGGCAGACCACTATTTTCAAACTAATGGAGATGCGAACGTGCTCAGATTTTTTAACAAAAAAAAAACACTTTTTTTTCGTTTAAAAAGAAATGTCTCAAACAATAAAAACTACAACTAAAAAAATCATTGGACCATATCGAGATATAATTTATAAGAAAAAGATGGTTGTAAAATATTTTGAGACGTTTTTAGCATCTATTTTCTTATATTATTCATATAAAGTATCTATGTGGAGCGAAAATTGTAAATTTTGAGAAGTGTTTTGAGATAATATTCTAAATGCGCACATTTATACAATAAAATTTAAGATACGTTTTGCATCTCTCGTAATAATATAATATTGATTACAATTCACCAAAGCAATCAAACGGAGCAAAACATATACCCATTCAGCATATAATATCATTCAATTGAAAATATCAAA
Source organism: Malthinus seriepunctatus (assembly GCA_963924605.1). Classification (NCBI taxonomy): domain Eukaryota; kingdom Metazoa; phylum Arthropoda; class Insecta; order Coleoptera; family Cantharidae; genus Malthinus; species Malthinus seriepunctatus. Next base: position 21,218,663 of record OZ004604.1, read on the forward strand.
TGATTCGTATCTAAAACGCGATCCGTTAGTTCTATGATGCTCAGGGACGGCTCTAGTGCCTTTTTGGCACAGTTTAATAATTTTATAGCTGCGCTTGTAAGTTTTAATCGCTCAATAAGTGCTCAGGATGTATTAATTCTTCTACTAACACACGTTTTTTGCACTTGTAGATCATTAAAGGCGCGCTACGCGCGCTTACTTCTCTCTGTCTATTTATGTCTCTTCGATCTATAAATATCATATTTCAGTTTAATATTTGTCATATTATCCCATCTATCAATCGATTCTGTCATCTAACTGTCAATCTCCTCTGTCATCTCTTCTTATATGTCACTAATCTTAACTGTCAAACTGATTTGTGAGATAAGGAATGACATGTTTGATAACAGGTAATATGACAGATGGAATTACAGATGAAATGATATATGGGATGATAAATGGGTTGACAGATGGAATGACAGATGACTCCTTTGACATATAATATGACAGATGCCCCCCCCTATGGTGACAGATTAACATTTGATATATAGTAATTATGGTATCAGATTATTCCCAATCACCATCTATCTAAATCAGTCTGGGAAATGGCATATGGAATGACAGATAGGTTGACAGATGGAATAATAAATAACTCTACCTGACATATGAAATGGCAGATAAAATTGACATATAGTAACTATAGTGACAGATTATCCCCATTCCCCATCTCTCCAAATCAATCTGGAAAATGACATTTATGGGATGAGAGGTGGGTGACAAATGGAATGATAAATAACTCCACCTGATATATGAAATGACAGATAAAATTGAGTTATGAGACAGTTGACTTATACATTAGACAATGACATATGTTGAGTGATAGATGAACTTTTCTCTGACATGGACATAAATGGTGCCAGATGACGACATTGACATATAGTAACTATAGTGATAGATTATCCCCAATCCCCATCTTTCTAAATAAATCTCGGAAATGACATATGGAATGTGAGATGGGTTGACAGATAAAATGACAAATACCTGATATATGATATGATAGATAAAATTGACATATAGTGACAGTTGACTTTGACAATGACTTTTGTTTAGTGACAGACGAACTTCCCTATGATATGGAAATATGATGCCAGATGACGACATTGACATATGGTAACTATGATGCCTGAATAAAATTTGACATATAGTTACTATAGTGACAGATTATCTCCAATCCCCATCTTTCTAAATCAATCTGAAAGTTGACAGATGAAATAATAAATATCCCTTCCTGACATATAAAATAACAGATAAAATTGGCATATGTTGACAGTTGACTTTGACAATGACATACGTTGAGTGACAGATAAACTTCTCTCTTACTTGGAAATGTGGTGCCAGATGACGACATTGACATAATGGTAACTATGACGACAGATTAACATTTGACACATGGTAACTATGGTGACAGATTGACATTTGTCGCTTGGTAACTGTGGTGACAGACCACACCCCATTTCTCTAAACCAATTCCTATCCTACTTCCCCTACTATCCATTTCTCTAAACCAATCCCTGTCTTACTTCCTCCACTCTCTCTAACTCTATCTTCTCTTTTTTATATCTGTCTCTTTCAGACCTTACTGCGCATTTCCGATGATCCATGTTTTTTTTTTATTTTGTGGATAGCGACTCGGCTGCTTAATATTATTTTTGAAAACATAGCTCTTTGAAATATCTATTTGTGATTGTTCTTAGAGAAAATTTTTATACAACATATTGTTTGCAGAAACTCATTATTTGTAAAATGACACTCTAGTAATTTTTAGCTATATTGCTTAATTTTGAAGAAAACTTGCAAAAACAAGAAGCGGTCACACGTTTGTCGCTCTCCCGAGGTAAGCAAATCGTGAAGCTCATGATTGTATGACGTCACAAATTTAGAAATCCATATCCTCAATTTTTGATCATGAGGATCAAAAATTAGGAAAAAGACCAGCATTAATCAATAACTTTAATTTTTTTAAGGCCTTCTTATTTTTTTGGAACCTCCAAGTCGAAATGCAAATCTGTTTATAATTTCTCCACCTAAATAAACATTAATGCTCTTTAATTATGCCACATTGAGGACCTAATAATGTAATAATTTAAACAGCTTAAGTTGTGCTGCTAGTACTAAACTAAAGCTACATCAGTGGAAGTTAAATAGTTTTTTATGTGTCTAAAGCTTAACGTAGCTTGCGTTTCATAACTTGTAAAAGATAATTATAACGTGAAAGCTCGTTTATATATTGAAATAATTTTGTTCCAAGTGTACTAATTAAGAGTGTTTAACATGACAAACTAATTAGTTTATATCATTCTATTGAAAGCTTAATTAAGCCGAGGGGTTAAAAAAAATATATTTTAAAGAGTCTTTTCGTGTCACACAAACGTTCAATTAAAAAAAATTGATAGAACGTAAACCTTTTTTTTCTGTCATTTTGTTTGAAATACCTAAAAGTTTTTCACTTTCCTTTTAAACGAAGAGTTCATTCGCTTACTTATTGCTTTCTTTTGATCTGTGGGATTTGTTGACTATCATTTATTTCTTAGTAGTATAAAACGAACTTCCCTTTTCATTCTATACTCTTTTTTTTTCTTTACCATAACTCATTGTACTATGCGTTTCTTCGCTTAACTTTTTGTTCACCTTAATTGTTCTTTTGTTTAATATCCAAACGACGTTTCAGCGCTCGCTTTGATAAATAGGAAAAATTGAGGTAATTTATCGAAATTTTTCTAATTTTAAAGTTGTTCTCGAGTTGTTTATTTTGCCAAAGAGTCGTTTTATGCGGGCGGATATCTCAAAAACTATAAGAAATAGAAGAAAAACAATTAAAACAATCTTGTAGGAAATTTGATAAGCTTTCATTTTGCTGAATATAATTTTTTCCCTACTACCCACCGTTTTTGAGATACAAGCGAAAACCTTAATAACGAGACCTTTCCACCCCCTGTCTCTCTTAACCATACACTCGTAGCTAGGACCGGGGAACTTTAGTATTTATACCTCCTAACTACTCTTTAAGAGCCATTTTACATAGGCTAAATATCGTACTAACTTGTTAGTACTGAATCGCGTCGAAATTTCTACGCATGACGTTAAAGCTTAGATTCCCATACTTTTGCTCCTTGAGTGCATTCAGTACTAACAAGTTAGTACGACATTTAGTCCATGTAAAATGGCTCTAAGACACAAATCTCACAATGTTCCATTATGTCCTGTTCTATAACCCCTTCGTTGACTAGAATATATGGTCGTTTTAGCATGTTTTAAAACATTATTTTTCTATTTATAAATAAAATATGATCTTTGTTTATCCATCAAACTTATAAGAAGGATTGTAATATCTTAATATTTTCTGCTATATTTGAAACATCTCATGCCCTTATAAAAACGACTTATACGTTTATTCATGGCATAAAGTATTCAAAGAGCAAAGAGCAGTCGATAGTAACATTTAAAAAAGTGTTTTGAGTTGTTTACAAAATGAATTTATTTTATATAAACATAGGATTTGGGATTGCAGTAAAGGGAATTCATGCCATGGATGATGAATGGATAAACCAAGGCAACTATGTGTCTTGAGGGTACTAAATTATAGCAACTCACTGTGGTCTGGCTACGTTTTACGCTTTCTCCTTGCTGGTTTACCACAACTACTTGTTTACCACAAACAGAATGACTACTTTGTGCATTCATTGATAACAATAATAATTATTACAACAGTCATATTATTAGTTCAATTTTGTGAAAATAATAAACTGTAAATTTAATTGCATACAAAGTAAATCGGAATAGTAATTAAATTCATTAATTCATGAGGTTTGTTATTGAAAATAAATGAATTTAATTTATTAAAGTTGGAAATTTGAATTTGTGTAATGATAAAAAATCAATTGAAAACTCTCAGGTGGAAAATTTAACAATTTCCATCTATACGCTGTCGTAGACTTGCAAAAAATAACTAAGTTTTGTAACTTTATTGTAGGTATCTATATCTATTAGATGACATCTTTGGATCACAACACAAAATTATTTGGATGGCGTTTTGCAACAATGATCTAACCCACATTTGGTTTTTTTGACTTTTTCATTTTAAAATGTTCGTCATGATGTAATCTACAACAAGCAAAATTGATTTAATCAACATTTGGTGATAGTTATACCATTACCAACGATGTTTTCAAAACGCCAATTTACTAAAGTATTTTAAACTGTTTTAGTGGAAAACTACATACTTATTTATTGTGAGGTAGCTCATTGTTGCAAAACGGCATCCATTTTTTAGCGAATTATTTGCGAAGCCGCGAGGCAACTAAGTGTCTTGGCACACTTTTGTAGGAGACTAAATCAAAATTAAAATCAAAAAGCAAAATATTATAAAAGTTATAAATGAAAAAAGTTTATTGTAGAATTTCTCCCTAGTTTTCCCGGACATTTATCGACATATTTTGAAAATTGTAATGAGTCAAAGTTATAGGGAATTTGGTGATGTCGCTAATAAAAGAAATTTTTTTTAATTTTTCGTAAAAAGTCTAAAAATTCGAAAAACCATCTTCTGATTTTTGCCAATCGCTTAGAAAATTTTAGCAACGGGTTTATCAGTGGTCTAGACAAAAAAGAGAACCGGCGGGAAAATCTTTTAAAAAGCGCTTTTCCGCTAGAACATTTGGATTTTTTTCCTTCCATGTCGCACAGTGCTCCAGAAATCCTAAAAGCTGGTAAAAATGTATAGATACCATGTGACGGACGGACAGTCGGACAAATTTACACAAAATTTATTTGCAAGAAATTTTGAAAGTTTTGATTACAAATCTGGTATCAAAGTTGGCAAAAATAAAATGGCGGATCCAATATGGCGGACGTATATTCAGATTAGATTAGATTTACACAAAATTCAGTTACGAGAGATTTTGAGGTTCACTGATTACAATTATGTTATCAAAATTTACAAAAACAAAATGGCGGATCCAATATGGCGGACGGAACTTTAAAAAGTGATCAGATTTAAACAAAATTCAATTGAGAGAGATTTTGACGGCCACTAATTACAAATCTGTTATCAAAATTCGCAAAAACAAAATGGCGGATTTAATATGGAAGACGCAATTTCAAAAAGTCAATAGATTTATACAAAATTCAGTTGCGAGAGATCTTGAAATTTGCTAAAACAAAATGCCGGATTCAATATATGAGGCATGGAAATTCAAAAAGTGATTCAATTTACACAAAATTCAGTTGCGAGAGATTTTGAGATTCACTGATTACAATTGTGTTATCAAAATTTACAAAAACAAAATGGCGGATCCAATATGACGGACGGAACTTCAAAAAGTGATCAGATTTAAACAAAATTCAATTCAGAGAGTATTTGAGGGTCACTGATTACAAATTCAATATATAAATTTGCAAAAACAAAATGGCGGATTTAATATGGAAGACACAATTTCAAAAAGTCAATAGATTTATACAAAATTCAGTTGCGAAAGATCTTGAAATTAGCTAAAACAAAATGCCGGATTCAATATATGAGGCATGGAAATTCAAAAAGTGATTCAATTTACACAAAATTCAGCTGCGAGAGATTTTGAGATTCACTGATTACAATTGTGTTATCAAAATTTACAAAAACAAAATGGCGGATCCAATATGGCGGACGGAACTTCAAAAAGTGATCAGATTTAAACAAAATTCAATTCAGAGAGTATTTGAGGGTCACTGATTACAAATTCAATATATAAATTTGCAAAAACAAAATGGCGTATCTAATATGGTGGATGGAATTTCAAAAGTGATTAAATTCACACAAAATTCAGTTGCGAGAGATTTTAAGGGTGACTGATTACAAATCTGGTATCAAAATTTGCAAAAACAAAATGGCGGATCCAATATGGCGGACAGAATTTCAAAAAGTAAACTGATCCACAAGATAATCAATATTTAGGAACATAGAGTCCAAAATCACTAATCGGGTATAAAAATTGTCAAAGTTGTATTGCCAATTATTGGCAGCTAATTTTCACTTATATTTGAACGTATAACAAACATTTTGTAATTTTAAACTCGATAACACCTCGTAAAACGTTTTAATTAGCTGTTACTAATAAAACTTTACCGAGCTCTCTAGAAAATTTTGTAAGTTCCGAAAAAACTTACTTTTATGAGTTGAATCCATTTTGCGGGATTTAAATTGTACAATCCATTAAAACACTGAGCACTGGTGAATAAAATCGTACTTATCGTAAAGAGTTTTTCGACGGAGTGATTAGAAAATGCTAAACTGATAGTGAAAAAACATCTCTCCTTCACTCATGATTTTAAACAATCCTAGGGGTACCACTACAACTATTTGAACTGTAAAAAGTATCTATAAATATCGAAACTTTTTTTTCACTTTTGGACAGCGCTTTGAATTTCTGGACTACTGTGTGTCGTAGAGAAAAGATGCAAATATATAATTTGCAAGAAGAGTTACCGTGTCAGGGAGATGTTTGGAAGGTCCTGCGGGCCCTCAAAAATATCTCATGAATCTCATCTGTAGGTAATATTTGTCACATTCAGAACAGACAACAGTTTCCAACAGCTGACTAATCGCTCATCTTCTCTCTCTGTCTATTGTATGGCGAGGATAGGAGAAGCGATCCGAGAAGTATGCCAAGCCATGCTATGATCACTTCCTGATCAGTGACTCAACTGCTCCTCCGTCTGAACGGGCCCATTGCTAATATTTATAAGCAGTTGTAGGAATTTTAATTTATTTTAAACAAAAGCGACCCTCTTTGAAATTATTTTAATTTGTAAATAAATCACAAACCTCATCTACATAGTTTTATTAAAGTCTTGAAAATTATTCTGAATAAAAATAAAACAAAATAAAATATTACTAATTTATATCCTTTTGTTCAAGTAAGCAACAAATAAAAGTTTTGTTAGTTTAAAGTGTGCATAATTCTTCAACTTAAGCAAATATAAAACAAAAACCTGACGTTATGGAAACAAAGACGTATTTTTTTGAGTGCACGGATGTACTAAATTAAAGTAATAATTTAAATTTAAAAAAATGCATTTTTTTATTAATGAAAAGTTTTTGGGAAAATTTATAACTTGGCAGGATAGTTTTTATGCTCGTTTGGCACAATTTTACAGTTTTATTTAATTTTTTTTCAATTGTTGAAAGAACTTATAGGTCGTTAGGATCCTCAATCCACTTTTATTTGCATTTTGTTTGTGAGAAATATTATTGAAGAGGATGTATATTGTATGAGGGCGAGTAACAAACAATAAAGTGCTTATATCAGTATTTCAAGTGAGCTACATCATAGAGGTAAGGGATGAGTTTAAGTTTTAAAGCACAACCCGGGATGTCCAAAGGTTCTTTAACTCTGAAAAATATAAAACAAAAGGATCTAAAAATGTTGGCATTTAGGTATAAAAATTTATGTTGATATTTTGGGGTGAATTGAGACAAATTATTTTTAATTTTTATGGTAGATAACACAAAAATATAAAACATTTTTTTTGTTTTTGTTAATAAAGTTTAAAAATCAAGTTACCTATGAAACAATCGAATAAAATAAACAACAAAGTTATTTCGTCTCTGGTAAAAGGAATATAGTTTAGTAGTAGGTCGTAGTTGCGCTGCAGTTCTGCAGTAGGAGCATTGGTCCAAGCACAGAGCCTTGCGGAGCCCCGCAAGCGATCTTTATAACTTATAAGCATCTCCTACTCTTCTGGACAATATTTATTAATTAGACACAATTTTTTAAAGCTTAAAGTTTAATTATTGTTTTCATTTATTTAACACAAAGTAACAACGTAGCTTTAAAAACGTTTTCATATGGAGCACTTTTATTTATAAACGTGGAAGCAACAGGAAATAAAGTGCAACTGGAGAAAAGCGCAATAAAAATAGTATTTTATTTTCGTTCTGTGCAAACATGCACGAGCAGTGTGTGAAAAATATTATTTTGAAAAAATCTAAATTTAATTTAAAATAATAATTTACGTTTAAATGCATTAGTTGACCACAAATCGTTTACATTATTACTAAGTCATAATTAATTAATTAAATATAAATTAATTATTTTGATATATTAATAGTTAGTGTTTCTCGTTATTGCATATGTTGTTAAATCCCAAAGGCTGCGTCAAAATATATATTTTAGATTATTGATATTTGCGGAAAACTAAATATTAATTAAATTACATTAGTTTAAAATCAATGTTGACACACGTTATATTATTACTGTTATAAAATACGTAGTAGAATACAATAATGTAAATCTGATAGCTTATCAATATTTGCTGAATTTAACTCGAAAGCATTTCTCTCTAAAAGTTGTTTCAATACGGATATTGGACGTAAATCTTCAGTTCTGCATATAAACTAGCAATGATTGAAAATGTTGCAACAACATCTGCCCTCTAGCAAATTTGGTTGGTATAAAGCCTTTTTTTTACAAATATAAACTTTATAAACTACACACATTTACCTTTTTATATTCATTGATTTTAACAATTGTTTTTCTTTAAAAATAGTAAAACATTGATGATGTGTCAAAAACATAAAAATAACTTTGCTAGTACGACACTGCCAGCTACTACAGAGTCGACTTTGTTGTTTCATGTCTATTTGCTGACAAGGTGGCAGAAAACAGTATATTATATTATGATATAAGGACTGCAAATAATGTTTCACGGGCGAAGGCCGAGCTTTGCGAATCGAGCGTACGCCGAGACTCGCAACGACCTGAGACAGAAAAACTTTACTTTGGTGTGTCATACAGTATTTGTTAATAAAATAAATAAATTAAATCAAGTTTAGAATAAATAATTTTTCATGTACCTACACAACCTCAAATTTTTTACCATAATTAATAGTAAGACTAAATGTTTATAAACGTCAGATAAAATTATTAACTAGTTATTTAGAATAAGACCTTCGCATAAATGTCAACAGATGGCGCATCCGTCTAAGCATAATTAGGCATAGTAAACTTGTTACCATAGTAACAAAAAAATAATGACGTGTTGATTCAATATTCTCAACGTCAAGTGTCACTTTTTGATACAGTCGAACAAAATTATTATTTATTTACCTCTTAAGAAAATTGCCATTTCCTTTCCGTCCCGCTACGCTTGTCACTCAATCTCCAAACTCGTAAGAAAGAGCTGGAGGTAAATATTTTACTTACCGTCTGTTGAACAGGTACAACAATATTGTTATTTGACTAGAAATTAGAAGCCTACTTTCCAGGCAATTTAGGACTGTCTTATACAAAAATAGTATTTTGTTGTGTAAGGAGTGAAAGTATGCTGGATTCGCTTCGCTACTCTATGCACATCCGTACAGTCTCGTTTCACAAAATAACTTTAATTCCGCATAAAACATTTTATTTTTGTAACATCGGAAACCGAGTGTCGCATTAAATCTCTCTTAAGCGTCGCTCAGTTAGAGACAGGGGTTTGTAGAAATAAAACATAATGGATGGAATAAAAAAACAAAATACGGTTATTCACAATCAATAACAAAAATAATAATTGGGCCGAAATCTCCGAAATGGCACGTACAAAAATAAAAATAAACCTTTCTTAAGGAAAAATAAACATATGAAAAAGGGAAACCAACTAAAGACAACTCCGCGGCGATAACTATATGACTCGGCCACTGTTCTCCCAGACCACTAGTCCTCGTTTTCTAGATCTAACCGGTCTTCGAAGAAAGATCACTAGGCCTGTACAAACACGAACGGGCAGAAGTAGTTTCAAAACACTAGTTCTCTTTTTTAGATCCAATCTGGTCCTCTAAGAGAGATCAATAGGTCTGAAAAAATACGAACGCTCTTTCCCACCAGATTACTAGTCCTCTCTCCTAAGAAAGAGATCACACTACACCTAGTGTAAAGAGAATGTTCACTCACCAGATCAATAGTTCTCTCTTTGAGATCCAATCAGGTTCTCTAGGAGAAATGGCTAGCCCTAAAAGGAAGAACCAAGGACTACGTATTTCACCAGATCAATAGCCCTCTCTTTGAGATCCAATCTAGTCCTCTAAAAGAGATCGTACTCCTAAAAGGAAGAACCAAGGACTACGTATCTCACCAGATCAATAGTTTTTTCTTTGAGATCCAATCTGGTCATTTACGAGAGGTCAGTAGCCTTAAAAAGAAGAACCTGTGACTACGTATTTCACCAGATCAATAGCCCTCTCTTTAAGATCCAATCTGGTTCTCTAGGAGAGATCGCTAGCCCCAAAAGGAAGAATCAAGGACTACGTATTTCACCAGATCAATAGTTTTTTCTTTGAGATTCAATCTGATCCTTTAAGAGAGATCACAAGCCTTAAAAGGAAGAACCAAGGACCAGGTATTTCAACAGATCAATAATCCACTCTTTGTGTTCCAAATTGGTCCTCAACGAGAGATCACTAGCCTTAAAAGGAAGAACCAAGAACTACGTATTTCACCAGGTCAATAGTTCTTTCTTTGAGATCCAATCTGGTCCTTTACGAGAGATCACTAGCATTAAAAGGAAGAACCAGGGACTACGTATTTTACCAGATCAAATTGTCCTCTCTTTTAGTTCCAATCTGGTCCTCTAAGAGAGATCAGTAGCCCTAAAAAGAAGAACCTGTGACTACGTATTTCACCAGATCAATAGCCCTCTCTTTAAGATCCAATCTGGTTCTCTAGGAGAGATCGCTAGCCCCAAAAGGAAGAATCAAGGACTACGTATTTCACCAGGTCAATAGTTCTTTCTTTGAGATCCAATCTGGTCCTTTAAGAGATATCACTAGCCTTAAAAGGAAAAACCAAGGTCTAGATATTTCACCAGATCAATAGACCACTCTTTGTGTTCCAAATTGAAACTCAAGGAGAGATCACTAGCCTTAAAAGAAAGAAATAGGGCGACGTATTTCACCAGATCAATAGTCCTCTCTTTGAGATTCTATCTGGTTCTCTAGGAGAGATCGCTAGCCCCAAAAGAAAGAACCAGGGACTACGTATTTCACCAAATCAATAGTTCTTTCTAGGAATTGTTATTAGTTACTACAGTTACTAAGATTATAAAAATTTAAAAAACAAATTGCGAACAGTCAAAAACCAGCATTAAAACAAGGTGGGTACCCGGGTACCACCACCAGCCATGTACGTAAGATTATTTAAGCAGTCACATAACGGCTAATTAGCGAGTAATAAAATAATAATTAGAGGAACTTAAAAAAAGCGCGCTCTCGCCGCCCGAGTTATAGGGAAATCAGCTGTTATCACTGATAAGGCTGATAATAAAATTAAAAATATTAAAATTAAGTAATTCTGGTCCAATCTTGATGAGATTGAAGTCAAATGGAAGAGCTTGAAGAGCTGAACAAGGAAATGTAAAAATTATCTCCATTTTGATGTCAGGGGCGGCGTTAGGGAAAAACTAGGAGAAAAAATGTCAAGCAGCTGCTTCAAGCGATACAAAATTTCTAGGATACCGTAATACTGTACCAGTATTTGGGTCCAGCATCCGGATAAAATTCTGCATTGTCACATTTTTCTTCAAACGTCGAAAATAAATTTAAAAAAAATTATAGCGTAAAAGCTACTATTTACATTTGAATGCCTACTCCTGTTCCTTCCCGCCAGGTTACCTGAAACTGTAATAAAATGATTTTAGTAATGCAAGCGGTATATATTACGAAGGCAATAATAGCTGGTACTCAGAAAGTCAAATTCTAGTGTCAAAATGGTTCTTCGAATGAATTTATCCCTTTATTACCTTTCTTACATAAGTCGATACAACGATATTTTAGTAACATCAATTAAGATACTTATAATTAAACTGATAGTGATAAGATTATGTAGATGAAGTCATACGAGCAGACGAATCGCTTCAAAAGTATTCACAATTTGCTCTTCTCTGTTTTACATCTCGATGTTATTTTTGCTGGCGGCTTTAAAAAATAAATTTAATCGATTTTAGTTTTTTCAAACAATTTCACAAATATTCTCGAAAGATTTTCCTGACATATTAAAAATAAGTTATGTCTTAATATTTTTTCTTGGGTTTTTTATGTGATTTACTATACCACAGCGATTTCAACAAATCTAAAAGGATCGAAAAATGATAGAGATTTCCTTTAGGCATTGTGCAAATCTCATTGTATAATCTTGAATATGACAAGATGGGTTTGGTTATATTAGATAACGATATGAAAAATAACCATTGGCATTTATACACAAACAATTTCATTTTCTTTTAAGATTAACATTTAAACTTTGCTAATTTAAGAAAATTTATATAAAAAAATATGGCGGAAGATAAAAATAAAGAAAAAGTTTGTTACAGTTGGGTCCTGAAAAGGGCTATAAATTAGTGTTTTAGTTCGATTTAACCTGGTCTTGAAGTTAGATACGTGACATTACTAAGTTTGGATCTTAAAACTCCCAATACGACGGTCACTTTCTAAATATTATCTTCTTTGACACTTTGCTCGTGCTTTGCTTTCAAACTAGCCCTTAAATTATTAACTTTCATAAACAATTAAATTTTTCAAATTAAACTTTATTGAACCGAGAAATGGATATAATAAATTTATTTATAACAACTTAGAAGATTTTAGTTTATACAGGGTAGGTAATAGGTATTTACTGTGTGGAAAGAGAATTGCTCCTTTCAATGGCGCGCGTGCGAGCTTATTTTGCTAATATTTCAAAATCAGATTGGAATATTAGGATGTGCCTTTGTGTTATCAAATAATGATCTATTTACAATAGACTTCTAAAGTTGGATTCCGATAACTGTCGTAGTTTATTAGCAACTGAGACAACGCCTCAGGCGCAACGCGCCTGCTCTTGTCTATGTCTGTGCTGGCGCCCTCTAGCGACTTTACAAAATTAAGATTTGGTACTTGTGTCGATGTACAAGGTTAAGTCGCATACAAAATCTTATTAAAATCGGTCAAGAGGTTTCTAAAATATAGACAAAATGGTACTTTGGGAGCCTCTTTCAGAGGCTTAGGGCCGTTCGCACCACTTCCAGTTAAATTTAACTTGTAGTTAAGCAACTCTACTGGAGAATAAATATAGGTTGTAGTTAGTAGTTAAGGGAAGCCGGTGCAAACGGACCTTAAAGGCCTTAAATTTAAGGACCACACCCTAAAGTATATACAGAGTGTTTCAACAGGAACCTTGTACTTAGAAAATTGTGTAATCGTATTTTAAAAAGTTTAAGACGTTCTTTTATACCAGAAATAATAATACTAAATGACCCTCTCATTAACGTTCTTTAACATCTTTTTGATCTCGAATATTGGTTTAGTCTGCTTAGGAATAAATTAGTTTTATAAGAGCCACTGGTACTAAAACTAGTAAACCACAAAGTGGAGGCTGTGGCAAATCAAAATCGACAGTGAAAGTTATAAGCTTACGATTACCATGACAAAAAGACGATCGTTGAGTTCGAAGATAATAATAAGAGTAGAAATATATTTATTTAAAGTTATGGAAGAGCTTCTTACTCGAGTCTTTTATTTATGTACGAGTATACTTACCAAAAGTGGTTTTCAATCAATTTAAAACTACTCGAATTTGTTGTGAAAAACAATTTTTATCAAATATTGAAATTTTCGTTAAAAAAATATTTTTGAAATTTTTTGTTGTTGGGTATTGTAAGTAAATATTGGTGGAAACACAATGATACATGACGTTTATTAGTTAATGAACATTTACAGCTCATGCAATTAGTGCAATTTGTTAGCCTTAATTTGCCATTACGAGTATATTAATTTGTGAATAAATTAGGCAACTATAGAAACAGAGTCGCTGTGTTTGAAAAAAAGAAAAAATAATTTAATTTTAAATTCGATTCAAGAAAATATCATCCTGTGTAATACATCATGGTGTCCAACGGACACTATTCATGAAAACTGCTGACAAACTTCTACAGTACATTTTTGAGACGAAAATAAAAAATTTGAACCTCATTTGCCTAGAACAAAACAACGGATGAGGCCATACCGGGAACTTTTAGGTGCGTACTATTCCCATTTCAAGTTAAACCGAAAGTAAAGTTTATATTTTTAAAGTGTCTTTAGATAGCTAATTTTACGAGCTTTCAAAATGTTGAGAAATATACAGGGTGTTGTATTTAAATTTAGAAATTTTAACATTCAAAATTTCTAGTTTCGGAAATTCTTGAAGTGACATTGTATTGTATTGTCACGACTGGGGGTTAGTCATGATCTCTGGAGTCCAGACTCTCCAGAGTGTACCGAGATTAAGATAATAATAACAACCACAATGCTAAAATATAATTTATTCATTTGTTAAATAGTTCTTACCCAAGTATAAGGTTAATCCAATAACTACACATCTTGTTGTTTATAAACGTTTATAATAATTCTTACAAAATGTTTTGAGCCGGACGCCCGACGTTTAAGTACAACCCGAAATTACCGACTCGTAATTCAACTCCTCTAAAAATCTACTTTGGGGCCTTTTATTAACTTGGCACACGCGCCAACTAAAATTGCTAAAACTGATAATTTATGCTTTATCTCACATTCTTCCAATACCTGACAATAGTCACGTAGTCACGACGTACTCTGTGTACATTAAATTCTTGTACTACTTAATAATTGCATTAAATAATTTGCGTAATATTTTTACGCGTGACAGTATTTTACTCAGGGGTCGATTGGATTATAAGGCCGAGTATTTCAATCGACCCTTAAACTTTAAACTGGCCTTCAACCAATAGAAATACACAAAATTGTAGTAAAGCTCAGCTTAATGCCATATTTAAGTTTAAGGATCTATTGAAATACTCGGCCTAAGCCTTATAGAGCTACGACCAATCTTTTGCTTATAAGTCATAACCCTACTCGTAGTTACGTTCTCAGTAAATTCAGAGTCTCAACTTTTCAGCGTGTGACAAGTGTTTCAGTCTAAGCCAAGTCAATGTATCGCAGTTGCAGAGAATGTGTTCGGCGGATTCGATCTCCGATTCACAGAGTCTGCATATGTCACTATTCTGCAGTCCCAGTTTTTTTAGGTGGTACCTCACTGGACAGTGTCCAGTAAACAAACGCGTAATGAGTCTGACTCAAAGCTATTAGCTTTGAGTGCCTTTATCGCAGCTTGGCTGTCAAACATTATGTAGGCTTTTTTGCCTTTAAATTCTTTCGTAGGCATTCTCGGGCACATAGATCTATTGTAAGAGTTTCAGCTTGCATAATTGTAGGATGAGTTCCTAAGGCTATTGATGAGATTGAAGGATATTTTGGGCCATATATGCCTATATCTGTTTCCTTTACAGTTTTAGATCCATCTAAATACCAGATCGAAAAGCTTGGTTCCAGTTGTATTGATTGACTTCTAGCCGTGTTGCGGTCCTGAATGACCACCTCCAACGGTATCTGGAAGTCAAACACTCTTGGAATGACATTCAAGAGTTTTGAAACAATTCTGGCTATAGAAAGTCCAAGATCTTTAGGTGAACTGGTCTGTCACCCAGTTTGAATTTCTTGCTCTGTGCAACTTTAATGGCAGTTTGAAGACTCTCCCTTTTCACCCGTAGGTGAAGGGCTGGTAGGTCTAAAAGTGCCTCCATAGCTGTAGTCGGAATTGTGCTCATAGTCTCTGATTAATCCAAACACGCTAGACGTTGCAATTTCTGCAACTCGCCTTGTGTTGTCACTTCATTCGTTTCTGTCCACCACACAAACAAAGCGTATGTGTCAATGTGTTTTATTATTGATGTATATGACCAATAGATCATTTTTGGCTTTAGCTTCCATGTCTCTCCGTGCAAAAGGACGTTGCTTTGAAAAGAGTTTTTTCTATACGAGGTTTCCAGGCGAATTTGGCATCCACAGTTACCCCTAGATGCTATTACTTTGGAAAACTGTATCGGTAGTCCCTGTGGCTGTGGAGCTTTTAAAGTTAGCTTCCTGTGCTTAGTGAATGGAACTATGGACTATGGTTGTTTTTTTTAGAGTTTACCTTAAGTTCCTCCTTTACACACCATTCTTTTATTTTGTTTAGGGCAGTTTGCATTTCGTTTGCTTGAAGTGGTAGTTGATCCAGAAAATATAAGTAGGTATTAAGACGCTTGAGCACCCAATTAAAATTGCAGAACCATATTTAAGATATCAATTTCCGGTGAACTGATTTGCGGCAGTCTTAAAATACTCAGTGAGGTCCAAAAGAACCCCAGCGAGGCTTCAGACTTACCTGACCTTCGGCTTTTCGTGCGTAATCGCACGCGCAAGTACAAGAGCTGGAACTCTAATTTCTTAACGAGTTAACCAAACCTCGAGAGCAATTAATAAAGCCCAGTCATACTCATTTAGCCACGTGGGTCGGTTCCGACCCGCACTTGTAATAGAAAAAGAAAGAAAAAGAAAGAAAAAACAGTGTGGTCCGATTTCGACCCACGCGTTTATGTAACTTTAGGAGTGCAATTGCTGGCTATAGGTAAAATTTATTGGAAAATTTTGTCTATGATTTTTAGAAACACTCTGTATAAAACGTAAGAAAAACAAATTTCCCAACTCCTGCAGTTGTTGGACTCTCGGTTGGTGTGCCGTCTCATCCTTAAACAAACAGCGTAACTTAATACAACTTTTCGGAAACTTATTAAAAGTTGAAAATTTTTCATTTTCAACAGTGATAATAAAGCTGTAAAGTAAGAAGTAAACAACGAGGATGTATTTTAAGGTGTTAAAATGACGAAATTTTCCAAGTTTCGTACAATTAACATCTATCGATTAAGGTATGGCGTATAAGGCCATTAAAGTAACGTGAGAGTCTTTAACCGAAAGCCTGAACCCCCTGACCTGTTGGGAAAGACGCATCGTTGTGAGGATTGCACCCTCGTGTATAATTCGCTTACAGGCGTTTCTAGAAATTGTTCCGCTTTATGCATTTTCCAGTGAGTTAGATTGGGTGCGAGTTGAACTTAACAAAAGATTCGTATTCGGCGGCGGCCATTTAACAGCCTTAACAATAAATTGAAACCGTGAAGTAAAACGTCGCTAATAACCGGAACAGAATGGAGAGAACTTATATAGAAACTCGCTTGTCATTAACCGAGGCTATTGCAATCCACACAAAATCTCATAGCAATTCTAGATCGTTTTTGGCTATTAAACAAACCCCTATTACTATCACCTTTACTCTCTTCTTCTTATATAAAAGGGGGATGTTCTTAATTAAATTTTAGACATTGATTTAATCGACGACAGTGCAATTTTAAATTCAATTTTTTAAAATGACTTCATTTTATAAATGAACTCTTACTTTATGTTTGATTTATTTAAATTGCTTAATTTAATAAAAAAATTTCCTTTCTTCGACTTCATCTTCTTATTTTTGTTTTTTAAATTAACAACAAATCCCTATATTTTTGTTTTTAATTTAAAATTTAAGTCTTAAGGTTTAAGGCAAATTATGAATTTTTTTATTTTTACACGTTTTATTTAACATTTTACAATTTTATTTCTTCGAAAATGGAGCTTGATAATCAAAATTACAAACGGACTTATTTTTATTCCTAGTAAGTTTTGGTATTTTTAATTAAAATAAATAATTTAATTTTGTGTAAACTAATTAATATGACTTTTGCACTAATTTCAAGTTAAATTAGACCCAGGACTAAACGTGTTCTCTATAAGGTAATTCTTTTACAAACCGCACGGATTTCAGGAAAAAAAAATTTTGACTTCAAATGCGATAACAAAAATTGCTTTACATCTTTCAAAAAATTTAATTGACCCGTATTTCAGGATTTTACTGAAAAAAATTTGTTTTCGAAAATATTTACATTATGAATTTTCGATAATTTGCTGGATTAAATGGACAAATGAAAAATAATAACAATTTAATTGTTTAAATAGTTTTAACATGGTCGCTTCCCAACTTCAATTAATTGGAAAAAATATCATTTTGTTCCTTATTCTCTTATCTATCAAACTCATTTTACAAAAAAGTCCATCTCTATTAGATCGGAAGTTATTAAATATTTTCGAGCGGAAGTCACCCAGCGCGCTCCACATGCGGGAGCGTCAGAGATCTCAGACGCAACAATAACGCGATTACAAGCTCTTGCACTCAAAAATATTTAATAACTTCCGGTATAATAGAGACTCCACTTTTTTGTAAAATGAGTTTTATAGATAAAAGAATAAGGAACAAAATGATAATTTTTAAATTAATTCAAGTAATTTGTTCACAATAAAATTTTTTTTTAATTCAGTTCGAATGCTAATGTAATAATGTGTAAAATAAAAAAAACGACATTGATCTGATTAGTACAACTGGAGATAATAAATTTCAAGTATGAGAAGATTGAAGAAAATCCAGCAAATTATCGAAAATTCATATGTAAATATTTAAAAAAAAAATTTTTTTTCAGCAAAATCCTGAAATACGGGTTAAGTCAAGATTTGATGAATATAGGCTGTAAAAAAATTTTGGACGATTCTAAAATGTCAAGTTTAAATTGGTTAGCGGTTTGTAAAAGAATGACCCTAATAGTACCATTTATAAACCTTCTTAATACCGATTGGAGTCCGGTCGGACCCCACTGTTTGATGTTTTGATGGTTAATACGTAAAAAATGCGTACCCGCGTAAAAGAGTCGATTTCACTCTTAAAAATGGGGTAAAAGTGTATTGGGTGGCACTATTGTGGTTGGATATTGTTGCTGACATCGAAGAGAATCGATTGACACCAGTTTGATAACATTTAGTTTATAAGTTTAACCCCTTCAGGAGATAAAGATTCTCAATTACCAACGTTTAAATCAGATAAAAACTTATGAAGGCGGTCTTCATAATTAACCTAAAAAAACGTACAGTCACCCTCACAATTATTGACCACTCTGGCCATACGCCAGGATGGTTATTAGCCAACAACGACAAAAGGACAGAAGAGGAGGTGGTTGATTTACTACTTGTTGGGAAAATAATGTTACCCCTCAATTTAAGTAGGGAGTGTTACATCCAAAGTCATGCTAGAATTATAGCCAGGGTGGGCATTAATTGTGAGGCTGACTGTAGTACATAGCCTTAAATTCTTCCTAAAGCTCCAAGGAACGAGAATCGACCATAATATTACCGAATAATAATATCCAAGAACAGAAAATATCTGGGGTCCATTTGGACTCCCTTTAGTATACCACGTTACATTTTTAACTCTGTATTACGTAGGTTAAGTTAAAACAAAGGACGCACAGTACAATTTTTTTTAAAATTGCAAACTTTCAATGCTTCGTTTTTAAGGATTATTCGCTCAACTTTTTAATTCAACACAAAGTGTATAGAAGCCATTAATCTATTTTAATTGTTCGGTCTATATAAGAATTATATTTTGCCTCCTGTGATCGCCCTTTATCATAAATATTCATTTTAAACAACAACCAGTTGTTAATTACACCAAGGACTCATATTTTACAATAAAATAAATAATTGTAAATCAAAATTATTCAAGAGCAAAAGGAAAGAAATATCGACTATAAAAATATTGATACGCCACTGTATTTTTTAGGGTATACTTTAAATTAATTTTAAATTTGTGCTACCTTTTTAGGGTTTTGAGAAAAAAGTTTTTATCTACATTTTTTCCTCCAGATTCCAAAAAGGCAAAAAATTTCGATTTCTGATTAAGTGATTACCAAAATGTGTTTGTCTGTCTGTCTGTTACAGCTGTAGAGTAAAAACTATTGAACCGATTTGGATTGATATTTGTCACTTTTTTATCAGCAAACTAAGCTTTTATAAGAAATCTATACAGGGTGTCCAAAAATAAGGTGGTTATTGGCCCCAACTAAAAAAAAATTATTTCTAATTTTGTATTCAAAATGGCGGCCAGATTGTCCCATGTTGTGGCTTTTCCATTATATCTTGACCGCTAATTACGATTATAATTTTTTTAAAAAAGCGTTGCATAGCTAAAATGTAAGGCTTTCGTTCTAACCTAACCGATTTTCATCTTTTTCCAAATTACTTATTTTTAAGAGGACAAAATAGGTCAAAACTTTAAAACGGATTTTCTCAAAATTGTCGGATGCAATTTTTGTAATTTTTGAATATGTTACAGACAACGCATTTATCTATCGAATGCCTCTTTTTGAAAAACTTCGAGCAAGCAGGACCAGAGTTATGATTTTTTTTAAATCATAAAAAGTTCCAAAATATTTCATTATTACGGAAATTTGTAATATGCGTTGTGTAGCCGAAATAAAGGGATTTCGTTCTAACCTAATCGATTTTTAAATTTTTTTTCAAAATTACCTACTTTTAACCTTTCAAGGGGCGGGTGCGGAGTACGCATATATTTTTCTTCAGAATTCTGTCAAATTTGTATTTAGCGGTTTATATAAGGTTGTTATTTTTATAAATAAAATTTACTTTTTTTGGTTAGAAAAATGATTATTCTAAAATACCTAGGTAATTATTATTTTATTATTATAATTAAAATGTTGTAAAAATGGCCAAATTTCGATTATAAGTGTTTGCGGAGTCAGAGTCCGCACCCGACTCTCTATGTTAAATTTATAAGCCGCCTCGTGAGAGGTTAATAGCAAAATTAGTGTTGTAGCCAGTTTGTACTATACCTAAATACCGGAACAATCCCATTTTCTAGTTCGAAACCGCTTCCAATTAATTTTATTTATTTTTTATTGTTGAATATTTTTTTTGTTTCTGTCTATTTTTATGTTGTAGCACCCTTTATTTGCCATACTTTAATAAAATATTTAAACAATAGAAGATTTTTCGGGTAGAAGATTTGTTCGTATGGCCACATCCGTTGTTTTTTTAATTATTTTCAATATTAAAAAAATAAACCATTAAATTATTAATTACTTAACTTCGAAATTATCAATAATTAATGATTATTGGATATTAAATTATTAAGATTAAAAATTGATATAGACAAAAGGAGAAAGCTGCGCATTAGTTTAAAAAAATTTAAAAATTTTCCTATAGTTGTCGCTTCAACGGTATCAATTTATAGACAATACATAGGCGCTCATTGTTCTATTCAATTTCTTGTGCTTGATACTTAAGGAGTTTAATCTGCCTATTGATTCTAAGAGCGTCGGATTTCCAAACCCTTTTCATTGATAGCTTCAATCAACATTTCGAGACATTTAGCTGTTTAGTAACTGTGAAATATAATAATACCACAACAATTCCCACACAAACAAACAATAATTTTATTGTAACTTAAATTATATAGGGTGTTTTCGAAATAATCATAAACAATTAAGACGTAGAGAAAACTGGTTTGGTCATGACACTCATGACAGCTAGCTGTAAACATAACTTTTTTTTTTTTTTTAGAAAATACAGTTTGTTTCAGTATTTAATTTAAAATAAGAAAGTTAGTGTCACTTCCGCTTTAACCGGAAGTGATGTAATGTTGAAAATATTTTTATCAATAGATCAGTAGCAATTATATCGATCGATCGTACCTTTCAAAGCTCCAAAACGTCAAACTAACAGTTTCCGTGAAACACCCTGTATTAACCTTTTAGATGTATCCCAATTTAAGTGCTGGGATTTTTCAACGTCGATTTACTTGGGTTTTTACTTGATACGTCCACATTCAATAGAAAGTAACAAGAACGCTTTTGAATGTGGTGCGTTATGAACACACAACAAGTCCACAAGGGGGTGATCTGCTGTATCTTAGGGAATAAACCATGTTCGTTTCGATGTGCACAAGATTTCTATTTCTAGCAGCTCTTGTGAGTTGGTATAAAAGTTATTTTTACGAGTCGCAAGGATTATAATGGCCTACGCCTACTTATGAGCATTTCTAATGGCTGTTCACGTCAATGGCTCAATGGCATTATTATTATCATTATTTTCGATACAAAACTATCAATTAAATGGTATTCAAGCGTAAGTACTATTATTGCTTTTGTTTCAACTATTTATCAATTAAATGAAATTTCACAAAAGATTTCCTCATTTCAGTTAGAAATAGTTTAGCGTGATTTTGAAATAATTTCCATTCGATAGATCACTGATACCTATTACGTTACATTTACATACATTTGTGTATAGATGTGTTTTTTTTTACAAAATGAATTATTTTGACAATTTAAACAGTTTTGTTTTTGTGCGGATTATTTCAAGTAGGTGGATTAATTTAAAAACCTTATTTTGGGTTTGCCGTTTTTTATCTAAATTAAAATAACTTTGTAATTTACACACAATTTTGAGCTTTTAATGTGTTGAAAAATTAAATGCTCGACAATCTTAACGAGCGCGTAATTTAATAAATTACTATATTATTTACTTAAATTTTTATAATCTTAAATTAACAAAAAAATGTTAAATTCACTTTTTTGATAATTGTCTGGATTATGTGACTATTTAATAATTAACATAATTTGGAATTACTAGTTTAATGCTTTTTTAATGCTGAAAGGGTAACATTTTACAGGTAATTTTTGTACGTATTTTACAGAGTATTTTACGCCAGACCATCCATTTTAATATTCAAATAAAATCCTCGTCAGTTGAGTACAATCACACAATCAATAGAGGATTTGAAAAAGAAATAATCTCTAACAAAGGTTAATCTACTGAAATATGGTGGGGATGAGCTAAATATGTGGCAAAAAAGCACTATACCCTACCTTGTTTTTTAATTTACAACAAGAAGCTTCTTTACCTTTGCTCTGAACATGAAAAGAGTGGCGCTTGTGAATCGCTCCGCGAAACAAATCTCACTCTGTTGATTAATCGTCTTAACGAATGTGGTCTTTCAGCTCCTTGACTGTAGCAGGCCGACCCTTTCCATCAAATACCCCTATTATGAAAAAGACGGGTGCCGTTAGGACAGAGAATCTCATGGGCTAAGACAAATCTAAAAATCAAATCTGCGGAACAAATCTTCCTCTTTTTCTGAAACTATTTAACGAATATGGTTTTTCATCCTTTCACCTTAACAGAGAAAAATAGAGTGCCATTAAGTCAGGAGAGCTCAACGAATAAGACAAATCTTCAAATCGAAAAATGACTCAGCAAAACAAATCTCTCTCTTTTACTGAAGATTCTTCACGAATGAGGGTTTTCACTTCCTCGATTGCTACTGGACGACATTGATTTTCATTGATATACACCTACAGGAAAAAACGGGTGCCGTTAGGTCAGATGATTTAATGAGTCAGGACAAATCTTCAAATCTAGATATCACTCAGCAAATAAAAATTTTACGAATAAGGTCTTTCTACTATTGCAGAACAACAGCCAAAGATAATTTCTTTCAACTGCCTTTTTTAACTGCAAAAAATGGGTGCCGTTATGTCGTAGGTTCTCATGAGCCAATACAAATCTAATAAAAATCACTGCGCGAAACAAATCTCTCCATTTTCTTAAAACTATACCTAACGAATGTGGTTTTTCAGTTCATCAACTGTAGCAGTACAAAATTCAAAGTTTCTTTCCTTCAATCGCTCCTAAAATAAAAAACGGGTGCCATTAGGTCGCGGGATCTCAGCGGAGATCTTTAGGCAAATCCTTATACCGAAAAGTCACACCGCAAAACAAATCTCTATCTTTTCCTACAAATTCTCAGGAATGAGGTCTTTCACTTCCTCGATGCTACTGGACGACATTTAAAGATCTTTTCATTGAAATAGACCTACAGGAAAAAAACGGGTGCCGTTAGGTCAGAGGACTTATTGAGTCAGGACAAACCTTCAAATCGAGATATCACTCAGCAAATAAAAATTTTACAAATAAGGTTTTTCTACTATTACAGAACAACAGCTAAAGATAATTTCTTTCAAATGCCTTTTTTTACTGCAAAAAATGGGTGCCGTTATGTCGGAGGTTCTCATGAGCCAATACAAATCTAATAAAAATCACTACCCGAAACAAATCTCTCCATTTTCTTAAAACTATACCTAACGAATGTGATTTTTCAGTTCTTCAACTATAGCAGTACAAAATTCAAAGATTCTTTCCTTCAATCCCTCCTAAAATAAAAAACGGGTGCCGTTAGGTCGGGGGATCTCAGCGGAGATCTTTAGGCAAATCCTTATACCGAAAAGTCACACCGCAAAACAAATCTCTATCTTTTCCTACAAATTCTCAGGAATGAGGTCTTTCACTTCCTCGATGCTACTGGACGACATTTAAAGATCTTTTCATTGAAATAGACCTACAGGAAAAAAACGGGTGCCGTTAGGTCAGAGGACTTATTGAGTCAGGACAAACCTTCAAATCGAGATATCACTCAGCAAATAAAAATTTTTCAAATAAGGTTTTTCTACTATTACAGAACAACAGCTAAAGATAATTTCTTTCAAATGCCTTTTTTTACTGCAAAAAATGGGTGCCGTTATGTCGGAGGTTCTCATGAGCCAATACAAATCTAATAAAAATCACTACCCGAAACAAATCTTTCCAT